>CAJQZJ010032563.1:7121916-7148253 GCA_907164525.1 Lophiomys imhausi
TGTGCATAGCACTTTGATTCTCAATTTTCTCTTTTAAAATTACATATACCAAACACTGCTAAAAAATTTAATACATCGAGGCTGGAGGGCCTTTTTTTTTTTTTTTTGACTTGTCTTATTGCATCTTATTTCTGTCCTGTGGTCTCTTAGAGATCTGTGCTTTTCTGAAGAGGACATAGAGGGGGAGTGGATCTAGGGGAAAGGGGATGTGGGAAAAATTAATATATCTATTGAGAGGTTTGCCTAAATAGCAGAAGATGAAATAAGCTGGAGCATTGCACTTATAGTTCATGATTACAGATACCCTGAAATACTGCACAATTGCCTCTAGTTGTTGTTGCACACTGCCTTTGCCACTTCACCTGTCTTAAGTGTACTATTTTGGTCCTCTCTCTAAACATGCAGCACCTCAGATCAACCTTATAACGATTTGGTTTTCTCTGATTTTGCATTAAAATTATCCAATCATTTTTCTAATGTTTCATACAATCTAGACCTAAATAATATTCTGACCTAAAACAAATTAAATAAATACAGAAATAATCAGTTCCACTGATGAAAAGTAGTTGGAATAAATGTGCCTGTATGTGTATTTATCTCTCTCCCCTTCATTGATTTCATACCTTTAGCATAATTTGTTTTGTGCCATTATGTGTTTACTGATGCTGTACTCGATCTTATCTGTAATTCATTAATCCGTTTCACATATTCATTCATAGTCATCTTTGTTCTATCATAATTGCCACAGCTTTGGAAGAATATAATTCCTTCAATTTTATACTTACAAGAATTTAGAAGTCTTTGTCAAATATGCAATATTAGTTTCTGGTAGTGCCAGCATTGTTGATTCTTATTTCTTTTTCAGATTCTCAAAGTATTTGGAGGGATTGTTTGTTATTTTTTTAAATGTTTGAAGAAATTCATCAAGATTTTGTTGCATGAGGACAATTTGTAATGTTTGTTCTGATCATGTTACACTGTTCAAATTCCTAAAGAGGTATTGGGAAATTAAAAAAAAAATCTTATTCTTTGAAACTTCAGTTAAGATAATACAGCATCAGAATTGAGTACATTAAGGAACAGAAACTTTCAAAGGGATATTAAAGTTATTTGGCTTTCTTATAAAATAGAAAATTAGCATATACTATTTTAATTCAAAATGGTATATAGACTAATTTGTACAATTTCTTCAGTTTACACCACAAATAATCTTAGTCATAATATAAAAATACTAACTAATAATAATTAAGGTTTGTTTGTTGGTTGGTTTGTTTTGAGACAGCATCTCACTGTGTAGTTCTGACTGACCTGAAACTTGTCTAGCTATGTAGACCTGGCTGGCCTGGAACGTACAGAGATGAACCTGCCTCTATCTCCTGTGTGCTAAGAAAAAGACATAACCCGCCATGCCTCACTTGCTTTCATTTTTTAACAGAGATAAATAAATTCTATAGAGATTATAGAAGCATTATTATGGAAAACAATGGGGGAAATTTTTGTTATTTATTTCTACATCTCTAAATATACTTCTTTTAGCTATATAAGGTTCAATGCAATTCCTATTGAAATACCAACACAATTCTTTATAGACCTGGAAAAAGCAACTATCAACTTCATATGGAAAAAAAAACAGAATAGCTAAATCAATTCTGTACAATTAAAAAAAAAAATATGGAGGTATCACCATCCCAGATTTCAAGCTATACTACAGAGCAATGGTAATAAAAACAGCATGGTACTGGCATAAAAAACAGACCAGTGGATCAATGGAATTGAATTGAAGACCCAGAAATGAACCCACACACCCATGGTCACTTAATTTTTGGCAAAGGAGCCAAAACTGTACAATGGAAAAAGGACAGCATCTTCAACAAATGGTACTGGTCTAATTGGATATTGAATTGTAAAAGAATGAAATTAGACCCATACTTATCACCTTGCACAAAACTTAAGTCCAAGTGGATCAACGGCCTTAACATAAAGCATGACACACTAAACTTAATAGAAGAGAAAGTGGAGGAAAGCCTCAAACTCATTGGTACAGGTGACAACTTCCTGAACAGAACACCAATAGCTCAGGCTCTAAGACCAACAATCAATAAATGGGACCTCATGAAACGGAAAAGCTTCTGTATATCAAAGAACACTGTAACTAGAACAAAACAGCAACCTACAGGTTGGGAAAAGATTTTTACCAACCCCACTTCTAACAGAGGGCTAATATCCAAAATCTACAAAGAACTCAAGAAATCAAACACCAAGAAGTCAAATAATCCAATCAAAAAAGTGGGACACAGAGCTAAACCAGGAATTCACAAAGGAGGAATCTCTAATGGCAATGAGACACTTAAAGAAATGCTCAACATTTCCTTAATCATCAGAGAAATGCAGCTCAAGATGACTCTGAGATTCCATCTCACACCTGTCAGAATGGCTAAGTTCAAAAACCCCAATGACAGCACATGCTGGCTGGCAAGGTTGGGAGAAAGGGGAACACTCCTCCATTGCTGGTGGGAGTGCAAGCTTGTACAACCACTATGGAAATCAGTCTGGCGATATCTTAGAAAACTTGAAATAGCCCTACATTGAGACCCAGCCATACCACTTCTGGATAGTCACCCAAACGATTCCTCACCAAACCGCAAGGACATCTCCTCATCTATGTTCAAACCAGCCTTATTTGTAATTGTTTGAAACCAGAAACAACCCAGATGTCCCTCACTGATGAATGGATAAAAAAACAAAAAAAAAAAAACAAAAAAAAACTGTGGTACATCTACACAATGGAATACTACTCAGCTATCAGAAACAAGGAAATCATGCAATTTGCAACCAAATGGATGGAATTAGAAAAGCTCATCCTGAGTTAGCTAACCCAGACTCAGAAAGATGCACATGGCATCTACTTACTTATAATTGGATTTAGCCAGATAGTTCAGGATTACTGTCCTACAACCAACACACCAAAAGGATCAGAAACATAGACTTTGTTATCTATCATGAGGACAATTTGCCCTAGGGGTGCTACCATGTAGGCCCCCAGTGAAAGAGGAAGCTCTTAGCCCTCATATGACTATTGAACTGAGAGGGGATGAAATGTAGGGATACTCCACATTGGAGGAGTGGGATGGGTGGAAGAAGGGAGAGAGGGTGGGAGGGTGGAACCAGGAGGGGTAGAAGGAGGGCACTGTGATGGAGATGTAAATTGATGTAATAAATAAATATTATAAAAAATTAAACATTATCTTCCCATTGTACTTAAATCAGTCAATCTCCTTTGTCTTATCTTCTCTTCAGATATACATTTGTTCCTCACCCCTAACCTTTCTCCCATAGATATGATACCATTTCAGTTATTATTCATTGTTAACTGTTTATATCAGTATAACTTCATAGAGGCTATTCAGAGACATGTCATTTGTCATGAACAATCTGGATTTGCAATTTGACTGAATTTAGATCAGCTAGGAGATAGACTTCGGGGAATGTGTATGAGGACACTGAGGTGAGAAGATACATCCTGAATGTAGGTGATACTTGAGTCAATAAAAGGAAGAAAGTAAGCACACACCAGTATTCAGCTCTCACTCTTACTGAATTTGGACACAGTGTGATCATGCCCTTTTCCTGCCTGAACAAGAGCTGATCTCATTGTCATACATTCCCCACTGTGATGGAATGTACCCTCAGACTGTGAGCCAAAATAGACCCTTCCTTTTGTAAGCTTCTTTTGTCACATATGTTGTGATAACAATGAGAAAAGTAACTAATACTGAAAATTGGTCCTGAACATAGAGTTGTTGTTGTGAAACATCTGGCTGGTTCTTGGACTTTTGGAACTTGTTTGTGAGAAAAGAATGTGGAAGAGATTGGCACTACAGTCTAGAAAAGTCTTAGAATGTAAGAGACATTGATGAGTCATTCTTATGGGGTTTGGAAGAACTGAATGGTGATTTAATATAGGCTTTTAAGGCTTGCTTCTTGGGGTTTCAGAGCAGAACAAGGATGCTTATTGGGAACTATGCTAGAGAACATTAATGTTACAGTCACACACCACAACTTGCTTCATTCTGGCCATGTCCTGTAGCACTTTAGTTAGATTGCATTTATAAGTAATGGAATTCATTTTTTGAAGGGAATTCAAGATATCACAGCATTCAAGCTACAACATGATTCTAGCTTGCTGATCTTCTCCAGATCTATTAGAGAGAGAGAGAACAGCAAATAGAGAGGATAGAAATGGAAACTGTGTAGTTTGGAGAGGACAAAAATGTCAACAAGTTTAAAGCTGTGGACAAGGCAGGTTTGGAGAAGGTAGCTGTAATTGTTAAAGAAATTGGTGTCATTAAGGAAAACCAGTTGTGCACCAGGACAATTGGAAAGGTACCCTAAGATTAAGACTACCCATGAAAGGTTCCAATTAGTGGTAATGCAAATTCATTTGAAAAAAAACCTAAACTTGGAAAAAGGTGCCACTGAAAGGTTTTCTGATTTTTGAAACAATCTAGTTGCTTAGAAACCTATTTTGTTCAAACTCAGTCATTTACGTGCCCAGAGAAAACTACAGCTGGGTTGAAAGGGATCATATACATGGTGAGCTTGCCAGAAAACTTGTCAGCATGGTCTTCATGGAGCTCATTTTGCAGACATACAAAATGGAAGAGTGCAATGTTGATGGGGACTTGAACCGAGGTTCCAGAATGCTATTGAGACCAGACAAGGAGGAAGGCCAGATTTCTTCAAGGCAACCCTTTGAGGCCATTGCTTTATGCTAGGAAAGTCTAAATTGTGATGGCAATGCCAGCATGTGGGATATGGCAGGACTGTGAGATGTGCACTGAGGGAAAGGCAGGTGTGGGGTGGAGCTGGCCTGAGAAAGGGCTTAAGTGTCCTACAGACAGCAGAACTGCAGAGTCGGGGTCCCTGGGCCACAGTGAGTGAACTCTCGGTGACCAAAAAAAGAGCTACAGGGTTTGGTGTTTGCCTTGGTGGGGTGTTGTTATTGCCTCGGTCAAGTCTTAAGTTGGAATACTCCCATTCTTTCATTTTAGATTGAGACTATCATATACCATGATCAAGTGGGTTTCATCCCAGGGATGCAGGGGTGGTTCAACATATGGAAATCCATTAATGTAATCCCTGTATAAACAGACTGAATGACAAATAACACAAGAACATCTCATTAGATGCCAAAAAAGCATTTGAAAACATCTGACACCCCATCATGTTAAAAGTCTTGGAGAGATCAGTCATACAAGGACAACACCTTAACATAATAAAGACAATATATGGAAAGCCAGTAGTCAGCATCAAATTAAATGGAAAGAAACAAAGTATTTCCACTAAAATCAGGGACAAGGCAAAGCTGCCCACTCTCTCCATATCACTTCAACATAGTATTTGAAGTTTTAGATAGAGCAGTAAGGCAACTAAAGGAGATCAAGGGGATACAAATTGGAAAAGAAGAAGTCCAAGTGTCCCTATTGACAGATGACATAATAGTACACATAAGTGACCCAAAACATTCTACCAGAGAACTCCCAAAGGCTGATAAACACCTTCAACTATGTGGTAGGATACAAAATTAATTCGAAAAGATCAGTAGCCCTTCTTTACAGAAAAGATAAATGGGCCAAGAAAGAAATTAGGAAAACAACACTCTTCACAATAGTCACAAATAATATAAAATACCTGGGGTAACTCTAACCAAGCAAGTGAAAGACCTGTACAACAAGCACTCCCAGTCCTTGAAGAAAGAAATTGAAGAGGATATCTGAAGATGGAAAGATCTCCTATGCTTATGGATAGGTAGGATCAACATAATAAAAATGGTCATCCTACTGAAAGAAATATACAGATTCAATGCAATTCCTATCAAAATACCAACATAATTCTTTGCAGACCTTGAAAGGACAATTATCAACTTCATATGGAAAAACAAAAAACCCAGAATAGCTAAATCAACCCTGTAAAATAAAAGAACATCTGGCGGTATCACCACACCTGATTTCAAGCTATGGTATAGAGCAATAGTAACAAAAACAGCATGGTACTACCATAGAAACAGACCAGTTGATCAATGGAATTGAATTTAAGACCCAGAAATAAACCCGCACACCTCCACTCACTTAATTTTTGAGAAAGAAGCCAAAATCATAATAATGGAAAAAAAAAGCATCTTCAACAAATGGTGCTGGTCTAACTGGATGTCGACATGCAGGACGCAAATTGACCCATATTCATCACCCTGCACAAGACTTAAGTACAAGTGAATCAAATATCTCAGCATAAAACTAGACAAACAAAATCTAATAGAAGAGAAAGTGAGGAAAATCCTGGATCTCATTGGCACAGGTGAGAACTTCCTGAACAGAACACCATTAGCTCAATCTTTAAGACCAACAGTCAATAAATGGGACCTCATGAAATTGAAAAGCTTCTGTAAGGCAAAAGACACTGTCATTTGAACAAAACAGCAGCCCACTGTTAGGGTAGTGTTAAGCATTCTAAATGTTAATTAATGTCGCGTTCCCCCCTTGTCCAGCAAGGAATGACGCAACTCACAAAAGCTCTTTTCCTGCAGTTTATTCAGGTCCTTTGAAAACAGTCTTTCGAATAAAGGGGCAGACCCAACCCACAGGCTAAATACTAATTAAACAGCCAGTCAAGTAAAGCCAAGTGGTGCTATCTTAGAGGTCTACGTATGCGGAAGCAAGCCAGATCAGCAGTCTTTGCCAAATATGAACTTATTATCAAAAAGAGCACTCACCGTCGGGCTGGTGGAAGGCGGAGACCAGCGCCATCTTTAGGGCGCAGCACTTCGCAGCTCTCTACAGTTCCTCCTTTTTTATTTTTTCTAAAGTTGGTAAAAGTCCCTGGAAAGGCTTCGTAATCCCTCTATCTGGGGATCTCACGGTGGGCCTGAGCCTGTAGGAGGGTGGTGCTCAAACTCTTACCCGTCTCTGGGTCAGCCTCCCCACTCGGGACTGCCCTGTCTTAGGTGGCCGAGACTTACCCGTCAACTCCGTCACTGACTTACCAGACCCTAATATCCGTGGAACGAATTCCTCAGTGGGCAGGGACTATGCTTAGTGAAGATTTACTTCACAGCAGCAAGCCATGCCTGAGGGGACTGGCCCGCCTCAATGGCGACAAGGGCTTGTATAATCATGGCTGTATTACGCTTTTGTGTGGCTCTCATTTTGTAGATGCACCATAGGCAAACCAGAGAGGCTAGCATCATTAGTATTGCCAAAGAGCCTACACCCGCATACTCCTTAAGATGATCCGTAGCCGTCTGTATCCAAGAAGTCAAGCCAGTAGCCAGGCTCAGATCCACCCGAGTGGAGTTGATGTGGATGATTGTCGCTCTCAGCTCTCTCATCAAATTTTTAAATTCAGCCGACCAATCCTGTAAGAGGAACTTTGATAATTGTCTGGACAAATTAGCAGCTTTTGTATAATTTTGATATTGTACGGAAGTAACACACAAACCTTGTAATTTCCACTCACACCCCAATTGTGCTAGTTGCCAAAGAGAATCAATCTGTTCTTGTATTAAATCTATATGTTGATTAACTATCATAAGACTTCCTTTGAGATGAGAATTCATAGAGGCCTGAGTATCCAATGCCTGTGCCACAGTGGCTGAGATGTTATTTAGGGCATTGGCAGTCTGTATAGAACTAGACAAAGCAATAGCTGAGGCAGTAGCTCCCACAGCAGCAACAGTGATAGCAGTAACAATAGCTGTAGTGATGTCAAAATCTCTTTTAAATCTGAATAGCATCATGGTATTAGGAGCCTCTACAGGAACTGGTACATATCGAGGCATTCTAGTCACCACAGCCACAGGAAAGGCTGTGGCATTCCAGCATAGGGCATAAAAACATGTGCCTGGAGTGCATACTAACTTTTCTTCACCTAAGGATGCACTCCCATTACTTACAATCCACAGAAAAGGAGGCCAGAGACATACTGGCGAAGCTAAAAAGTTCTTGTTGCGGTAAGAATGAAATAAAGAATTTTAAGTACCAGAGCCACTTCTGTTAGAGAAATCCAATCTGGTAGCAGACCCTAGGGAAAAATTACCTCTTTGATAAATTCCTCCTCCAAGCATAATGACAGGTCCCAAATCCATGCAACTTCCATTTACTCCACACAAAAGCCACAAATCAAAAGGATTGGTGGCAGTCTGCTGAGGATCTCTAGTAGATATATTAAGCATTCCTGTACAAGACTTATTCACTATATTATTAATCATGGGGCTAAAGGAAAAATGATCTGTTGAACCCAAACTGCTCTGCGCTCCTGACATCCAGTCCAGGGAAAAGGTCCTTCCTCTCCTGTGGATCCTTTACAAAAAGGTGCCCAGCGTGGCTGTTTGGGGGGGTTTCGGTCAGAGACTCGTGTGGGCCACCATCCTTCAAGACGAAAACCATTGCCTGAAAACAAACCACCACTCCTACCCCCAAACCTCAGTTGTGGTAAAAAATCTGCTGACTGCTGAGACAATTTAATGTATTTTGTATCATCTGACCTATTGAAGCTCATTAAAAAGCACAAACTACCCTTCAAGCTGACATTTCTATTACCTTCTATAGGGCTTCTCTGATCATCAAAGGGAAGGTAGGGTAAGCCTAGGCTTCTATTACTGCTAAATAAGCGTGGAAACACAGTTGCATCATGTCTGACCGGCATCGGCTTTGGGAATATCGACATGATCCCCCATCTCGGCTCGGTCATTCCTGACATACTCACTGTTACTAACACCAGGATCCTTAGGAAGGTCTTCATGGCGAATCTTCCTCACAAGGTGCTCAGGCACCCGCACTGGATCTTGTTGATTCTGAGGAAAAACACAAACAGACCCTCTCGCCCATGTTAGCACAGGGTCAGGCCCCCGCCAAGAGCCTGTCAAAATATCCTTCCACTTCACCATGCTTTTAGGTGAACCATGGGAATCCTGATGTCTGTCCGCTGCTGAGCGGCCTTGAGCATCCAAATTGAAAAAGTTTAAAGTAAATAAGGCTAAAGACATTCTTTCCTTGGGGGTACGACCTTGGCCTATTCCCCCTTTTTGTTTTTGTAAGCATTCTTTTAAGGTGCGATGAGCACGCTCCACAATTCCTTGTCCTTGAGGATTGTATGGCAATCCGTGATTAAGCTGTACCTCCATCTGGTTGTAGAAGGAGACAAAGGACTGAGCTGTATAGGCTGGTCCATTGTCTGTTTTTAGTTGTTGTGGTTATTTCCATGTAGCCCAGGCTTCTAAGCAATGTCCTATGATATTGCGAGCCTTTTCTCCACTCATAGGTGTAGCATGTATGATACCTGAGCAGGTATCCACAGATACATGAATATATTTTAAGGTTCCAAACTCTGAAATGTGGGTAACGTCCATTTGTCAGATTTTGAGTGGCAACAGCCCTCTAGGGTTTACTCCCACACTGGGAGGATGATGATGAATCACACATTGAGGACAGTCCAAAATTACTTGTCTAGCATCTGCTCTAGACAAATGGAATTTTTGTTGTAGAGTTTTTGTATTTACATGAAATAATTGGTGAAACTGTCTGGCTTGATCCAGGAATGAGCTCCAAAAAATGCATTCCATCTTGGTCCATTGATCAACTTTATTATTACCCTCACTTAACGGTCCAGGTAATCCTGTATGTGCTCTGATATGTTGAATATAAAAACATCTTTTTTTCTGTCAGATTAAAACTTGTAACTCTTGTAATAAGGCACATATAGTACTACTATTCTTAATAGGACCTGTTAATTTTAATATTTTTACTGCGTTGACCACATAAACTGAATCTGAAATCAAATTGAATGTAAATTGACATTTTTTAAACATCTCAATTACTATTTTTAACTCTACTATTTGGGGGGAGCCCGGTTGAAACTGACATAACACGGGCTCTTGTCTTTCTATCAAATAGGCTCCACAGCCTGTCTTTGAGCCATCAGTAAACACATTTGGTGATCCTTGAAGTGGTATTGTTGAAGTAACCTTAGGGAATATCACTGGGTGTTCCTTAAAAAATAATAGCAATGGATGTTTAGGATAATGGTTATCAATCACTCCTTTAAAGCTACATTGTAATATTGCCCAGTCATCTACAGTGCCACACAAAATCTTAATTTGATAACTGGAATAAGGCACTATTATACTGGCCGGAGCAATTCCAAAAGACTGTAAGCATTGTTGGATACCATTCAAGGCTAAAGCAGCAAGTGCAGTGGGATAATGTTCTATTTTGTTCTTACTTGTGTCCACATCCCCGGGCAGAAAGATCTCCCTACTTTCAGGGACTGAACTGGCTGTTTTGTCTGAGTGGCTTCTGGATATGGGGGAGGAGTCGAAGGCGCCATGGCAACAGCTTTGTTTACATCAGCTGCTGCCAGCGTGGCTGAAGGCTCTGTAGCGACGACTCCGCCCACTCCGACTGCTTCTGACGCTGACGTGTCAGGCGCCATGGCAACAGCTCCTCCCACACTGACTGCTGCCGATACGCCCTTCTGTTTTACTTTTTTCTTTTTTTTTTTAATAACAGTCTTTTCCAACTGTTCTATTAGAGCGTGTAGCTCTCCTTTAGAATCTGTGCTCTCTGAGTCCTCTAAATCTCTAAAATCTCTAAAATTTCTAAGATCGGGATAGAGAGGAACTTTTTTTTTGTCTTTCTTTTTACTGTCTGTCTGCTCAAATTTTTCGCCTTTGTTACTCTCCTTTTCACTGTCTGCCTGCTCAGATCTCTCCCCTTGTAGCAGTTTCAAAGCTGATTCTCCCTCTTTGATTGAATTACAACACCTCTGATCTTCTAAACAACTCCTCACCATTTTCCAAATCGGTCTTACTCCATGCTTTAGAGTCCCCTGCTCCCAAGCAAAATCCAAGTCCCTACCCAATTTGTTCCAGCAGGATACTGTAAGATTCCCGGACACCGCAAACCACGGAGCCACAGAATCGCATTTATTCAGAAATCTCTCTAAGGTAGACTTCTTAATCTTCAAATTCCTAGCTAAAAGTAGCTCCTGAAGAGCCAGAAAAATTGGATGTGACTGAGACAATCCCATGTTTAAAAATTTTACTTTAGGTTCACAACTTCCTGTGAAACTTTGTCTTTTGTTCGCAACTGCCTGCGAACCTTAACCCTTTGTTCGCAACTGCCTGCGAACCTTAACCCTTTGTTCGCAACTGTCTGCGAAACTTAACCTTTTGTTCGCAACTGCCTGCGAAACTTAACCTTTTGTTCGCAACTGCCTGTGAAACTTAACCCTGTGTTCGCAACTGCCTGCAAAACTTAACCCTTTGTTTGTTATTTCTGTAAAACTTAACTGCTTGTTCACTATCTCCGCGAAATTTTATCTTTTGTTCGCTATCTCCGCGAAACTTTACCTTGTGTTCCCTATTTCTGTGAAACTTTATTGTTTTGTTCCTGATTTATCCCAGGAACTTACCAAGCGCTTCCCCTGACTGCAGTAGTTCTGTGTCTTTTCTGGTTCCCCGTACGGGCCACCACTTTGTCGCGTCCCCCCTTGTCCAGCAAGGAATGACGCAACTCATAAAACTCTTTTCCAGTAGTTTATTCAGGTCCCTTGAAAACAGTCTTTCGAATAAAGGGACAGACCCAACCCACAGGCTAAATACTAATTAAACAGCCAGTCAAGTAAAGCCAAGTGGTGCTATCTTAGAGGTCTACGTATGCGGAAGCAAGCCAGATCAACAGTCTTTGCCAAATATGAACTTATTATCAAAAAGAGCACTCACCGTCGGGCTGGTGGAAGGCGGAGACCAGCGCCATCTTTATGGCGCGGCACTTCGCAGCTCTCTACAAATTAATTGGTCCTGCTTGCTGTCTGTTACTTACATTGACTCTGATTGGTTAAATAAAATGCTGAGGCCTGAGATTGGGCAAAGACAGAGAAAGGTGGGACTTCCTGGGATGAGACCAGGAAGTCTGCATTTTAGACAGAGAATTAAAGCATTCCAGCCAGGAGCAGCAGGAAAGAGGATGCATACCATGGGTTAGAAAAATGAACCTCATTCCACATGGCCAGAAACATTGGCATATCATGGAGAGTGGCAGTCCAAGGGGACGTATGTGTGTATATATATATATATATATATATATATATATATGGGGTCATATTTGGGTAATAGAATTACAAGCTAGCTTAGATGGGCTAGGATTGCACAATTCAGGCCAAGGCTTGTTAAAAATCCACGTGTGGTGTCTGTGTGTTCATTTATAATGGATGGTTAAGGATTAGCCACCAAACCAATTTAATATAATCTAAATACTGGTTAAATAGTTTAATTAGCCATATTTCTTTTTACATACGGTGTCCAACTAGGGCAATTAGAATCCATGCTTACAGCGTGAGAAGGCCTGTGTGAAAGCCAGTTTCCTAGCCAAAGAGCAGGGAACTAAATCCAAATGCATTTCAAAGGTGCGTCTACCTTAACAAAAGCTGTTGCCTTGCAGCAAAGGCAGAGAGCTATGGCTTAGCTCTCCTTACCTACTAAAAAACTAGCAGCCTTCTAAACAGAGCTTGAGAGCAGAATTAGCCACCTAGATTAAAAATTGAGGAATTCATAATGCCTCAATACTTTTGGATTCCAACTGAGTTTGTTCCTCTTAGCATGCAAATGACTTTTACCCTGACAATTGTGGTTCTGTGTATCTTTTTTGAGAAAGTTCAGACTAGGATAGTCTTAAAGGAAAGAATTTACAAATGGAATGCTAAATTGTCAACAATGATAATGAAGGAAAGAGGGAGGCTTTTACTGATAAATAAGGCAGAATTGATGGCAGCTGGAGCTAAGAGCTCGCCTGTCAGGAGTTTCTGGTGTAGGCCCACCAATGAAATGCAGCCAAAACTAGACTCTTAAGTAATAATGAACAAAGCTTTAAGTGCAGCATGGTTAGACATGCCAAGGCTTTTGGAATGTTGTTTCTTTGCTTGATTTTTGTTTAGATGTCTTTGATTTTTTTATATTGGGAGGTAGAAAGGATATTTTTCTGATTTGGCATGCGAAAATATAAGCGTTTTTGAAGGTTTTGGGCAGATTTCGAATTGTCATTACAGTTCAAATATTTGAGCAGGGTGGTACTGGCACACACCCTTAATCCCTTTATCCCATCACACTAGAGGAAGAAACAGGCAGATCTCTGGATTCTAGAGCAGCCTGGTTGAAACAGTGAAGGCAAGGCAGAACCCTGTGATAAAATAAGGCTGCTTACTAAAGACAATCTAGAATTCAAAAATGACATATTTTTTCCTTGATGTTTAATAGTATCCTTACTGATCTAATGGGTAAATGCAGATAATCTCAAATTTACATAAAGAGAAAGCGGTCGCAAGCCAGTCTCCTTAGGTATGGGGCTCCCACTGGAGAACTTGTTCCCGGAAGCATTTTGCCCCTAAAAGACATATGTTAATTGCTGGGTGTGGTGGTGCACACCTTTAATCCCAGAACTTTGGGAGGCAGAGGCAGGCTAATCTCTGTGAGTTCAAGGTCAGCCTGGTCTACAAAGTGAGTCCAGGACAAGGATACACAGAGAAATCCTGTCTCACAAAAAGCAGAGCGAGAAAGAAATATATTCTGTTAATCAATGTAAGAACCCACAGTCAGGCTAGGGAAGAACATGCAAACAGCATTTCTCCCACAGCCAACAGTTAAGAAAAGCTAACATAAAATAGCATATCATGCTATTGTACATCAATCTCCTTAAGAATGGGGTTTCCATGGGAGAACTGGAACTCAAACTAATACAAATGGTTTAAGTAATGTTATTGTTTAATAAGGGTAATTCAGTTATTTAAATTTATACCTTGATCTCAAAACTTGGGAGACAAGGAAAAAAAAACAGGTTCCTTGTGTGTTCGAGGCCAATCTAACCTACAGAGCTCTGCAGAGCAAATCAAGACAGCCCAAGGTATAAAGAGAAACCCTATCTCAATAAGGATAGATATATCCATATAGAAATTAATTCTCCAAAGAAAGGAGAAAAGGAAAGAAAAAATATATAAATGCATAACTTTGATCCCAAAACATGGGAGATAAAGACAGAGACAGATTTGTTCCTTTTGAGTTTGAGGCCAACCTAATTTACAAAAAGCCAGAACAACACAGAATAAACCTGTTTTAACCAATTAATAAATTTATGTCACTGTAGAGGAGAATACATAAACTCCATACAGTCTTACTATTACATGTCATCCTTTTGTATGGCATGGAAACTTACAAATGTCTTTCTTCTGTTCAAACAAAGAACAGAAAATATTCCATAATTGATTTGTGCATCCTGTACATCCAAGGCATTTTGATAATTGCAGAACTATATGTTACTTGTGAGAAATTATATATTTTCAGAACAACAGGACCAGAGTCCAAAGAAGACAAGTAACCCAGATGATCCAGCCTCGTAGAATGTCTCAATAGCTGTTTCCTCAAAAATCTGCATCAAGAACAACTTCAAACAGCTTGCTGAGAGGACCTAGCCTCAAGGACTGAACTTTCCTACCCAAAGTCCAACTTCAAACTACAAACTGCTCAGGACATTCAAATTGTTGAGCATATAGAGACTGGATAACCAGTGTTACTATTAAATTGATTAACCATTTTTTCCATTTTATTTGTGTCCTCAAACAGGTTTTCTGCATCCCAATTCAGCAGGAAGCAGTTTTAAGAGAGTAATGTCCCATTCCCAAAAAGTGGAGTGTATTATAGATGTTGTTTATGGGGAATGGTTACAAATTGTTATGTGGTCTTGTTAAGCAAGGTATAGAAAGTTAGAGTTGGAGATCTCTTTTTCCTTTCTCTATCCTTCTTTCTCTCATATGTAGTGGGAAAAGAATTGAAAAGAAAAAGAGGGGAATATATGCATATAATATAGAAATGAAAAGATATAAGGATAGATTATTGAATCTGTTACAAAACTCAAAACTATTGTTATTCTTTAAATAAGGTTATCTTTTGATACATTGGTATAGAATTTTGTATATTGATACAAAATAAGATTAAGTTTGATTCATTAGTATAGAATTTTATATTTTTACACATAATAAGTATATTTCAACTCTTATATAAGGTATTGCACCTATACAAATCATTTAAAAGTACAGGTTTACTTCCGATCCTTTTATGGGTTGCTACTGCAATCTATTTAGGAGTCTGGATAACACAAGTTGACTGGCCAGTTGAGTTTCTGGTCATGTCAAATACTAGTCTTAATTGATCACAAAATAGACTTAGTAGGTTAAACAGATAGTAAATGGCTAAAATATAAAGTTTGTTCAGAGATAGAACAGAGATAGATAGATTTATAAATAAACAGTAAATGTCTTCAAAACCCTCAGAGGTATATAGAAAATGACATTTAAAGATGTTTTTATTATTTTAAGAATTGTTTGACTTAAGACAGTCAGCTCCTGACAGCTCCCATTTGACTTGGAAGAAGAAAATGAGCATCAAAAAGAAATCTCCCATCAGGAGATAATTCCTCAAAAAGATATCTCCATCAGGAGATGATTCCTAAAAAAGAATTCTCCCATCAGGAGATAATTCCTATAGGGCAAAAATGCCCCTGCTCTCTCAACAGACTATATACAGTCCAAAGATGGACCAGAGCTTAAATGCAGGTAAGTTGATGTCCTGATTCTGCAGAGACAGAATGGGAAAATCCTTATTTCCTGCTGCACAATTTAGTCTGTGAAAAATGCTTGGCCATAAGGCTGAAGATGATGCTCCAACGATATCAAGTGATATTTGGAATTGTCTAGGCAACAAACTGTCATATTTCTTTTTGGAAGCTGCTGTCCTATGCTTCCTACTCACTCAAATAATAAATTTATTCCTTATGTCTTTGATGGGGTTGAAGTCATAATAGTTAGAAATTTTCAATTGAACTTGAGTTGTTTAGGATTTAAAAGGATATTTTCAAGTCTAAATAAAATCTAGGTTTATAAATATAGGATATGATAGAAATTATTTAGGTTCAGAACTTTAGACATACCAAGATAGATAGATGATTTTATTCTTCTTCAAGATTGCCTGATACAAATAGGCTAAACATTATGTAACTTTTATATATGGTTTTCTTGATTGTTTCATATTTGTTCTTATTTGTTTTTACTATATGAGTTAAACATTTAGCCTTTTTTTTTTTAGACGAAAGGAGGGAATTGTTGGGGTAGTGTTAAGCATTCTAAATGTTAATTAATTGGTCCTGCTTGCTGTCTGTTATTTACATTGACTCTGATTGGTTAAATAAAATGCCGAGTCCTGATATTGGGCAAAGACAGAGAAAGGTGGGACTTCCTGCGATGAGACCAGGAAGTCTGCATTTTAGACAGAGAATTAAAGCATTCTAGCCAGGAGCAGCAGGAAAGAGGATGCATACCATGGGTTAGAAAAAGGAACCTTATTCCACATGGCCAGAAACATCGGCATATCGTGGAGAGTGGCTGTCCAAGGGGACGTATGTATGTATATATGGGGTCATATTTGGGTAAGAGAATTACAAGCTAGCTTAGATGGGCTAGGATTGCACAATTCAGGCCAAGGCTTGTTAAAATCCACGTGTGGTGTCTGTGTGCTCATTTATAATGGATGGTTAAGGATTAGCTGCCGAATCAATTAATAATAATCTAAATAATGATAAATAATTTAACTAATCTTTATTACAAATGGTGCCCAAAGTACTTTAATTATTTTTTTTTACAGCCCACAGATTTGGAAAATTCTTCACCAATCATACATCCAACAGAGGGCTAATATCCAAAATATATAAAGAACTCAAGAAATTAACACCAAGAAACCAAATAATCCAACCAGAAAATGAAGTACAGACATAAACTGAGAATTCACAAAAGAGGAATCTCTAATGGCTGAGAGGCACTTGAAGAAATACTCAACTATCTGAGAAATGCAACTCAAGATGACTTTGAGATTCCATCTCATATCTGTCAGAATGGCTAAGATAAAAAACTCAAGAGATAGCACATGCTGGAGAGGATGCAGAGAAAGAGGAACACTTCTCTATTGTTGGTGGGAGTGCAAACTTGTACAACCACTTTGAAAATCAATCTGGCGATATCTTAAAAAATTGGGAATAGGTCTACCTCAAGACCCATCCATACCACACCTGGGCATATATTCAAAAGATTCTCACCAAACCACAAGGACATCCCCTCAACAATGTTCATAGAAGCTTAATTTGTATTAGCCAGAAACTGAAAACAACCCAGATGTCCTTCAACCAAGAATGGATAAAAAGCTGTGATACATTTACACGGCTATCAGAAACAAGGAAATCATGCAACCCAGACCATGATGGTGGGTGGGACTACACCTCGACCAGGACTGCTTAGTTATGCTCATGCCTTCTAGATGTGACAAGAATGCTACATTCCTGAATGCACAATACACATGTTTGCCTATACAAGATGAAATCAATGAACATTCCAGCATGGGGAGGTGTTTGCCAGCTCCTTCCCTTAACTAAGGAGCTGTGAACAGTTGGTGGCTTCCAGGGGTGTGAGAGAGAGTTCTCTCTTTAGAGACCAGGTAAGTTGCCCATGCTCCCAGATGGTATTATACCCATGAGTACATGGGTAGTTCCAAAAACAATCCATGGGTTATTAAAAAGAAAAAAAATCATGAAATTGGGGAATAAGGAGGGGAGATGGATCTAGAAGAACTTAGGTGGATGAGTGGGGCAAATATGATAAAAGGAAATTCTCTGAAATTTTCAGTGAACTAATATAATAACATATTTTTAAAAGAGCATGTGAATTTGGAAAGGAAGAGAGACAGGAGATGGGGAAAATTAGAGGTGGGGAAACTGTATAATTTCAGGGTGGTGCATTGTGCCTCCATTATAGGATAGCTTGTTTAAATTCCATTTATACATGTAGATGCATATATTTCAGGAAGCATCTGAAGTACGAGGTGTTCAGATGGCATTTCAAAGGTCTTTAGTGTTGTGTAATCACCTACTCCCTCCTCTCTGGTCTCCTATGTCCCACCCACATTTAACCCTTTCTACTTATATTTTTAATTTCTAAGAACTCTAGATTATTTTCAATTCACATGATGTTCACATCTCTTGAGGCTCTTGATGGGTTCCCATATGCTCTGCTTCCTCCAATACCTGGCTTTTTTGTTTCTTTTTCTTTCTCTCTTTTCCTCTAAACCCATAGAGAAAGTCTTCTCTCTCTCTCTCTCTCTCTCTCTCTCTCACATGTTCAGTTTCTTGAATATCTACTTATATTAGAAGGCAGATGACCAACACTTGGCAAGAAGATTTGAGCATGAGGTATAATTACCAACAGTTGGATCCACAATATAATAAATTCATGAGGATATTTTGTTGATATGCTTCCAATTTCATGGTCTTACACACAGTTTTTGAGGACGACCATTTTTCCCAGAACTGTCCTCATGAAGCAATAAACCTCAGAATTTTACTTATAGTAGACTGGAACAATCTGACAGCTGTACAGAGAAGGGCCACTAATTGCTTTTCAGATACCTTCTGCTGATGATCTCCATGTTCATTCAAGCTGCTAATTCCAAAAAGGTTGGGGCTTCCATGAAGCAAATTATGTTATCTATTTTATTTCTTCTGCTATTGGCTTGAGATTTAGTATTCTCAAGTTTTCTAAATCATTGCCATCTAATGTTCTGCTTAGTTCAAGAAACTTGTGCCAATTTTTGATTCTCTGTTTTCTCTTATATGGAGTTTATTGTTTAATACAAATTCACTTTCTCATCCTTTTGGGGGGCAAGCTACAATTGGATATATATGTTCATTATCTCCTTTTTAGCTGAAAGTAGAAATGCCATATTTTGAGTTTGCAAACCTGTCTGAATTCAGGTGGAGTTCCTCGTCCTCCTACTTCTCAGCCTCATTAAAAAAAAAATGGAAAATTTAATAGTTTTTTTTATCCCCTACATTATCTATGTTTACACAAATTATCTGATTCCTTAAATTATTTTCTTCTTTAGCCTGAGAAAATTAACTTTGACACTTAAACTTTGTACACTGAAGACATGAAACACCTTTGTAACTGGAAAGAAAGGCAGAGTAGCTTACTCATCAGTAACTTCTCTACTCCACATGGATCATTTGTTTGTTTTTTTTTTAACATAAACAAAGCAAAGGCTGAGGAGTTGGGGGAAGACAAAAAAATCAATTAAAAGCAGAGAAGCAAAGAGATTCCTGGCAGCAGTTCAGTGTTTCCTTCATTTCATGAATTAACTTTATATCCTCCCCAGCTACATGTATGAAAAATAAATTACCATTTCCCCCAAGTCAGTTAAATTGAATTTTTGTCTCTCAGCACTGAAACCATTCTGATTAATTCCGTAAACTATTAACTGTTTTATGGTACTAAAAATAAGGGATGTTTTTCAACAACATGTTAAGAATGAATATTTTAATTGCTTCAGAAATTAGAGGGACATTTACATCTACCTTTGTGTTTCTTATTGTGAAAAGCATAGACTGTTGCAGTTTGGATATGAAGTGCCCCCTCTGAAGACTCATGTGTTAATATCTTGGTCACCAGTTAATGAGTCCATTGAGAGGTGATTGGATATTGAGAGATGCTATTTAATCACTGGACTATTCCCTTCATAAGTGCAGGATATCATAGCATGATGTGAATCAGAGAAAAACTAAAAGTTGGAGCCTTGATGAACTAAGTAGGTTAGTGGGACTGTATCCTTGGAGGCTATATCTTAGCCTTTCCCCCTGCTGTTGCTATCTCTGTCTAAGTCTTTTCTAATATGAGTTAAGTAGACTCTCACAACACACATTTCCTACCAAAGTAATCTGCCTCACCCAAGGCTCAAAGAAAGGGATTTACATAAGCAGTCTTAGATTAATACCTCTGAAAATGTAAACCAAAATAAATCTTCCTCCTTAAGTTGGGTTTCTTGCTCATTTTGTCAGAGCCATAAAGAACCATTTGAATACAGTTCCTAAATATACTGGATATTTACAGGGCCCATCTGCAGAATGTATGTGCATTCAAAGACTCCTTCTATTTCAAATTTTCATCTCTTATTCAAATTCTGATGAACAAAATTGTAAGATATACAGCCTGCTGAAATTAAAATTTTCTAGAACTAATTTTTAAGATCATGATGTCTACTTTTTCTTATCTTTAAAGCAGATGTCAAAATAATTTGTCAGGAAATTAGAGAATTACAACTAAACCAGCAGTCTCAATGAACCTGGGTCACTATGGTGTGTGTCTCTGTGTGTATGTTTGTCTGTGTGTGTATGTGTGTGTGTGTGTGCGCGCGCATTTACTTTCCAAATATATGATTTTTTTTTTTGGTTTTTCGAGACAGGGTTTCTCTGTATAACAGCTCTGGCTGTCCTGGACTCGCTTTTGTAGACCAGGCTGGCCTCGAACTCACAGAGATCCGCCTGCCTCTGCCTCCCAAGTGCTGGGATTAAAGGCGTGCGCCACCACCGCCCGGCTCCAAATATATGATTTTATTGGAAATTTTGTGATTTATAAACCCCAAACCTTTAACACAGTTTCAATTAGATAATTAAAATGAGCCTGATAATATAATGGAAACACGCATATCTATTTGAGGATCATAGAGTACCAAAAGTTAAAATAATTGTCTTCCAATCTCGATGTTTTCACATTTCTAGAACTGACTAATATCTCACTTGTAGCTCAGCATCTGCAGTATATATAGCAGATATGATGGCCAATGCAGGGCTGTCCCAGCACTCATGTCAACTCCTTTAGCCTTTCAGCTTTCAAAATAGACTATAACGTTGTTCTTTTTATATCTTTCTCTTTCCTCCCCCTATGTTCCTACTCCTTATGAAAAACTGCCTGTTTATAATTAGATTGAAGATCCCTTAAACATCAATCTTGACCATTCATAGCAAATTTTGACATTTTTACATTTTCTCATATAGAAATCTTAAGGGGGGGACCAATTTTTCAATGAAAACAAAATAAATTGGTAAATATAAATATATCACCAACTCAATTCTTCCATAATGATGGGGAAATACAATATTGCTGTAATCGTAGATGAGAGTCTCTGGTGCTCAGCTGGAAAAGTAGAATTGGCTACTATAAAACTTATTTTTTTAAGCAGTCACCCACCCCCTTGGCTTCATGTAACCTCTAATGTATATCAAATTTTTCATCTCATCTCTCTTTGTTAATGTTCTAGGCCCAAGTGTTCAGTGTATCAAAAAGGGACCATGATGCACATCAGCACACCACAAAGGCTACTTTTATGCTATATAAATAAGTGTTTCAAAATCAGGTACCCTGAGGTACTCTCATTCCCATCCTCAGCTAGAGGTTAGATTAGGTTGTTGAAACCTTTAATTAACTAATTTCTGTTTGTTACTCCTATCCACTTTTGTGTATAACATCTCTGTCAACCAGACTCAGTTGCTTCATTTTTGTGGGATAGAGCTCAGTATTCAGTTTCACAAGTTGATTGTTAAGACATTCAGAATATTTGGAAATCTATCAATGAATTCAACTTCAAGGTCCCAAGAGTAATCACTGAATGGTGTCTAATAGATATATTGTATCATTGACACATAAGTTTTCAGCAGATAGATTAGAACTGAATTCACAGCAGTCTGTCAAATAAAAGTTTCATTTGCATGAACATAATTTAACATAGGTTAAAAAATCAGTCATTGATTTAAGAAGGTACATGGTTGTTGTTTTTGTTGTTGTTCTAACTTTACACCAGTTAAAAGAACTGACTTTTCTCCCTCTGAAAATATATATATTAATAAAAACATATTCAGTGCTATCATTTGCTATTAAGGCAATTTGAGGAATGTGCACATGCAGAAAAATTTGTCCTTTCCACATGGTTTAAGTTACTGGCAAAATAAAAACTAAACGAGTGTTTAAAAACATGATGTGAGTGAGTGCATTCCAGGTTGGTTATTTATAGCTGTCCACAGCTATCAACTTTTATTTTAAAATTATTGAAGTAATTATGAACAGAAGGTGAATGCTGAACTTGGAAATATGACCCCCAAATGATTTACATAGTGAAAACTACATGCAAAAGTAACTTCCCTGGATAAAAAGTGCTCTTAGCATTTTATTTCACATAAGGGTCTTAATATAATGTTGTCCCTAGACAATTTCCTCACTTACTTCCCTACACTTTGATGTTCTTCCTATTTTAGAAAAATATAATTAATTAAAAAATGAAATAAAAATGTAAACTGTTGTAAAATGTGGAGGCAGTATTTACAAGTAGTATAAGAGACAAATCAGCAATGACCACTGAACTCTTAGTGTAAAAGATAAATAATAATAATAATAATAGATTCTCTATAATATTTAAAAATCATTTAAGATTATACAGAGAGAAATGTAATTTTCAATGGAATCTAAGAATCAGAGGTGCAATTTTTTAAAAAGTCAAAACATTAAACTCTGCTGAAGATGTCAAGATTTAGGAACACATATTTTCCATTCTAAAAGGATTAAATATTGTTACTGCATTTACTTCTAATCTATGAACTTAACTGTGATTCCAATTAGAAAATGTAGAAAAATAAAAATATTATATGGCATGTGATTATATCTGTTGAATTATCAAGGAAAGTCTAAATTAAAAATATAAAGCAGACAGCACTGCTAAATTTAAAATATTCTACACAGCTACAGTAGTGAAAATAGAACAATACTGAAGCAAAAATAAGATCAGCATCACATGTCAGAAAATACTGAGAAAATTTGAGAATTCAGTATAAGCTGGTGAGGAAATACTGATTAGTCTATAAATTGTTGTAATGACTGGCTAGCCATTTGGAAACTAATTAAGCTAGATTCCCACCTAACTCATTATCCTAAAATAAATTCCAGATGGATAAAATATAAAACCTGAGCCATAAAAGTAATCTAAAAAAGAACTTTGCTAACTGTCTTTCATAAACTTACAATAGAAAAGGCTCTGAAATGTGACACATAGCTAGAATTCCAAGAGGAAAGGCTGATCATAACCATATAGAAACAAAAGTTTACACTTTAAAACCAATAATTTTGTACCAAAAGATACAAACTTAAAATGAACAAGATAAATATGGTAGAGAGAAGCCTAATTTCTTTAATGAAATGTATAAAAATTCTTAAAGATATATTTTACTTTTAATTCCTGGGAACTAAGTAGCAAATGGACAAACTGAGAAGACGCCCATATTTACTCAAATTAATAAACTAAGGAGGCAGCTGGGGATGCTGCTTAGTGGGCAAAATGCCTGCCTAGCGGGTTGATCCCCAGCACCACGTAAACCGGGTATCGGGTATGGTTGTGGATGCCTGTAATCTCACAACTCTGTAGACAGAGGCGATGCAGATAAGAGTTCATGTTTTCAGCCTACTCTCAGCTGTGTGGGCTATCCTAAGCTATGCAAAACCCTTTCTTCAAAATCTATACAATAAAACAATGAGGTAAATCTGTTTGGAGTCATGTGGAGAAGTGTCTACAATGAATTGATAAACTATGCTGTAGAATTTTATGTGTGTTGCATTTGTGTTCACCTGTGTCTATATATTAAAATAGATAAGATTTGAAATATATCCAGGAAATCCCATAGCAAATCAACTGGGCAGTGACGAATCTATGCAAGTAACAGAAAACATTTGTTTGTCCTCAGACATGTGAAAAATTTTTTAAGGTTTAATTATTTATTTTTTTACATAGATGAGAGCTCTATCTGCAAGTACCGTTTTATGCCAGAAGAGGGCATCAAATTCCAGTATAGATGGTTGTGAAACACCATGTGATTGCTGGGAATTGAACTCCAGACCTCTGGAAGAGCAACAGTGCTCTTAACCGCTGAGCCATCTCTCCAGACCTGACATGTCTAAATTTGATTTTTTTTCTTTCCTATTGAAAATGATCATGTGCTGCTTATAAAATAAAAATCTACAAATATGAAAGAGTTCTTTACATCAATATTTTAAATTTTCTTAACTACTAATCTTAAACCTTTATCATTTTTTTCAGATAGAGAAAACTGAAATGTTGCTTTCTAATGCATTTTTGTATGTATGAGATAAAATATGCAGGAACACAAAAGAAGTCAATGATACATACATAAAAATCTTAAAGGACAAACCTGTCACATAGTAACAGAGTTGTTTCATGACACATTTTATAGCAATATAAAAAATAGATGCAGTAGCTAGTACAATTACAGGCAATGATGAAGTGTAAATGGTAATTCACAGTATCTACCAATTGTAACTAGTCATAAAAATGTGCCTGACTTTAACATGCTCCCAAATGTTACTGGTGTTGGTGTGTTTTGTTATTTATATTCATAATTGGGAGAAATTCTAGGTTTGACAAGGTGATGAGAAAAGTATATAATCTTTCTCATATGAGTTTATCTCTTAAATTCAATCCATTAAGAAGTATGGACTCCAGATCATAAATTCTGCCTGTCTGTCCTAGATAAATCTAGAAATGTTAGTTTCTCACTGTGTACAGGGCCCACATCATTGAATGTAGCTATGTGAGCCATAGAGGCGTGCAGCACATGCATATGTTGAGAAGCACACACAATGAAATGATGACATGTTTTCCAGATTGCAGCTTTTTAAAACATGGCCTTAATTTGATAGCTCACATGAACTTACCTCAACTTTTCACAGTGCAACACATCTACAATATTACATTTTTTCTTTGCTCTCTCTACTTTCTTGTTCCTTTCATTCTCATTGTGGACACTGATTTTCCTTTACTCTTTTTTTCTTTGCATACACTAGCATTTCTGTTGCAGCTGCCTTGCTTTCTAATTTTCCACATTGTCTAATTCTTTTTAGTTTGCCTTAATAACAGTCTTGATCTTTACTTAATGATGGTTGAAATTAAGCTCCTCAGTATCAGGATGTTAACCTTTTTTCCCATGTAAGATATTCCAGTAATAGGGTGGACTTGGATCAATTCGCTCACACTACAGTGGAGTTCCCATTGTGAGTAATGGACCCAAAGGATCAAGGTGACTGGAATTAGTGGAAGCCTCAGTGGTTACAGAATAGATCAAACTTAGTGATTCTTTATAAGAACTTTGGATTGACCTTGTATGTAATGTTTTCTAACTTAAGACTTAAATGCTGTCAAAAATTGCTCTATATTCTGAAACACCCTTACATCAGCTTTTCTTTGCTAATATTGGGCTGAGTTTGGATGGAGGTAGGCGTGTGTGTGTGTGTTCATGTTTGTGATTTTTAAATTAACTATGGTCCATCAAAGTAATGTGTGTGTATAAGTATATAAAAATATATGTTCTATAATCAAAGCAATTATAAAATAAGAATAATTGTCACATGAAGTACATCTGAGTCATAATAGTGCCGAAGAACTATATAATGTTTTGTACCTAGGACTGGGTAAAGGTAAATCTTTATAATTATAACACAAAACTTTTTGCTGTCACGATCTCCAACTGTCTTATGCATTCAGCCTTCATTGTATAGGTTTTCCCTGGCTGTTCTCCAATATCAGTGTAATTTAGTAGCTTTTATTGGGTCTAATTTCTACTCCCTGACACCAGGAATGTATTTGGAATATGATGAGTGCTAACAAGATTACTAGTTACAGGTTTCTTTTATGACTTTGTTTTCAGAATTTTATTATTTTGGTTCACTTTTGGATACTCAATATTCATACATATCTATAGATATATATCCTAAAAATAAATACTAGGTATATGAAGGGATATGATGAAATGTCTAAAAAAGTTAGGAGTGAAATCATTTCATTCTTCTTGGACTGAAGAATGAAAGAATATAATATAATCACTGAATTATAAATACAATCTACTCTAGAAAGATGGTTTGTAAATATGTGACTAAAGAAATTTCAGAAACCCTCCAATAAAGGTTAACAACAATTCTCCAGTTTAATCTAGCTAATAAAATGGATGGCACACAAAAGGTGATGGTTTATCATGGAATGTCTAACACATCAAAGTAAGATGTTAGCATTGCTATTTTCCACCACAGTCATGAGTGGAGTTTAGGTGCCTGACAGTAAGCCTCAGTACATTGCCTCAAAAAATGTCTCCTCTTTGATTCATATTTGCAAAGCAGCAGCCTGGTGATTAATTGTATTTTCTATGGAGATCTTTTGCTGAGGACAGTGTAGTATGACCAGATAAAAGCAGACATTGTCTGTCTGCCTCCCTGTCTTCCTTCCCTTCCCTTCTTTCCTTAATTACTTCCTCGAATCTCTTTCTTTCTTTCTTTCTTTCTTTCTTTCTTTCTTTCTTTCTTTCTTTCTTTCTT
>CAJQZJ010032563.1:7148263-7161753 GCA_907164525.1 Lophiomys imhausi
CTTTCTTTCTTTCTTTCTTTCTTTCTTTCTTTCTTTCTTTCTTTCTTCTTCCTCCTTTCCTTTCTCTTTCTTTTTTTTAATATTTATTTATTACTTCAGGTTACATCTTCATCACAGTGCCCTCTTTCCACCCCTCCGAGTCCCATCCTCCCACCCTCTACTCCCTATCACTTCCATCCCACTCCTCTGGAGTAGAGTGGCCCTACATATTAGTCCCCTGCCCCCATTCAGTAGTCATATTAGGGCCAAGAGCCTCCTCATTCACTGGGGGCCCACAAGGCAGCACCACTAGGGCAAAGTGTGTCATTGGTGGGACACAAAGTCTATGTTCCTGTTCCCTTTGGTGCATTGGCTGTAGTATATTTATCCTGTACTATATGGCTAAAATCTGATTATAAGTGAATAGATGTCATGTGCATCTTCCTGAGTCTGGGTTAGCTCACTTAGGATGAGCTTCTCTAATCCCATCCATTTGGCTGCAAATTGCATGATTTCATTGTTTCTGATGGCTGAGTAGTATTCCATTGTGTAGATGTACTACAGTTTTTTTTTTTTTTAATCCATTCCTCGGTTGAGGGACATCTGGTTTGTTTCCAGTCTCTAGCTATTTCATTCATTCTTTTTTTTCTTTTGAAAATAATTTATTTTGTACAATACATTCTGATCATGGTTTCTGCTCCATCAACTACCCCCACATCTTCCCCACCTTCCCACCTATCCAACACCTCCCCCTTCTTTCCTTCTTTCTTTAGAAAATAGACAAGCCCCCCAAAAATTATTTAAAAGAATGAAAAAGCACAAGACACACACAGAAAATAAAAACAAGGTGGGTTTCTTGTTTATGTGCCTGGTTAGCAAGAGATTTGATGATTATTTCTTTCTTTACTATTTCATTTGCAAGAAATTGTTCTGGAATATTTTCTTAGAAAGAATACATTAGATTTTGTTTATATTTTACAAAGGTTTCTGTGTTATATGCATGCTTGGCTGAAAGTTTCATCAGGTACAGAAGATTTAATTGTATATATTCTCAGTTAGTGTTTGAGAAGCATATTTGTGTATTGTTTCTAAGAAAGCTGAAACCATTCTGATTCTTGACTCTTCAGATAATGCCTGTTTTGTTTGAAATTTTCCTCACTGGAAGACTTTGGATACTTTCTTAATACTGTATATTCATTCTGTTGTTTTTCATGGATTTTTTTCATCTTATCTTTTTGATTAGGAAAATAAGAGAGAAATTAAACAGATTGCAAGCATACAGTTAACTACCAGAAGCAAAATTCAACCAAAATCTATCTAATTCAAGATTGTGTATGCTTTATATTATATGACAGTTAAGGTTTTAACATACTTCTATAGTTCATTTAGTCCAATTTTTGTTACACTAGTGATTCATTTTGATTCTTATCCCTCCACCAACTAACTCCTAGTGCAGTTTCTTCTCTGAAGCCTTACACTTGTGCATGGGAGAGGTTTCAAAGTTTTCATTCTTACAGAAAATGTGTCCACCTGTTAATAGTTATTTGTTGACATAAGTCAGTGACAATGTGAACTAAAGAAAATAAAACATATTTCAAGCACCCTACTATTTTAAATATCAATCATTCCATGAATTCTGATTGAATTCTCTTTCAAACAACATGTTCTAACTCCCACAGATGATAACTTTGTTATGTTATTGTGTTTCATGTTCATTAATGTCTTAAAATTTGTTCTGAAAACATTACTAAACATGACTTGTTTCTTGTTAGGAGTGTTAAAGATGTATTCTGTTTCTTTGAGATACTTATGTTAAATGTGATATGAAGTCACTTAATACATCCTGAAGAAAATCAGTGGCTCAGAATGGCTACTACCTTACCACACAAAGAGTTTTTTATTTTAACAAAATGTAGTACAGTCCTTTTACAAATAGCAAAATAGTAAAATTAAACGTTGTTACAGTTGCACTTAAATAATATGCTTACTTCTTTTACTAAAGACCAAATTATACCCCAATTAAATATCTAATTTTTTTCTGTACATGTTGTATAGTCCTATGAAAACAAGTATGAAATGAAACAATTTCCTATATAGTTTTTAGGTTAAAAGATTCAAGAGTACAGGCATAATTAATGGGAGAGTCAAAGTACATATCTAAACCTAACAAGTCATTGCTATTAATTATATTTCTTCTATGACTATATTCTAGAATATTCACTTAATCTTATATTTGGTTCATTATGGACAATAGATGGACTTTTAATTCCATTATAAAGGAACTGAGATATTTATTCTATTCATTGTAGATTACTGTGTCCCTTTTGTACTTCCCAAGAATCTGGCATATAGCACATATGCACACATACTCACAGGCATGCACAACACACACACACACACACACACACAACATATACACTCATAAGGTTAATCATTAACTCACCTCTGACCTTCCAGTGTTTCTTAAAATGTATTACTGAAAAAAATGAAGTCCATGTCACACAGTATGTTTTATGGGATGGTGATTGATGTCACAGGAAATAAGTGAGAGAAGGATGTAGCCAGTTAATGTCTGGGTGGTTTTAATTGCAAAGTTTTAAAGACTTTAATATGTTACAATATGTCATTACATTCTTTAGAGCAAAAGTAATCTACTATATAAAATATTACAAGACTAATTTGATGGGGAGCCTATTTTAATAGAAGCAGATTTCTTCTATACATGAATTAGAAATTGGCTATTGTTTTAAATTGAAATTAAACATTGTTTTAGAGTCTTATAGCACATCATTACAGTTGTCATAAACTTAAACATGTGAATTTGAATAGCTGATTCCCAGAAAAGCCTGAATTTATGAAAAATATGTCTATGTAAAAAAGAGGTATTATATTAAAGTAGATTTTCTATACAGAAACCAGGAAAATTCTCTTAGAATATTTTTTACTAATAAATTATTCAAATCAAACTCTTTAGTTTTATCTGTGAACCATTTCTTAAAAATATATTCTTCCTTTTCCTCGGATGAGGTATTGCTGTCTTCTTACTGTAGGCCTATCCCAGTAGGAAGTAGAGGTTTTCTGTTTAGACAATTTAAAGCCAATGAAGTACACTAACGTTGTTTTTGAGTTATTGTGCAAACTCAGTGCCATTTAAGATTTGGTTAGGCCAATTATCCTAATCTGATCATTGCACAGTATACAAGTACTGAAATGTGACACTATGTTCCAAAATAGATAAAGCTACTATGTGTCACCTAAAGATTTGTTTTAAATATTTTGTAAAACTTGGACTTGAATATCAGTTGTTCATCTAGCCTTAGTTAAAAAAAATGTGTAAAGGGATATAATCTTACTCAGTAAAATAGTACCAACATGTCACACCATGACTTAGCAGAGGCCTATAGGTGCAAGCTGCTTCTCAATATTCAGAAACATGGCTTAAGCAAACCTTTATTATTTAAACTTACTGCAAGAAGTAAATGAGTTCACTGCTATAGTTAGATGCAAACATACAACTCCCAGCAATCGGCAGGTCTAACATGCAGAAATCCAATGAGACTGAAAATGGATGATAGGAATCAAATGAAGGTAATTGTCATTTACAGATGTCTTTACTGAATAATCACAGAATAGTCACACTTCTCAGATTTGTATTTGAAACAGATCTTGTCAGACATTCATCAAGGTAGACTTCATTCTGGGTCACGCGCAAAAAAAGAAAGAAAAACAGTTGTTTTTTTTTTTTTTTTTAAGTAGAAATCACACCAAGAGTGCTCTTAGACAACAATGAGATTAACCTAAAAAAACAGTAGCAAAAGGGTAGAAAACACCATGCTAAATGACTTGCCTCCAAATGACACGTAGCTTAGTAAAGAAGCATCAAGAAACCTTTTAAAAACACTTTGAACTAAGCGATAATGAAAATACACGTTGAGGCCACCCGGCCTAGGACAGCATGTGATGGGTACCACTACGACAGACAACTGTGTGATGGAGAGGTGGGAAAGAGAATACTAGAGCAGCAAGTGCATTGTGGAGAGAGGCAGAACTGGAGACATGACACTGATGATGATGGTGACAGTGTGAGAGATGGCTGAGTTTGACATATTGTCACTGCCCAGTAGGGTTAGGGGCGTGGTATGCAGTAGCCTGGAGCTTAACAAGCCACCAAGCCGAGGGATTGCCCTGGCTCTGGGCAACAACAGAAGCCTGAGATGAGGAAAGATTCCCTTTCTGGATTGGACCACCTCAAAGGTCCACTGATGTCCTTGATGCCACCAGAGCCCACGTTGATGTCTATGGTCCATGCTGCTGCTCTAGGCTATGATGAAGCCCGAGATCCATGTGGATGTACTCCTTGGCCATGTCCTCAAACTTTGCTGCCGGGGGGACATGTGGATGTGCATGCCCTATGTACCCACTTGAGGCCCTGCTGAGGCCTGCGGTTCATGCTGCCACTGAGGGCCACGAGTAGAGCTGTGGTCCTGATATGACCAGGGACTGTGCTGATGCCTTTGTCCCGTGTTACTACCAATGGCCATACGAATGTCCTGGTCTGTGCTACTGCCTGAAACCATGATGATGCTCATGGGCTTTGCTGCCCCCAGAGGTCATAACGATGTGAGTGGCCTGCACTGACACCGGAAGCCATGGTAATGTCCAGTCCTGGGCTGCCACTAAAGACCATGTCTGGGTTTGTGGTCCTACTGCAACCTGGTTCTGTGTTGATGTTCATGGCCTGTGTTACCACCAAAGGTCATGAAAATGTCTGTGACCTGTGCTCCAGCCTGAGTTCCCACTCTCCCCTCCCCACAATAAAGTTAACAACCTAAACCGAAAGTCATAAAAGAGAACTCTTTAACAGTGTGATAAAGATGCTGAAGTGTAACTCTCTACAATTGATGGCTTCTGGGGGATGGGGAGTAGGAATGGGAGACAGTAGGACTCATTTCTGTGTAAGGGTCAGGCCACTGAGAATTTGACCATGCTCCAGTGAATATAGAGATAATACAAGTTGGACTTGATTTTTTTTTCTCTTTTTAATTTTTTTTTTTTTGAGGGGAGAGGTCACAAGGATGGGGGTAGACATGGAAGGCCTGAGAAGTGAATGTGATCAGGACACATGATGTAAAATTCCCAAAGAACTAATAAAAATACTATGTTGAAAAAAAAAAGAAAGTTCTTATTTGAACTTCTAGAATTTAGAAAAAGCAATGCTTTGTGAAAAATTTATAATAATATATGCACATAGAAAAGAAGGAAGTTATAAGATTAATAATCTAAATTTCATCACAGAAAAATATAAAAAGAAGAGCAAATTAAATTTATACTAAACAGAAGGAAGGCAGTGATCCTAATTAAAGTCCAATCAGGACATGGGAGATCTCCAGCCATGCAGTGGATAGGTGAGAGAGAAACACCCCTCTCCCACCTCTAGCCACCTATGGCAGGCAGGAGAGTTGACCCCACCCCTTACTGGCTACAGCACTCAGGAGAGCAGCTCCAAGGAGCTGGCCCTGGTAGTGTGGGTGCCAGGGAGCTGGCCTAGAGGTCATGAGCATGGGAGAGTTGAACCTGCCTCTTGATTAGGCAGCATGGGAGAACTGGCCCTGAGAGTTTAAAAGCAGGAGATCTACCCCTCCCCTCACCAACTGAGAACTCAGGAGAGGGGGCTCTACACCTCCTCTGGGCAGCAAATAGAGCTGGCCCTGGTGGAGAGGGTGCTAATGAGCTAGCCCTAAGGGCATGAGAGTAGGAGAACTGGTCTCACCCCTCACCAGGGAAGTGTGAGAGAACTGGCCCCTGATGGGGTGGGTACAGGAGACCTGGTGTCCAGACCAACTCAGCTTCCACCCAGGCTCTGTTCCAGATCTTTGAGTTGGCCTACTCCAATATCTACCCCACCTGTGAACTACTGGGAGCATGTAAAGGGACCAGTCCTGCAGAACTAAAGCTTCAGGAGCTCCATGACACAGGGCAGCAACAAGATATTGGAGAGGAGTCTTGATGGGGATCTAATATTTTAAGTATGGCAAAAGAAAAACTTTAAACCACATTAAAGACTTATTGCAATGAACATTGGAAAATGAATCTATTTGGACAAAAGGATATACGTGAGACATACCACAGCTTCCATGTTGTTTTGCTTTGTTTTCTATAGCAGGGGAGGTTGCAAGGGCAGGGGATGGATATGGAGGGACAGGGAGATGAGCGGGATTGGGGTACATGGTGTGAAATTCATAAAAAAAATCAATTTTAAAAGTTTTTTAAAAGGTCCAATCAGGGATGGTACTATACATCTACAATACCAAGTCTTGGGAAGTTGATGCAGGAGAACTATAAGTCTGAGACCAGTATGGGATACATATCTAGTCCCTGTCTGGGTTACATAGTGAGATCTTATTTAAATATAAATAAATAAAAATAAAATGAAGCTTAAATCAGTGCCATTGAAAACAGGAAACTGAAAGAGGAAAGTTACAAGAACACTTCAAAAAGTACTTCAAAAAGATGAATAAAATTTATAAGCTTCTCTCTGAACAACCAAGAGAAAATGGAGAAAAAAAATTCAAAATACAAGATGGAGCATCATTATTGATCCAGGGGATATTAAAATGCTAATAAAGTGATATTATTATGAACAACTTTATACTCACTAATGTGGCAATCCATATCTTTATCAAAATTCACTTGGAGAAATAATATGAGTAAGGCTTCCTTAATCAATTAAAGAAACAAATTAAAATCAATAAACTTCCAAATAGAAAACACTAAGCCCAGATGAATTCACCAAAGAATTCCCCTAAATAATAAAGAAGGAACTATTACAATTGTCTTAACTCCCTTCCAAAACTTAGAAGCAATAGGTATATTTCATTTATTTTTTATTCTGTGTATAGCTAGTGTTATTCTAATTTCAAAGACAGACAAAAGCACTATGAGAAAAAAATACAGAGCAATCTCTTTAGACAATACATGAAAAAAATCATCAAAAACATCAGTAAGTTGACCAAATATGTGTAAAACAAATTATATATCATGAAAAAGTAATGGTTGTTCCAAGTGTACAAGACTATAATCTATAACACATGAAAGTCTAAAAAGAAGAAAAAATGGTTTCAATACATGGAATAAAAATACAACAAAATCCAATATGCATTTATGATTAAACTCAAAAAACTATGAATGTAGGGGTCCTCAATTTGATGAGAAACATGTATATAATTAACCTACAGCTTACATCACACTTAGTGGCAAGACACTTGATGTTTTCTCTCTTAGATTAGAGAAGAGACAAAGAAGTCCTATCTCCCATTTCTATTTCACATTATTAATGAAGTTATGGATATAAATAATAAATAAAGTAAGGAAATAATATAATGTAATGTAATGTAATATAAATTAAAAATAAATAAAGGAAATAAAGTAAGAAAGTAAGTAAAGGAAATAATACAACTGCCTTTTAAAATAGGAATGACAACCCATTTAGACTATCCCAATACCGACAAAGAAATAAGTCTTTTAGAGTAGTTAAGCAATTACAGGATAGTTGTAGAATGCCAGGGTAAAATATAAAAGTCAACTTCTTTCTTTTATACTAAAGGTTAACCACTGGATTATAAAAATCAGAAAAAGACCATTCTATTTGTAGTGACACCAACAAATTAAATACTTAAATATAAATTTAACGAAACAGGTAAAATACTTAAATGAGGAAAGTTGTCAAACTCATATGAAAATAATAAAAACATCTAAACAAATTCTTCACTGGGTCGAAAAAACAATATTGGTCTCAATTTTACTGTTGGTTCAATACAATCCCAGGGAAAATTGTATCAGTGATTTTATGGAGATCTGAAAGTTGATTTTGAAGTTTATATATACATTTTAAAGATACAGAGTAGCAGTATTCTTATACTAATCAACTTTAAAACCTACTATAAAATAATATGAATGAAAACAGTGTGACATGGGTCAAAGAATGAAGAGGATACGAAGCCAAAAGATAATATAAATATTGTTAACTCGCCTTTGATTAAGGAGCAAATGAATCACAGTGAAGAAAGGGTTATCTATTCAGCAAATGTCACAATAACTGCACTAAGAAATATTTGTATAGACATAGAACTTACACATCTCATTAAAATCAACTCAGAATGGATGACAGACCTTTGTAAATTGCAGAAGTGTAAAGTTCTTTGAAGTGAACTTATTCTAGTTTGCATTACCACCACAGAATGCAGCAAGCTAGATAGCTGACACCAAACCACAATTTATTGGCTCTGCCATGTCTTGAAGTTAGGAAATTCAAGATGGAGGATTTTCATCTTGTGAGTCTTCCTTGCGGTACCAGGCCATGGCAAAAAGCATGGCATGGCTGGAGAGTGAAGAAAAGGCTGTTCGTTTTTATCATGAGCTCACTTCCACTATATTCACAATGACTCTGATGAGCCATGTTTCCACAGTTGCAACTCTGAAAACTTGGGGATCACATTTTTAGCCCAAAACCCTGGGGGACCCTCAGCAGCACTACAGTAGAATATCTGTGTGACTTTGGATTTGAATTCTTATATACAACACCAGTGGCATAAATTGGAACTTTTTAAAATGTTGGTACTGAAAGAGATACTATTAAGAGAAGGAGAGATAAGCTATGGGCTGGAGTAAAATCTTTGTGAACATATCTGGTAAAGGAATGGTTTGTAAATCCTACAAGAAAAGACATAAAGAAGCTCAATAAGAAATAAAATAACATAATTAAAAATTGGGCAAAGACATGAATAGATCACTTGCCAAAGAAAATATATAGAAGATAAATAAGCTTTGGAAATATGCTCAGCAATTTATGGTACTGAAATTGCAAATTAAAAAGAAACAAGATCGGAAGTGGATGGAGGGAGGGAACTGCATGGGAGAGGGTGTGGGGAGGGAAACAGGGGGGATCAAGAGGAGGGCAGAGGGAGAGAGAACAGAAATTGGTGGGGGTGGAGAGAAGCATCTCTGGGCAGAGATAGAAACCTAAGACAAGGGAAACTCCCAAGAATCTATGAGGGTGACCCTGACTAAGCCTGGCTAAGTATCAAAAGGAGATATGGAACCTGAAATGACCTCCTCTAACCAGGCAACACTTATAATGGAGAGATGGGGACACCAACCCACCCACAAAACCTTCTACAAGAGGTGCCTTTAAGAGGTACAGGGATAAAGATGGAGGAGAAATTGAGGGAATGTCCAGCCAATGACTGGCCCTACTTGAGAGCCATCGCATAAGAGAAAGCCAACCCGACACTATTGATGATATTGTACTGCACTTGCAGACAGCAGCCTAGCATAGCTTTCCTCTGAGAGGCTTCACCCAGAAGCTGATGGAAACAGATACGGATACCCACCGCCAAACATCGGGCAGAGCTTGGGAACCTTGTAGAAGAGGGGGAGGAATAATTGAAGAAGCCAGATAAGTCAAGGATGCCACAAGAAAACCTACAGAACCAACTAACCTGGACCCATAGGTGCTCACAGAGACTGAACCACCAACCAAAGAGCATGCATGGAACAGACCTAGGCTCCCTACACATTGTAACAGATGTGCAAATTAGTCTTCATGTGGGACTCCTGACAACTGGAGCAGGAGCTGTCTGTGACTCTTGTTGCCTGTATTTGGATCCTTTTCCCCTAACTGGGCTGTTTGTCTAACCTCAATAAGAGAAGATAAGCCCAGTCCTATAGCCACTTGATATTCATAGGAGGCCTCCCCTTCTCTGAGAAGAAAACGGGAAGGGAGGTGTGAGGGAGGGACTAAAAGGAAAGGAAAGAAGGGAAGCTGCAATCTGGATGTAAAGTAAATAAATTAATTAATGGGAAAAAGAAACAAGATCATATTGTTCAACTATACTGTTATGTGAATGACTAAAATCCAAAACTCTGATTATATCAAATGCTGCCAATGGCATCGAATGAGAGAAATTCCCCTTCATTGCTGGTGAACCTACAAAATGGCATAGCCATTTTGAAAGACACTTTGGCGGTGATTTAAAATAAAGATAAACTTCATATAACCCGGCAGGTACTTCTTGGTATACACAAATGAGTTGGAAGCATGTACATGCAACAGTCTGCACATAAATGCTTATAAATGTTTAATTTATACTTATTAAAGCTCCGAAGCCACAAAGATGCTCTTTAGCAAAAGAATAAATTGAACATGTGGTCAATGGAGTATTACTCATCAATAAATAAAATTCTACTGTTAAACCATGAGAAAGCTATGGTAGAAATTTTAGTGCATAGCATTGATTGGTAGAAAGGAAAAAGATCAGAATAGTTTATTCAAGGTACAATTAATTATAAGATGCTCTCAAAAAGACAAAACTTAAGTAAAAAATGAAATTCTCAAAGAACTAATAAAAAGGAAAAAAACAATTGATTTATCAGGTGATCAGAGTAAGACAGGAATGATAATAGGTAGGAAATGGGGGTGAGTTAGGGCAATGAATTTATTGTGAATGGTTAGGTTTTATAGAACTACACAGCATAGGGAGTGAACCACAAAAGTAGAGGCTCAGTTATATCAGTATTGGCTCTAACCAAGATAAGAATGTTATTGGAAAATGTTAAAAACAAGAAAAAACTGTGTAGGAAGGATGGCATGTGGGAAGTCTACGTACTTCCTCCTTATTCTTTCAGGACATTATAAGCTGTTCTGAAAAATAAACTTGAAAGACAAATTAACATTTAGAATTATATTTTGTCCAGAAGCAGTATTTTTAGCAATTTTTTCTAAAGTAATGGCCCCATCCTGAATTAAGGCATATGGTTCTCTCCAAGAAATAATGATAGCCCATGTCACAAGATTGTTATAGTATAATATTTATATTCTGTGCCATTTGTTTTCTATATGTGTTTCTCATCTTGAGTGGATTTAGAATGCAACTGTGATATGGACTCATTTACTAAGCACAGACTTTTAAAATACCTCCCCCCCATGGTTTCTTTCAAGTCACTTCCAATCTAAATACAATTGGAAGCTACTTCAAGTTTTTTATTTAAATTAATGAGTCCTATGTCACTCTTTCCATAGTCTTCAACTAGTAATTTAATTTATGGGAATGTACCCACCAGTTCTGGGATGTCTGCCTGGGAGATTAACTAGTGGTTGCCTTCTTACTATACATACTCTGTCAATTAATTATTGGCCAGAAATTTTGACATTGTTTTGCTCCACATGAAAGCCAAATGGAAGAAAAAAAAAATCCCCAGATAGCTTCCAAATTGCTATCTCAAGTATCCAAGAACAATTTCAAGAAACAGTCAAATTTTTCTAGTTTGGAGTAACCCTGTGGTTTTAGCTGACTCTAAACCTGTCTTTAATCTAGTGAAGTCTCAACATATATGGAACGTGTAGGTATTTGCTGTTGGGTACTTTCTTATCAATGTAAAATGCTACTCAACTTCATAACTCTCCATAGTACTTTTACCAATTCCAACCTCCTCTTTCCAACTTTCCAATCTATTGCCAATCTAAGTTATATCTATATCTTTCAGAGGATAAACCATGAGAATGGAATTTTTAAATGAAAAAATTAAATAACATGGAATTTATTTGAAAGTATAGATATACAGATGATAAAGTGAACAAACGAAAGACACAGTTAACTGGATGCATAAGAATTCAGATCTTAAAATACAGTTATTTTATGGGTAGGGATATCACTCAATTAATAAGGTGCCTACCATGCAGGTGGAAGTATTTTAGCTCAAATCCCTGATAATCACATGAAAATGCCACATACAGTGGAACATGTTTATCACCCAAGGCTTGGAGAGCATACTCAGAGACCGTCTGATTGCTGAAGTCATACCAACCAGCCTAGCTCAAACAATGAGATTCAGGTTCAATGAAAGACTTTCAAAGAATAAAGGTAAAGAATGATTTAGAAGGACCTTAGCTGTCAACTTCAGTCCCATACATGCATGTGAACACACACACACAAAGTGGTTATTTTGTTGTTGAAAGAATTTTGAGTGCCTTTTAGTGACACAGACTTCACTTCCGATTTTCTTTGTGCAGAGTTTGAATGGAACTATTAGGAGATAGCAACTTACAATATTAAAATTTTAAACCAGAACCAAGCATTAATAAATGCTAATAGTAAGGTAGTATCATCCTTACCTGGCCCCTGCAGATGGTAAAGGATTCGCTACCAAGCTGCACTTATGAAAGGCCTACAGAGAGAAGGAAAAGGGGGGAGGGGAAGAGGAAGAAAGGAAGATGAGTCTTTTCCAGTTCTCTCAACTCCTAGTTGTATAATAAGGATTTCAAACCTCTAGTTTAAATAACTGTTTTAAGCTATTCCTTACATATACCCTGTTCACTTATTTGAGGTCTGCTATTTGATTTTGGACATATTCAAAGCATAGGTTAGCTACGAAGGCATGCTAACCTCAGAATATTTTCATTTCCTAAAAGAATCCCTTTGCTTTTTAGGAATCAACCTCTTTAATCTTGTGTCCCATTATGAGCAGCCACTAGTTGACTTTCCATCTGTGTTTGCCTATTCTGGCTATATGCACATTTTGGTGAGTAACATTGTTGCAATTTATCTTGACTGTAGCCTCAGAATGGAGTTGTGTCATTCACTGCCTTGCTAACATTTAGATCTAAAATGTGTCTTGATGTCTCACCTGATAAAGGTTTTTCCTCTAGAATGGCATTATTTAGAAATGGTGGAACCTTAAGACAGAACCTCAAAGGAACTCCTAGGTCACCGAGACTGTGTCCTTGAAGAGGATAGTGATGCCACTCCTTTTCGTTTTGTGATAAGAAAAGTGTGTGTGTGTGTGTGTGTGTGTGTGTGTGTGTGTGTGTGTGTATGTGTGTGTGTGTGTGTGTGTGTGTGACAACATATGTACAAAACAACTTGAGGGAATGAGTTCTCCCCTTCTACCATCCAGTTTCTGTCATAAGGCTCGGGTTGCTAGTACCTTTATCTACTCAGCCATCCATGTGATGGGTCCCCATCTTCCTTTTGAAATCTGCCCATGAGGGAGATGATTTTGCTGCATGCTGTCACCATCATGTACTACTACACATTAGTGGGGCCAATTGAGCATGAACTGAAACCCTTGAAAGCTTCCAAGCAAGCCTTGCCTCTTTTCAAGTTTATTGTGTCCAGTATTTTGTTATGCAATATCAGGAAACTATCATATAATTCCATGTCTCCTTTCATAAGAAACTGCCAAACTATTTCCTAAAGAGCTACACCAGTTTGTATTTTCACCAGCAAAGTATGAGGATTCCAGTTTCCCCACATTAAATCTTTTTTATTTACTCAATTTACATCTTAAAAATAAAGGAAACAAATTTAATTTCTGAAAATCAAGAAGAAGGTAGGGGAAAGTGGGAGGAAAGAAGGGAAGGAGAGAAAGAGAGAGGAAGGGAGGGAGAGAGGGAGGGAAGGGAGAAAAGGAAGGAAGGAAGGAAGGAAGGAAGGAAGGAAGGAAGGAAGGAAGGA
>CAJQZJ010032563.1:7161763-7207280 GCA_907164525.1 Lophiomys imhausi
AAGAAAGAAAGAAAGAAAGAAAGAAAGAAAGAAAGAAAGAAAGAAAGAAAGAAAGAAGTCAGCTACTCAGCTTGTTTACAGGGTCACTCTACTAATGGGTTAGACCATTTGGAGTGAAACATATAAACACAAACTAAGTGATGTTGGATATTCTTCCTACATTTTAGCCACTTTCTTCATGGAATCGTGATCCCAAATATAGTTATGAAATATGAATTAGAAGAATTATAAGGAACAAAAGAGTTTTTAGACACACACATATTCTCACAGGAAAAAGATCTACAAGAAATTGTACGAAGGTCACAACATTTTATTTTAAGAAATCCTGGTCACATGTCAGTCTTTGTTGTGCTGTTTTTGTTTACTTATGACTATTAACAAATAACAATTACTGTGTAACATTCCTTCTCATTTTAAAGGGTGCTGTGTTCCTGCCACTAGATCCTGTACTACCAATCCTCAACCTAACCAAACACAAACTCCAAAGACGTTTTGTTGTTCTTGTTTTAAGCTACCAATGCCTGGATGTTCTCTTCCTAAGAATGCCCTATTTAACTGTTTTGGGGTGGTTCTGATGTGAAAGCAGACTGCAGAACTCATACTATGACTTCCTTCTTTGCAGTCATTTGCTGAGTTTTGTGAAAGGGAAAAAAAGTCTTCCTACAGAATGGCAGTCCTCTGATGTGAGCTTAATGGAGGTCATTTTATTTATGGTTCAGAAGGTATTATCTTTACTGAGTTACATCTGGAGAGGTTTCCTTAGTATCAAGAGGCTACTTCAAGAAACATGTGATGAGGTGTCCCAAACTTTCTCCTGGAAAATGTCATGGTAGGATCAGCAACTTAATGTGGAAACAGAACCATCTGGCATTTAAGGAGCTCTGTACCCAGAGTAAGGTGTAGTTTAAGCCGCACTCTTTAAAATAAAGCTGTCTTTGGCTTAATGGATAAGCTATTTAGACAATGATTTGTCACGTAGCACTCGGCTGTGTGGTAATATGAAGTTCACAGGGACAATATCAGGATAGAGGGAAAAGAAAACAAACACAGAAATCCTTGGTGGAATTGAGAATCAGCACACATTATCTATTGTCTTTGCCTTCCAGTGTATGGAGAAAAATATGAGATCCATTAAAGGATACGATTCTGGATTTTACAACAAAGAAACACACCCCTTAAATGATGAACAAAGCAAGCAACTTCATAGTTCGGTCATGAAGCACCTTAGGTATCTAACACTTTCAAATTTAAGACATTTCATCTCAGGCAGAAAGGTCTATTCCTAAAGTATCTGAAGATTTTTACCTTAAAAGTGTGGAAGCATATGTGCCTTGGAAAATCTTAGAATTCCTTTTTAACACTCTATTTATTGGGGAAATAAGTGAGACTGAGAGAATGATTAACTTTCTCTATGTTGGGGGGAACATTAATGAACTTACATATATAGTCCCCCCAATATCAGTTATTTTTACAAATATTTTCATTTCTTCATGTATAAAACCAATTTTAATGAATTGCAATTATGTATGAGACAACACAGTAAGTACATGAGAAAACCAACGATTAATTATTCAACTTTCAAATTTATCTTCCAAGAAATAAATAAATATAACCATTCAAATGATTACTAAGCAATGTAAAATATGAAAAATTATATGAAGGTATTGTATATTTTTAATTAATAAAAGAAACTAGAGAAATTATGATCTATCTACCACAAAATGATACTACACTTGTTATACCCAAATATCCAAAAATATAATTCTGTACTTTTGAGGGAAAATAACTTTCCACTTAATGTGTAAGACGTATTTATATAAGACTATGAGGAATAGAGAAAATGTTTTTCAAAGTTGAAAAATTTAATGTTTACCACCATTGTCTTAAAGTTGAATTGCCCTATTACATCAAGTACTCTGCTTTTAGGAGGGGGTTAGTTCGTTCAATAAAATGTGTGTCATGAAAGTAGGAGGACCTGAATTCAAATCCTCATCATTCACCTGCAACCTCAGGACTAGAAAGTAGACATAGGCAGAGTCCTGGTACTTCTTTGCCAGCCAGCCTAACTCAGTCAGTGAGATCCAGTTATAGTGTTCATGCATCTTAAACTAAAGTTAAGGACAATTGAAGACACATATCATAATGCCTGGCCTCCCCACGTATATACATACACATATATACACACACACTACTCACATGAGCATGTAAATATATGTACACCAAACACACATTAACACACACACACACACACTGCCCTGTTTAAAAAGAAAATATTTTAATATATATTTCTCCTATCCCATCACATAGTTATATTTTACTCTTTTTAAAAAACTACACATATATTATTTAACATTTAAAACTAGATGTGTCTGCTTATTTTTATTATGTTTTGTTTCTTCACCATTGGTTCCCCACATTATTTCCTTCTATTTGGAATTCCCTTCTTGCTGAATTAAATATTCAGCAATATATATATACATATAAATTTATTTTTGAGGTTTGAAATTTTACTTCACCATGTGTGGTATGGATTTTTAAAATTGATCTACTAAGAACTGTTGATCAAGAGCTGTCTATTTCTTGAAAACAAAGATTATTGGTTTCCTACTATGGTGATTTGAATAAGAATAGCCCATGAGCTCATATATATGAACACTTGTCTCTTCTCCTTTAGATATCATCAGGATTTTTTAAAATTTGCTTACACCTTTGAACATTTAAAATGACCTTGTTTTCACATTATCCTATTTTTATTGGCTTATTGTTGAATTTTCCTGTTTGCTAAGATTCCATTTTCAAATAAACGTCTATTTCTTTGAATGCTTTAAGTCTTAGATGTTGACTATCTTTGCAGGAATCATTTCTGAAAGATATCCCAGAGTTCCATGTTATGACATTGTTATCATGAGTGATTGTATGTTTACCTCCAACTCCTGTGTGTCTCTCAACCAGTTTTTGCCGTAGCTCCTTGACTCTAGTTTCTTTACCAAGTATAGCACGTGAATCCCATCCCGCTTTCAACATACTATTGTCTTAAATAACTCACAAATAATCCATCTTCAACCTTAACTTATAATAAGCATGCCATTTCCTTTTCTTGCCAAATCACCATTACACTGTGAGAATTTCTCTCTGCAGGCTATCACAGTTTTTTGTTTGTTTGGTTGGTTGGGTTTTTTTTTTTTTGTTGCTGTTGTGGTTTTGGGTTTTGGTTTTCGTTATTGTTGTTCTTGTCATTTTTTTGGTTTGTTTGTTTTAGCTTTGGCTAGTTTGGAATTTACCATGTAGACCAAGTTCATCTCAGACTCAAGAGATTAATCTGCCTCTCTACTGACCTCTGGATTAAAGATGTGCACCACCATACCCAGCCCTAGCCTTTCACCTTTAAGTTGGTTCTGTACCAGTACATTTCTCTATAACTAAACCTATGACTCAACCCCTGCCTTATTTGATAACACTTTTTTGGGGTAGAAGTTGAACCCCTACCCATACCCCAGATAATATCCAGGCTGGACCATATGGCATTAGCTCCCATCCTAGTTTTAGTGGCTCTCTTCGTGCCCAATAATACGTGGCTTCTGTTTTCTCAAACGTAGATATGTGTATGCACACTTTGTGGTTATTGTATCTCCTCAGAAATGATGTATGTTCAGAGCAATGAGGGGAAGGGGCTAATCCATCATATTCTAACTAGACACCCCAGTTTCACTGTGAAATTACAAGGCTGTGTTGACTTCATCTTTTTCCTCAACCTGATCCTTTTTTATTTTTTAATTAAATATATCAATAGATCACCTTGATTGTTTTGGAGAACTGTACTCTTGAATCTTATTTGTCTGTGTTTACATTTGCTCATTGTGTGCAGATGCCAAATACATAGAGGAATAGCACACTGTACACATATAGACACTCATTAGCAACACTGGAAAGTGAAAATCCACAATGCGGTGTTAATGGAGTCTCTGAATATCCCACTTAACAGGAAAATCATCTGTTTCTAAGCTGGCAGTTTTCTTTTTGGAAACATAATCTTGTGAATTCAAACTTGATGCAGCTATCTTTTTGTTTTGGCATTGGTGCCTTATATTATAAAAGGGCACTTTTGTAATAAATAAGAAATTATTCTATCTACAAAATTTGCTTTCTATGACCAAATGTCCAGTAATGGACATTTTTTCCATACCATGTACTACCTGGTCAATTATTACTTGCAAGTCCACATGTAGTAACCTTTTCTTCCCTTCTTTCCTTCTTCCTTCCTGTCTGTCTATCTGTCTATGTGTCTATGTCTTTCCTTCTTTCCTTCCTTCCTTCCTTCCTTCCTTCCTTCCTTCTTTCCCTTCCTTTCATGTATGTGTGCGGGTATGTATGTGTGAAGGGTAGAATTATGAACTATAAAACTGAGGTGACAGGAAGGTGCTAGGAAAAATGTTCAAAACACTGATGTGATTTATGAACATATGGCAAACAGATGTGGTGGAGTAATGGGGACCCTCATCTCCTTTTGTAAATTCGAGTCACATTTGTGTCTTTCTTACAACAACATCACCCTCAGGTTCATAATATGCTTTATTAAAATTCTCTGCAGGGCATATGGATGATTAATAATCGTTGATGACAGATATTTGGTTTGGGTAAGCTGTGTAGTGAAAGATAAATACACCAGGGCTATTTTAACCTCTGTATACTATGCTTATTAGAGCGAGGCTTCTCTGTAAGATGGCCTGTGTTGAGATTTTGTGTGATTAATGAAAATGTCACCAATGACTCTGGTTCTGGAAAACCTCTTAAAATCTCTTTTGTTGTAATCATCACTTGAATTTCATTTGTCACTAGGGAAAATCATTTTTAGAATAAAAAAATGCAATCAAGCGTAGCTAAAACAAAATATATATTGACTACCTTCCTAGGAATAAAATACAAACAAAGCCATAAATAGCCACAAATAGCCATAAATAGTTTTTATATGTACAAAAATTGGTTGAAACTAATGTTAAATGTACTATGAGTTTTGGGGGAAAAAAACACAAAATAACATTGGAATATTTCATTTCAATTGTCTTTCTACCTGTGATGTCCGAAATCTTTAGATCAGTCATTCTACCTTTTTTAAGAGAACAATTGTTCTATGATTAATAGATTCTAATATAGTATCTATAGTTTGGGGGAAATTTTAAGAAAATGTTACTTCCACATAAGAAGAAAGTGTAACAGTACAAATGTGTTTATAGTAAAGAACTAGGTTTTTCTAATGTTTTCCAAGACCTTAGTACATACGACTCTAGTTGCAACCATTGTTAAGGCAGAAGTTCTAAGAGCTCATTGCTTTTTCAAGTGGGAATATTGAATTTACTGTAAATTACACTTAGCATTATTTTTCCACAATGTGGAAATATAATAAATGTGGAAATAATAAATATGAATAAATAGTCATTTGTAACACTGGTTGTTGCAGAATAATCATGAAATTCTCACCACACTCGGTGATCTATTTAAGACATTTTGAAAAAGTTTGAAAAAAAAAACAATCCAAATAATGCTGTAAACATCATGTTTATTGATGTGGTATGGTGCATTGTGGCTGACATTTCGTCAGGCAGACCTGAAGGAACATATTGCCCAGACTCTTCATTAGCAATTTCTAAACTCCTCTCTTTCTCCCAAGTAAAAGTTTAGCTAGCAGTTGTCTGCAAGACACAAAGAATGATTGCTGGCTGGGGGCCTCCTACAAAGTGTGACAGAAATCAGCATGGGGCCATTCCATGTTTAATGTGTAAAGTTAATTGAGATAAAAGAACCAGGGCCATTCTGTACTTCATGGTTTCGTATTTCAACCAAACAGGGATATTATAAAAACAGTCACTTTTTTTTAAAAATACCCTCACAGAGACATCATAATGCTTTTCAAAGCAATGCAGAAGGTAGGCTTAGTCACGTTAAAAATTTGGAGGCGACTATTCTGGAGTCTGGATGGAAGTGTGTTGTTCTGATATCTCAGATAACTTTCCTTCCCCTCTGCTTGGGCGAGCAGCTTAGCTCTCTAGCAGTAATGACTAGCAACTCGACTTCATAAAATTATTCTTTTAAAAAACATGTTGAGTTTCCCTTCAAGAAAAGGAAAACACACACACTCTTTCTCTCTGTCTCTCTGTCTCTGTCTCTCTCTCTCTATCTCTCTCTCTCTCTCTGTGTAATATTTTTTCTGTCTGAAGCTGGGTTAAGGCATTTTACTTGAGTAACTGTAAAGTACATTCATACTTTTTTTCAAGCGCCTTGGTGGTTGAACAATTGAAGAATGATTTGCAATTCCTGGAGTACATTGTGGGTTTGGATTTTAAAACCAGTTCTTAGTACTCAGGATACTTGGAATTTGGAGCTAGAATAATAGCTAGTGATTTTTAAAACATGAAATTTTTCCAGTTATAAGTAAATACCCAGTCTGATGTGCTTTTAGAAATGTAAACTGACATATTCAATTGTCCTTAGAACCAATGAAGAGGTGGGATTTTGTGTTTCAAATTAGAAAGCAATTTGGTATTCTAAAGTAAAACACTGAGTAACTCAGGCTTTCCTGCACAGGTGTAATGGTTCTCAGGTACCCCCTATTGTAGAGTAGCTCTGTGCTGATATATACATTGCAAGGTCTTATCTTCTGTGACGGACCCAGATTATCTTGTACATCTTTCTAAAACAAAAACTAGTGCTACCTTGACTCAACAAAAATAACATTTTGTAACCCATCAATGTAGCAGTCTTGACTTACCCACTCTTATGCCCACTCTTACCTAACAGAAACGAAGTAATGCCTGAAGTTTTTTTTTTTTTTTAATCTCTCTTAGAACAGTGAGTCTGAAAGATATAAGTAAGCTGAAGTAGCATTTTTAGTGAATGGAATGGGGCAACTAGATAACTAAACACTGAAGCTAGGTCTCTATCTTATCTAATGCTCTGGTCTTATCATCTATGATATTACTAAAAATGTTACTCAGTGAGTCTATAAATAAGTTCTTGGTACTTTCTGTTTCACAAGTTACCAGGTACAAAGAATGTAAATATTTAAAAGAAAATTAAAAAACAATGTGAAGGAGCTACTACAATATCTGTGCCTTTTATTTGCTCATATTGAAGAAGAAGAAGTATAGCTACCTAACAAAATACTATGCAATACGACTATAGAAACAGAGAGGGAAGAGCTTGCTGCTTGAGGAAATAGAAGTCACACGAACAGTGGCAGATGCTGGCATTCCCAGGTATGAAGGGTGGATTGTCACAGTGAGGACCCTGAGCAGCAAAGCTGTAAACACAGGTAATTGGAATGGGACAGTGTAGCCTGGCCCCGACTGAAAAGTCACTCTATGTCACATTAAGACTTCTTGTTTTCACTTCAGCCAATGAAAAATTTCCTAGGATATGTAGAGAAACCAACATGGTGAGATGTGTGTTTACACAAAAACCAGAGGAGAGCAAGACTCCATTGAGGAAAAGCAAACAGGAGCAATTGAGAAGGTGAGATCCTAACCAACAGCCACAGCAGAGCAGTGGCCATGGAGAAGAGGAAAGGGAGCCAAGTCCATCCATCCCAAGCACCCATGCACCTCTGTTCATCACATCCTCCCCAACAAACTCACTCTCGAACTGGTTGAAGAGTTTGCAAACTTCTCATTAATCTCCTTCAAAAATGATGATGCATTTAAGACATCTAACAACCCTAAAGCCTAATGTAATGATCACCCCTAAGGCCCCTAACAGTTTAGGAAATGAGACATGGCCACTACTGGAGACCTTGGAATGTGTGTGGAGATCAGAGGACAGCTTGCAGGAGTCCATTCTTTTTTTCCACCCTCTGAGCTCTGTACGTGGAACTCAGGTCATCTGACTTGACAGCAAATGCTCTTACCTGTTGTGTCCTCTCACCCACCCAGTTTCATTACTTATCCTAAGGCTTTGTATCCCTCTCTTAAATAGATGCTTGCATTCTTATACTCAATGTTGTGATAAAACTTTTGTCTATGTCACTTTTTACCCATGATAGTTTTTTTAGGTACAGATATAAGAGCGAAATTACTCACAGAAGTTTTTTTTCAAGTTCATTAGATCCTGATAGATTATTCACCAAAGAGATTATAACAGATAATTAAATTTTAAAGTAAATTGAAAAAATAAAAGTTAACAAAATAAAAGCTCTTAAAGCTCACCAATACTCAATATTGTCAGATTTTAAATTGTCACATGTTGTAACAGAATATTTTTATTTATAAACATTTATATTTATTAATACTTAAGAAACACTTATATAATACCTAAATCCTATAGCCTAAAACTTAACTATAATCTATCTAAGAACACCTAATATCTATCTAAAAACACTTAACTAACACTATTTTAACTTTCTTATGACTTGGTTTTATGGAAGTCTTGGCAGTTAGTTAGTCCTTTTTAAAGCTTAGTGTTTGTTGGGCCGTACTTTGCCAGTTTGAAAGTCCAGTTTATTTCAACCACCAAATTGTGGTCGATTTATAACGTCAGTCTGTTCCAATCACCAAACTGAGGGCAGCTTTTTCCATCAGTTAAGACTCTCCTACATCGTCTCCTTGGCCTGGGAAAAACTCATGGCCGAAAGCCTTTCCAAATGGTTCACTTTTTTGGTGCTCTGGGGCCCCAAGATAGACCCCTTCAAGGAACTCTCTCTCTCAGCAGGTTTTATGCCATTCCTTTGCCCTGGGCTCTCACAGCCTAAATTCTGTTAATGGCATACCTTGCTATGTACTTCTCCAGTGTGACCTCTCAGTCAGTGAGGGTAAGAGGAAGACAGCACGTGTGGAACTTTCTGGCATATATATCACATTATCTCATGATCCTTGGCAGTCTCAAGGGTCCACAAAATTTCTCGAGATGTCCTGCAGTCCTGTTGCTTCTCACAGCAACTGATGTCATCTTCAAGGCTGGTGCGGTTTCTTAGCCACTCCCCTTCAATAGGGCAGTTCAAAGAACTATGGCCTCAATTTCACTCTATCTATCTTGGCCTGAGTTCAAGGGACACCAAGCTCTCCTTTATGTGCTGCCAGATGCTAATTTGAACTGCCTACTAATTTCACTAAAGAGACCTAACTTCTACCACAAGGTGCCTTTTAAGCCATCTTTAATTTTCCCGTAGTGATGGGATACCCCCCGAAGGATTTCAAATACAAGGGTGAAATTTTATGACTTGGCAGAATCACTCCAACCACTGTTGAGATTAAATGTGTGTGAGAACACGGTTCTCAGTGTCTATATGTGTTTTTTGTGTTTTTTTTTTCCTTTGGCTCTTTTCTTCTGTTTGCTTTATCCTATTCTTCTTTGTTTGTTTTTGTTCTATCTTATTTTACTTTATTTTTATTATTATTCCCTAGACACCTGTTTGTTTTCTAAGGAGAGACAGAAAGAGTCTATCTCTCCTTAGAAATCCAGATAGCAAGTGAATGGGAGAGGAAAAGAAGGAATTGGGGGAGGAGAAACCTTAATAAGAACATTGCATAAAAAATAATTTTTCAATAGAAGAAAAATTTAAAGAGAATGAATGCTAACAGCTTAAGAGATAGAAGCAATATTGAAAGTTAAGTGGCTGCTGTATAATCAATCTACTCTGCTCCCAGGAAAATTCAACACCCTCGTTGTACAATAAAAGGAGAAAAACCTTCCCAAGCCTACATCAAAGATAATCTTTGTCATGAGAATGGGGAACTCTCCTCCATTGCTGGTGGGAGTGCAGGCTTGTGTAACCACTATGGAAATCAGTCTGGCGATATCTTACAAAACTTGGAATAGCTCTGCCTGGGGACCCAGCCAGACCATTTCTGGGTATACATCCAAATGATTCCTCAACAAATCACAAGGAAGTTTCCTCATCTATGTTCATGGCAGCTTTATTTGCAATAGCTAGAAACTGGAAACAACCCAGAAATCCCTCAACAGAAGAATGGATTAAAAAGCCACGGTACATCTACACAATGGAATACTACTCAGCCATCAGAAACAATGAAATCATGCAAATTGCAACCAAATGGATGGAACTAGAGAAGTTCATCCTGAGTGAGCTAACCCAGACTCAGAAGGATGCAGATAGCATCTATTCACTTATAATTGGATTTTAGCCATATAGTACAGGATAACTATGCTATAACCAATGCACCAAAGGGAACATGAACATAGACTTTGTTACTTGTCAATGAGACGCTTTTCCCTAGTGGTGCTGCCTTGTAGGCCCCCAGTGTATGAGGAGGCTCTTGGCCCTCATATGACTGCTGAACTAGGGTGGGGGACTTATGTAGAGACAGTCCACTCCAGAGGAGTGTGATGGAAAGGATAGAGGGTAGTGAGTGGGAGGGCGGGACTGAGAGAAGTGGAAAGAGGACACTGTGATGGAGATGTAACCTGAAGTAATAAATAAATATTTAAAAATAAATAAATAAACGTAAAAAATAAAAAAACATAATCTTTGTCATTGTCACTGTTTTATAACTACTGAAAATCATGTTTTTGATTTGATTCCCCTTTTTTCTTTGGCTACTAGATAGCTTAGTCTAATGAGGCTCTAGGTTTTATTTTTGGGGTTTGTTTTAGTTTGGTTTGTTTTTGAGCACTTGTGACTGTATAGTTCATGGCTGCTCCTTCTACTATTAAAAGTAACAACCTAAATGCTTCACTATGTACAAAAGAGGATCATGATTGACTAGGTGATCCAGTTCCATGCATCTGACTTTAGAAGAGAAAGCAAATTAGAATACACACATACAAACACACACATAACCATCTCTGCTAAAGCAGATGTACAGAACTTTCCAGGTGCACCATGTGTGCTGAGCCCACACCTTGCTTAATTTCATGTATCCCACCACTCTAGTCTCCTAAATACAATTGGATCTCCAATTTCACTATAATTTCATTTACTCACCGTAGCCTTTGTACGTATATTAAATAAAGAAATAATTATTTTATTTTAAAAATAGTTTAGTGAAATTTTCAGAGACCTGCAAACTTTCTATCAACTAACATTTCGCCACAGTGCGAAAGAGAGGCTATACACTCCGATGTTTTGTTTTGTAGATGGGCTTTCCTAATATTTTAGAAAATCTTTTAGATCCCTGTAAGTAACATTCTAATTGCAACCCCATTTATCTCAGGGATAATTCAGTAACCAAAGGGATTATTTGTTTTGTCAAATGTCTTTCCCCTCTTGAAATCTTGTCCAAATAACAGGTACCAGTATAGCATTTCTCTTCCCACATAGTCACCAACATATACTATGAGAGTTATTTAATGTAGGGACAACATACTTCTATGTGAATAAAGATCTATACATCTAGGTTTCGGTTATTTTCTTTGCCTTTCATTTTTTTTTTTTTTTTTTGCCTCCCAGAGAGAAAAAAAAATCAAACACAGGCAGAAGAAAGCAAGAGATAGAACAGACATAACCACTCATCTACCTCATACCTCGTTCTTTGTGTGTGTGTGTGTGTGTGTGTGTGTGTGTGTGTGTGTGTGTGTGATTTTAAGAGTGGAGTAAAAGCAATAATTTTGCTTAGAGATTGTTTTCCTCTCTTGTCATGCTGAAATGATCCATTGGATTTGATTTAATAATAGTGACTCCAATTCCATAAGACTGTTAGATTTGCCAATTGTTTTCTAAGGTTCATAGCATGAAGAGATTAGAGATCAGCTTTTGGGCAGCAGCAGAATCACCGGAGTAGCACAGACCATGACAACAAAGAGCCTGTAGCTGTGTCCAGATGCGAATCTTGTAAGGGCATTATTTTCCCTTAAACTACCAGAATGCCAGTCTGGATAAATTTACAGTGTCAGTTTTTTTTTTAATAATTTATTTTTTATTTCTTCAAGTTGCATCTCAATCACAATCCCCTCCCTACTCCTCCCTCCAGTCCCACCCTTCCACCCTCCTCCCCCTCAACCCCCCCCTCCTCTTCCCCTCTTTTTTTTTTTTTTTTTAGTTTAAGGTATTTCTTTTTCCCCCCAACAGCTCTCCCTTTCAGTCCAAAAAATGGTTCTTTTTCTTATAACTATAAATACAATACAAAACAACAGAAATAAATAGGCAACAATTATAAGAGTTATATGGCTTAGCATACATTCCCAATGTCCAGTCCATATGTATTTGGCACCTGACTTTAACATTCTACTATCTAACCATCTCCATGTGTTTAAAGTTCTACATCTAACTCAGCTTTCATACTAACTTGCCTCATAATTTTAAAAATACTTCTTAGATCCACAACACCCTCTTGATTCCTAAACAACTCAAAATTTAACTATGAGACTCTAGCTATCTATTCTTCAACCACCTCAGAGATCTGAGAGGGATAAATATATCTGATTATATAGGAAGTGCAGGGCCTGCAGCTTCCAAAACTAAAAAATGACATACCAGTGGCTGCCTGGACAGTTCCCATTTTCTCTCCATATATTACAGCATCAATCTTCAGCCATTTGGCCCCATTTCTCTGACAGACATTGATTGTAGAGCAGAAGAGGAATCTCTAAAGGCTGAGAGGCATTTGAGGAAATGTTCAACATCTTTGGTTATCAGGGAAATGCGACTTAAAACAACTCTGAGATTCCATCTCACACCTGTCAGAATGGCTAAGATCAAAAACTCAAATGATAGCACATGCTGGCGAGGATGTGGAGAAAGGGGAACACTCCCCCATTGCTGGTGGGACTGCAAACTTGTGCAACCACTTTGGAAATCAATCTGGAGATATCTTAGAAAATTGGGAATAAATCTACCTCAAGACCCAGCCATACCCCTCTTGGGCATATATCCAAAAGATCTGAAAAGAAACCAAAAGGACATTGCCTCAACAATGTTCATAGCAGCTTTATTTGTAATAGCCAGAAACTGGAAACAACCCAGATGTCCATCAACTGAAGAATGGATAAGAAAACTGTGGTACATTTACACAATGGAATACTACACAGCTATCAGAAATGAGAAAATCATGCAATTCAAAACCAAATGGATGGAACTAGAAAAGCTCATCCTAAGTGAGCTGACGCAGTCCCAGAAAGATAAACATGGTATGTATTCCCTTACAAATGGATATTAACCATACATCAGAGGATAACTATCCTACAACCCACACACCCAAATAGATAGGAACCTAGCATATCTATCCTAGGAAAAAATTCTACCCAGTCATGGAATCTGCTGCAGGTTAGTGGAACCCCACACCCTAGATGGTGTGCCTTATCAAGCTCCAGTACGAGTGGAAGTTCTTGGGCCTCACATGACGCAAGATCTGAGGGAGTATGATATGTGAGGACCCACCTCATCTGAGGAGAAGGAGAGTACCAAGTAGAGGAACAAGGAGGGAGGGAGGGAGGAAGGGAGGGAGGAAAGGAGAGAGGGAGGAAGGGAGGGGCCAAGAGGGGAGGAGGGAGGAAACTATGTTCTAGAAGTAAATAATACTTTTTTAAGAAAAGAGTTAATAAGCTTAAAAATATAATAAAAATGCAATATAAAATTTTCAAACTATAATTTAACTTACTGGCATGAAAGGAAAATGGCCTTAATTTCAGATTAGAATGTTAGACTGCAGGTGGCTACAGAGATTACACAAACTTGATAGCAGTTTAAAGTTTTTTTTTTTTTTTTGTAGAGGTATAGGCTATTTTGATGGTTTGGCATTAAAAAGCAGGTAAGAGGTTTAAAACACTGTAAATAAATTAAAGGTGACAGCTGTTCAACCTAGTTTTACAAACCTCCAAGAGTTGAAAAAACTTAGAGCTAAGGTAAAATAATGCATGGTGTTAGTCCATGCCTTTACCTCCAGTAGAGACAGGAGGATCACTATAGAGTTAGTTGTCTTATAAATTCTAGAGTTACAAGAAACAGGGTGGTGATGGTGCACACCCTTAGTCCCATCATTGGGGAAGAATGCACCCTTAATCCCAACACACTAGAGACAGAAACAGGCAGATCTCAGAGCTCAAGGCCACCTGATACAAAACAAGCTCTAAACAGAGAAAAACTTTGATCCAGGGGTGGAGGAGCACATCTTTAATCCCATCAGTTGGGAACCACATGTCTTTGATCCCAAAACTTAGAATGCAGAGACAGGCACATAGGATTTGGAAAGATTTAAGTTTAAAAGCTACTTACAAAAGGCAGGCTGCAATTCAAACAAATTGTCCTTTGAGATCTCAAAATATATACACTAAAGGTTTGTTTAGCTCTAAAATATCAAAATAATTTCTTCTTTAATCCGGATTGGAAAGGTAATACAGTGTCAGTTTTTAAGTCAAACAATAGAAATAAGTAAGTTTGGAGTCAAAAGTTTATATTTTAAGTGGCATTTTCACAAGAGAAACTTGATGACCACCGAATAGGAGTCCTCAAGTTTTTGCTCTGTCTAGATTCTGATGCTCACCCCACACTTTCTTCCACTAGTCCTCTAAATCAGTTGGCACTTTGGGAACCCCAGAATGATTTCCTTTGCAGTTTTCGGTTTTTCTCAGAGTACTGTTCACATGACATTGAAGAGAGATACTTTCTAGGCATAGTGAACTTGGTAAGAAAGTCACAGTTGTAAAACAAAGAACACAGTCTTGGAGAAGTAAAAAAGGGGAAGTTGAGAATCCAAGATGCAGGCCCTGCACTTCCTACATAATCAGATATATTTATCCCTCTCAGGTCTCTGAGGTGGTTGAAGAATAGATAGCTAGAATCTCATAGTTAAATTTTGAGTTGTTTAGGAATCAAGAGGGTGTTCTGGATCTAAGAAGATGTTTTTAAAATAGTGATGCAAGTTAGTATGAAAGCTGAGTCAGAAGGCTGGGCGGTGGTGGCGCACGCCTTTAATCCCAGCACTTGGGAGGCAGAGGCAGGTGGATATCTGTGAGTTCGAGGCCAGCCTGGTCTACAGAGTGAGTCCAGGACAGCCAGAGACACACAGAGAAACGCTGTCTCAAAAAAAAAAAAAACCAAAAAAAGAAAGCTGAGTCAGATATAGAACTTTAAACTCATGGAGATGGTTAAATGGTAGAATGTTAAAGTCAGGGACCAAATATGTATGAACTGGACATTGGGAATGTATGCTGGGCCATTTAACTCTCATAAATGTGGCGTATTTATTTCTGTTGTTTTGTATAGTATTTACTGTTATAAGAGAAGGAACCATTTGTTGGACTGAAAGGGGGAGCTGTTGGGGGGAAGAGGTTGGAAGGGTGGGACAAGAAGGGGTAGTAGGGAAGGGATTGTGACTGAGATGTAACTTGAAGAAATAAAAAAATAAAGTATAAAAAAATTAGAAAAGGGGGGGAAGTTGAAAAACAGGTAGGTGGTTTACCCTAACCCTGACCTAATCTTGTTCTTCTCAATAAAATGGATGTTGAAAAAAGGAGGAGTAAGATACATGGGTTAAAGGAGTGTAGAAAAAGAGTCAGAAATGAGAGCCTAATTATCTTTCTCCAAAACATGTAAGATAATTACAGCACTATCTTTAGGAGTTCTGACCAGCTCCTGGAGAGGAGACAGGTTTGTGCTTGTTCTTGTCCTACCCAGTGCATGTTTCTTTTCTCATTCCCATTGCACTCAAAGCTGTATAACAGTAGTAGAATTGATTTCTTAGTTGGAAGAGACACTCTCTAACTGTCCTGGAATATTTAAATTTTGTTTTTCTACTTCTGTTCATAAAGTTGATTGTTTTTATGTTATAAAACTCATAAAGTTAATTATCTCTGATAAAATGATCAGCATACTAGAGATATTGAAGTTATATGAATTTGATATGATTTATGTGTTACAGAGATGCAGAACATCATACATCTGAGAATTCTTTCAACAAATCAATACATTAATAACATTTACTATTTTATCAAAGTCTTTCTTAGGAGCATGCAATTGCCAAATATTTGCCATACTGTGCATTTGAAAACTAAAATTAATATAAGGAACCTTTTTTATTTTTTTTTTATTTTGTGAATTTCACATCATACATCCTGTACCCTCTTATCTCCCACCTCCCCTCAGACCCACCCTCCACCCTTGAAACCTCTCCCAAAATAAAAAGAAATCCTACTACTGTGGAAGCTATATTGTGTCTCAATGTGTTCCACAATATTCCCTTTTGTCCATACTTTTTTTGCTTGGAAATGTTCATTACAATTACTCCTTGGTCTGATTCAAGGCCTCTGGCTTCTGCTACTTTTTCAGTACTGGAACCTCACTGGAATTTGTCTCAGATGTTTTGTTGTTGTCTGGTGTCATGAAGATCCTATAATTTTGTGTCTGTGGAACTGACCTCTTCAGTCGGGTATGGGGTAAAGCTCCTTTAATCCCAGAATTTGGGAGGTAGAGGCAAGCAGATCTCTGTGAGTTTGAGGCAAGCCTGGTCTGCAAAGTGAGTCTAGGACAGCCAGGGCTACACAGAGAAACCCTGTCTCATTAAACCAAAAAAATAAAAATAAATAAATAAAAAATAAATAAGGAACTGGTCTCTTCATTCACTCCAGCAGTTCATCCATGGGGTATATGTTGGGATGGACCAACTCAAAGTCCTGGTTCTGGGCCTGCAACCCCTACATCCAGGGTCGGTTCTACTGTACTACCCAGCTAAGGTGCCTGCAATTGCTGCAGCAGATAAGAGGCTAAGAAAGCTCTCCTGCTCACAAGACCCCATCAAAGCCAACTCTCCTGCCTGCTGCCTATGGAAAGGGCATTAGAGTGTAGAAGGGAACTCTCCCTCACCAGCATTGAAATGCAGATCCAGATCTCCTGTCTGCCACTGGTGGTGAGGGCAAAAGGTAGAGGAGGGGATCTCTCCATTGACAACACCATCACAAAGCAGACAAAAAGTAGGGCTGGCTCTCCCACACTCACTCCCTCAGGGCCAGCTTATCCACAACTCCCAAATCCAGGACTAGGGAGGGTTCTTGTGGTGGCTGGCTGGCTTGGTGTCCTGGGAGCCCATTTGGTGCTTGCCTGGTGCTGGACTGGTGGTTGTCACAGGTTAACTCCCTGTCCAGGCCCCATGTTGCCAAACTGGTGTTGGTCTCGGACTTGACTTTTCCAGGAATGTTAGGCTGCTATTCATTCAGATGTTCATTGGTCAGAACACTGATTGTAGACATAGCCTCTCTGCCACCTACTGATGCACATGTGACCAGCAGCCACATCTCCAGTGCCTCTACGGGCAAGTTTAGGAAACTTTTAGGGAGAAAATTTTTAAAGGAATTGATATGTGTCTCAAGACTTAAATTAATCAGGCATGGTGACACACACATTTGATCCCATCATTCTGGAGGTATAGGTATCCAGGTCTCTGTACATTCCAGGCAAACTGAGTATGTATATTGAGCTCCAATACAGCAGGCAGTATACAGTGAGAATATTTTTTTAAGACAATAATGAAAATAACAAAAATAAGGCATTTACATGTGCTGGGTAATGGACTCAGAATTGAACATATATTAATTCAGTCTTGAGTTCAGTTCCTTGGGCATCTTAGCCATTCTGTCACCCTTAATTAAATCTTTATTTAACAAGTCAATAAAAAACATACTCTTACTATCCTTATTTTAGCTGTGAGGAAACTATGGCATTCCTATAGACCCCATAAACTGCAAATGAATTAAACATGACTTATACATAGGGAGTCTGCTTCTAGAGTCTTTTCTATACACCATGATGCTCAAGTAAATTTATATTGGTGTGTGGATGGATGGATGGATGGACAGACAGGTGTGAGTGAACTGAAGTTTTAAAATTTTGTCAAATCTAGAATTTTTATTAGAAAATGTTTCTTTTTATATCTCATATTGCTTGTGTATGTGTGGGTTTTTAATAATATGTAGATATTTAGAAGTAACCCACAAACTATCTCCCATACCTATAGAGAGACTGTGTATTGTTTTCTAATACAGGAAATTTTTACACAGCAGGGTTTGGAAGTAGTTTGAGTTTGATACCATTAACATCTTTCAAGGATTCTTTTCATGAATTGGAAATAAAATAAGAATCATATTACAGTTGAGAGGTAAATATATGCTGATAATTTAAACAATGAGAAAGGACACTCCAGAAAGCACATGAAGAATATGGATTGAAAACAAGCTTTCTTTTGCTTCAGTAAATGATTGATAGTTTCAGGAAATAAAACTAGTAGCTTTCCCCTGTTTGTGTTCTTATATGTGGCCTAAGAATCAGAAAAAAAATAATATGTAACCTCTTTTAAGTTTAGGAAAAAGAAGTATACCTAATTCGGGAGAATCTGTGCCTGACACACAGGCCTTGATTCATTTATTTTCAGGGCTGCTCTACCAGAGCTTGTAGGTCCATTTTCAAAAGAAAAAATAGTACATGGTACTGGCCTCAGATACTTTTAGTTTTTTGGTTTGGTTTGGTTTTTGAGGGTTTTTTTCCCTTGTACTAGACAGCACTTCCATTAAAATGGCTAGGTGAGTAATCAATAATGGTAATAGATATGATATTGAAAAATAAAAAAAGCCAATTAATCCATCTTGCCTTCCTACTTAAGTGTTTTGTTTCTTGGGTTGTTTGTTTGTTTCAAGTTGGGAAACAAGGGTTTTATTTTGTTTTTTTTTTTTTTGTTTTTTGTTTGCATTTTTAAGAAAAGTCTTATTTTATTTTTTAATTGTATCTTGGTCTTTCTATCCTCACTCCCTCCCTCCAGCTCACTCTATCTGCTCCCCAAAATAACCTCCATTACTTCCTAACTTTATGTGTATTTTTATGAAATAACACAATAAGTATAATTAATACTGTCCACATACACATGTTTGTGTGGTCACTGGGATATGAGCAACCTAACAAAGACTGTCTTTGAAAGAAGAAAAATGACCCTCACTCAGGAGTTGTCAAGTGCCATTAACTTTTCAGATCTGCACTGGAAATTCTAACTCTCTTGGTCCTGTGATGGTTTTGTATAGACAACCACAGTTACTATGAGTTTCCGGCCTTCAGCCAAGTTGTGTCCAGCAGTCAGTATTTCACAGCATTCTTCACCATCCTCCAGTTCATCCATTCTTTCTGCCCACTGTTTTCTACAATGTTCCCTGAGGCTTGAAGGTGTCAATTATGAGTCTCTGCATTAACTGAGGTTGATAACAGCACACATTACTGAATATAACCATAGATATTTAGAAGAGAGCTTGATAACATGAGCATTTAACAAAACATCAGTAGGTCCTTCCTTAGGGCAGCTTGCCTAACCACTGTCTTTAACTGTGTTTACTTCACCAATCAGAACTTCTATCCTGTGGAATTGACCTGAAATACAATCAAGAGGGTGGATGGCTACCTCCATATGCAGTATTGCCATTATTGTTTCGCTGGGCACATTTTGCCTGCCAGGTCGTGTTTGCAACATGCAGGTTCATCACTGTGTAAGATCTCCAACATCGTTTCTCCCAAAGCAGCCTGCACAGTGCCTTCCAGGACTGAGAAAGCTATCCAGCCAGGAGAAAGTTCCCTGGTCAGTTCAAGACTGATTTCTCTATGCCCTACAAATATATATATATAGTGTGTATTGTCCTCAACAATATGGTCTTATCATCTAGTTATGCTAAGCTATAGGAGCAATGGTGAACCATGATAGTCTTTCTTGTTTTGAATGCCTCCGAAGTCTTCCTAGGCAGTAACTACTAGAGAGATAATCAGAGTCTGACACTGAGATTTTCATTTAATAAATCCATGTCTTCTGGGAACAGCATTGTTTGTCCATGGTGGAATTTTTCTGTTCAAATTCCTTTTTAAAAAATGCCTTTAATTATCTTATGCACTGTGGGGTTTTCTAAGGCTTCTTCATATATCCTTAGCTTTGGTTTCACATCCCCTTACCCCATGCCCATGTAAACCTTTAGTTCCCAAGATTCCCTCTACCCTTCATCCAGATTCCATATGTTCTAATGTCCTCTTTTTATATATATATTTATTTTACTTAGACTGAAAGATCATGTGTTCCCATGTGACATCTTCATGCAAAATTCACTTCATTTAAGTTTCCCCTGACCCTCTGGCTTCCCTAGCCTTGTCAATCTGTTATCTGTTTGAATGTCTCCCTCTGTTATTTTACCTCTGCTTTCATCTTGCCTGTAATCTGCGTTTCCTCCCTAAATGCATCCACCAGCCCACCGCCCCATTACTAGTTTCCTGACTTCCAGGCTAAACACACAAAACACAATATGTGAAACTAGTACCCACATATAAGCAAGAACATGCAGCATTTGTCTGTTGGGGATTAATATTTTTTAATGATTTGTGTATTCACTTAGAACCCATTGTTGATAGAGAATAGAATCACACCCTTATAGATGGATGTGTGATACTACTAGGCTTAATTACTTAATCAGCTTAGTGCCTATGAACTGTAAACATGTGATTGTAAGTGTCATGAGTTTGATATGAAATACATTTTGTCCAGCAGTGTCAGAACAATTAAAATCCTGAGAGTTACCTAAGTAATAGTACCTTTTGTTAGTCATTCATATCGACTGATCACACATTAGAGTTCTTAATAATGAAATAACTTACAGTGGGATGCCTAAACAGCCTTAGGATGAGGCTGTTTGACCAGAAATATCAAGTTATGAAAGCCTTACTGGATGATCCCAGGAATGGGTAAGGTTAAGAACTATAAAGAATATCACATATGATGTGGTGAGCTTGAGGGTGCTGAACTGTTAGGGGGATGCAATACCGAAGAGAAAGTTTGATGTGGTAGCTCTATCCTTCCCTATTAACAATTTATTTTATTTTATTTTTGTAGAAATAATTAATTAACTTATTTACTAGTATTTAGATTATTGTTAATGGGTCGGCAGTGTTCATCCTTAACCTGCCATTATAAATGAGCACACAGACACCTGATGGATTTTAACAAGCCTTGGCCTGGATTGTGCAATCCTAGCCCATCTAAGCTAGTTCATAATTCTATCCCTGAATAAAGCCCATATAATATACATACGTCCCCTGAGCTGATTTTCTTCACACTATGCCGATGTTCCAGGCCATGTGGAATAATCTTCTTTCATCTACCCAATTGTTTGTCCTCCCTACTGCTCCTGGCTTCTTCTTCTTCTTCTGGAGGCTTCTTCTTCTACTGGAGACTTCTCCTTCTTGCAGCTTCTTCTTCTTCCTCTTCCTCTTCTCCTAAGATACTATCTGTGTGCCCCAGAAGTCCATGAACCTTTGCCTTGCCTACCTTTCTCTTTGCCCAGTCTCAGGCCTCAGCATTGATTTCACCAGAGACAAGCAAGGTAACACAGCATCACTTGACATTTAACAAGTAAGCTTCTGGGAGTAGGTTAATTAACATTTAGAATGCATAACATCACCCCATCATGGTATATATATGGAGTCATATTTGGGGAATAAAATTAAGGCCTAGCATTGATGGCCCTAGATTGTTCAGGCAAAGACTTGTTAAAATCCATCACATGTCTCTGGGTGCTCATTTATAATGGCAGGTTAAGGATTAACACCGCCAACCAATTGAAACTATAATGTAAATACAGGTAAATAATCCATGTAGGCATTTTTCTACATATTTTATTTTATTTTATTTTATTATTAGTGTGTGGATGTTTGGCCTGAATGTATGTCTGCAAATGATTTGCATGCCCTATGCCCATGGCAGGTCACAGAGGTAAGTCAGTCTTTGAAACTATAGTTACAGAATGTTGTAAACAGCCATATGGGTGCTGGGAGTTGAACTGTGTCCTCTGGAAGAGCAGCAAGTGCTCTTACTGAGCCATCTCTCCAGCTCCAATCCCTCCTTCCTTTTTGCCCTGTGTAACCTTTCTAGCTGCTGCTTCTTAGCTGAACCCTTTGCAATGAGCGGGTAAATAGTCAGCGAGGCTTTTCTCTGAGTTCTGTTCTAACTAGAAGTAGGGTAGAGTCACAGAAACATGACTTATATATAATCTTTTACTGAGAAATCGTGAAAGCCCAGGCTCCCCAATGGCATCTAAAGTAAGCACAGTCTTGTGGGGCTGAGCTCTTAACTTGCAAGACCTGACACCAACATCAGACAGTGTGAGGACTGCACTAAATTATAGGGCGTCTATTGTGGCCACTGGAGAACTGCTTGATGTGTGCATAAAAGCACGTATTAGTTTAAGTTCCCCACACCTGATCCACTCCATTTTCCTTTTAGTTCATCCGAAAATTGCCTATTCTCTCCCAAGGAATGTTTTCCACGAAATTGAGTCTTTGTAAAATCATATTTCATCCATAATACCATATGCATAATGTCTAATCCAACATCTCCTATTCACTTTTACCTAGTATGTTTTTATATCTTGCATTATTTACTATGAATTAGGTGAATTTTTAAAAAATTTAAATCTAAGGGAAGTTTTTTTGGTTTTAAATTTCAAATAGGAACCAGAATACAGCAATCATATAAATATTAAAACCTAGAGTAAGGACATAGCTCAGTGGTAGAGTGTTTACCTGACATAAATAATGCCCTAGGCTTAATCTCCAAATTACAAAAAAATAAAATAAATATCTATACAGTATAAATTAGTGACCTCAACTTACTCTCACAAATTTCCATTACAAAGGATGTATGCTATAAATTATTTTATTAAAAAGCCAATGCTATAATAACCCAACATTTGGAATCAATTGAAGCACATGAGTGCCATTAGCGTGACTTTTGGTCTCCTCTGATTTGTGGCACAGATAAGAATAAACGACGGGGTAATTAATTTGTGAGCAGTTGTTAAAATCTCCACATCTTCGCAAGTTAACGAATATACTAATAGGTGGCCATTTCAGGCTACCTTAAGTGCATCAAGCACTTTAAACTCTGTTCATATTTGAGGACCTGTCATTGACATTTCAGGAGTGTTTTCATCTTCTTAGCCTTCCTTGTGAGAGGACTTTGACTATCCCGTATCTTATACACATTAGCCCTTCCTTATGTCCCTTGATCTTGACTGTTTGCCACACTGTGACCTTGTCTTCCTTTCTGATCAAGAGATCAAATCACTATTACTAGAGCACCTTGTATGTATATGTAATTTAGTTTGTATGCTTTTTTGTTTTCCATAAACTTCAGAGAAGAGAATTAAGACAAAATGCTTTGTGCACACATTTCATGTTAGGTACATTATTTTCTTGCAAGTTTATTATTTGTGAACAAAAACTTGTTTTGTTTAAAAATTTGTCCAGTTAAAGCCCATCAGGAAGCATGCAGGAGGAAATTAATGAGACAGGGGGACTAGATAACTCAATCAAGGTTATACATAAAGACATGGAGCCAAATTTATGATTAAAGCTGCATGCTCCTTTCCCAGAGTGCCTTTCTCTGTCTTCTTGTGCAGAATCTCCTCAGACTGTTGTTTTAAGATGCACAGTAGTGGTTCTCTCTCCAGTCTCATGGAAACTGAGGGATGTGTTCCAGAGCATGACTTTGGTGTGTCTACGAAGTTCACAGAAATGTGGGACTTTTTCATGATAGTTGAGAAATGCTGCTGTAAAAAGACTTGAAATGAGACCCTGTTTTCTACTTGAAGCTTAGTTATGGAAAGTGGCCAGCACCTGAAAACAGGCATTTATAGTGACAAATGTTTGCTGAGGGATAATTATGGCTTTACGCAAAGTTGATGCTAATAAATCTTCTCTACAAAGCTCAAGCCTTAGTGGTCACTGGCAGTAAATCATCATCCTAGGCACCAAAACTTCAAAAGGGAATCATGTGAGGACAGTATTACAAATGCCATTTCTCTGGCACCAGATTTCTAAATTGTGCATTGGCACAACTTTTTTATCATATGTTATTTTTAAAATAAAAATAGAAGCATACAGTTATTCTAACAATTGAAATAGGAAATGGGAAAATAAACCAGAGACTGACTTTCCCAAAATAAACCAGCTGTGTATGCATTAAATAATGATCATGTGTCTCTCTCTCTCTCCATTCCTCCCTCCTCCATCCTTCTTCTAAAAAAATAAACTAAAAATTCACTGCATTAATATTCAAGGAGAGATAAACAAAAATGATTTTGGTTTACAAATAGGGTTTTATTAACCTGCTACTTAGCACTAATATGTTTTTAAATTTTTGTAAATTAACTTCTTTCAAAGGGAAAACAGGATTTTCCTCTTATCTCACTATTTCAACTTGAATATAGTAAAGATTTAAAAGGAAATTGGTTAGCAGGAGTGATGGTTCAGTAAGAGAAGCATTTGCAAGCAAGTGTGAGGACCAAAGTTCATATCCTCTGAACTTACATTAAACTAGTCTTGGGAGTCCGTTTCTATAATCCCAGTGCTCTCCTAAGGTGAGCTAGAAGGCAGAGCCAGGAGACTATTCAAAAGGTCACAGGACAGCTAACCTGGCATATTCAGAAGAAAACAAGAAGCCCTGTCTCAAATAAGCGGAAGGTAAAAGCTACCACATGAAGTTAACCTATCTCATCTACATGTGCACTGTGGCATATGTGGCACATGTGTACACACACACACACACACACACACACACACACACGCACACACGCACACAGATAACACTGGGAGGAAGGGGTTTAAAAGAAAGAAAGCAAGAAAATTCTTAATGTCTCCAAATCCCAATGTATGCCAATTCATCGTTAAAGGACAATACTTTTCCAGATGCATTCAATTTAAAAAAAAAAAAACAAAGGAAGGAAGGGGAAGAGAGAGAAGGAAAAAGAATATGCATACATTATATATGAAGATTAATGATGAGTAATAATTGATTAGAATAGTTAATATCAACCAGAAACAAAAGGGTGGGAAATGACCACTTGATCATAGAAAAGAAAAAAGCATGGTTTCTCATGTCTTAGTAATTTGACATAATAGAGTTTAGTTTCACTATTAATTTTGCTCATCTGAACAACAGCATAATCACAGGGGATTTTGCATGACTCAAGCACATGAGGATTTCTTGATTAATGTTAATTGGAGCCTGAAAAGGAATAATCTCATTTACAGACTTCCCTAGTTCTCTACTTACTAATGTGTAAGAATAAGGTTAGAACATAATCACTTTTTTCATTAAAAACATATCTTTCAAAATCTGTAATGGGCTAATTTTACTGGAGCAATTCCTGACAGACTGGGAAACTTAAGGGAAGGGAGAAGGTATTCTTTTTTGGTTCACCTGGCTGGATGTAGCCATTTCAAAATGGAAAGGGCAGGAGACAAGTTGGAAAAGTAAATATAAAAGTATGATGATGTGCTGACATGTGGGGCTCCCCACACTGGAGGCGTAGGACACATGGATGAGGAGATAGAAGGGGGAGGGTGGGACTGGGAGGGGTGGAGGTAGGGGGCTATTATTGAGATATAGATTGAATTAATAAATAAACATAAAAATATATGAGGATGTGGGGCAAGGGGAGCATTTCTCCATTCCTGGTGAAAGTTCAAACTTGTACAACCACTTTAGAAATCAATCTGTTGGTTTCTTAGAAAAACTGGGAATAGTTCTATCTCAAGACCCAGCTATACCACTTTTGGGCATATACCTAAAAGATGCTCCACCATACCACAAGGCCATTTGCTCAACTATGTTCATAGTAACGTTATTCTTAATAGCCAGAAACTGGAAACAACCTAGATGTCCCACAACTGAAGAATGGATAAAGAAATTGTGGTACATTTACACAATAGAATATTACTCAGTTATTAAAAAGAAGGGCATCATGAAATTTGCAGGCAAATGTATGGAACTAGAAAATACCATTCTGATTGATGTACCCCAGACCCATAAAGACATGCATGACAGGAGGCTAGCATAACTGTCTTCTGAGAGACTTTCATCCAGCAGCTGATGGAAACAGATGTAGAGACTCACAGCCAAACAATAGGCAGAGGCCAACTCAGGGAAGAGCAGGGGTAGTTATAGGGGAGTAGGAGGGGTCAAGGACAAAGAAGACCTACAGAGTAAACTAACCTGGGGCCACAAGGGCTTATAGAGGCTGAACCACCAACCAAAGAGCATGCATAGGCTGGACCTAGGCGCCTTACACATATATAGCAGGTGTGTAACTTGTTTTTCAGGTGGGTCTCCTAACAATTAGAGCAAGGGCTGTCTCTCACTCTGTTGTGGGCCTTTGGATCCCTTTCCCATAGCTGGGCTGACTTTTCCAGCCTCGAGGGGAGAAGATTCTCTTAGTCCTAGTGTGACTTGATGTATCAGGTGAATGGGTACCCATGGGGGCCTTCCCTTGACAGGGCATAAGGGTGGGACTAGGAGGAGAGGAGGAAGGAGGCTGCAACCAGACTGTAAAGTGAATAAATAAATTTTAATGAAAAATATATAAATATAAAAACATAAAAAATAAAAAGTTTTAAAAGTTAATAAAGATTTATTTATAAATAAGGGAAAGCAAGGATGAACTCTTGAACAACCTGCCTGGTTATAACAATTCCATTACGAGCAGGCCCAGGAGAGTATGTGCCTAAGTCAAAGACAGAGACACAAATGTAGTCTGTGTTCACAGCTGTGCTCACTATTGAGGGTGCCTAACATACTGGTATCATGGTACCTGTATATTCACTCTTTGGCATAGTCTCTTGCATTTCTTTGGATTATATAATACATGCCACAGATCTGGGGAAAATATTTTTTCAAAGCAAATTCTATAATTTGCATAAAGTATGAAGACTTATAATAACATTTCTATTTACAGGATTAGCTTGTAACTATGTTATCACCAGGGCAGGACAGTAAAACTCCCCAAAAGTGTACTAACCTGCCATTTTCACCTCTATTGTTTCAAGGGGTTTCCAATGATGACCCTTTTAATATAACTTTATCTGACTAAAACATTACAATAAAGGGATGTCGTGGGATTAGACATAGGGTCTGATGGCATAAAAATGGTAGTCCCTGGCCTTTATAGTAGTGATCAAAACTCAGGTCAGGAGTGTAACATCAAAGATCTAGTCATAAATAGTCCATCCTTGCAGTTCAATTTGTACCACAAGATTGCTCTCAGGTCTGGCTTGTGTAGAAGAATGCTTGGAGATGTGGTCTTTTGTGTTAAAAATGAAAAGCCAGTGATTACCATTTTCTTTGAGGAAAATTGGTAATTAATTAATCTCCTATCCTTTCTTTTTTATGCTGTTGTTCATACCTAGGAGCTAAGATGCCTACAGCAATATTTTAACATACAGACAAAGTATCTATAAACAATCAGACTCATCCTATTGGTATGTCCAAATTTTCAACTTAAAAAAAAAAACATACTACTCAGGCTAGGGAGATGCTCAGTGTATGAGAGCACTTGCTGTACAAGCATGCAGACCTGAGTTCAAATCCCCAGTACCTATGTAAATAGCCAGGAATGGTTGTGTCCACACCTATAATCCTATTACTGTGGCAGGGTGGAGACAAGGTCACTGAGGCTTTCTAGCAGCCAGCATAGCTCAAGATTCAGTGAGAGTCTCTGCCTCAAGGGAATGAGTAATAAAATAGTAAACTGGCATCCTCTTCTGGTCTCCCCACAGAGTAGCACAGATATACCCACGCACACATGTCTGCACAGGTCACACACATACTACACACATGTAACACACACACACACACACACAACTCAAAATACTACTCACATGCTTGATTTTCAGTGAGAAGTTATCTGGTATACATAATCGAAGCATTTTTCAGCTTATTCAGCAATGTTTTAAGCACGTATTACTTTAACGTTAGATTTTACTTTATGTGCATGAGTGTTTTGCTTGCATGTATGTATAAATATATGTGCATGTCTGGTGTCTGTAGAGATCATAAATGGAATCAAATCACCTAGATCTGTAGTCATAGATGATTGTGAGCCATCTTGGGTGCTGGAAACTAAACCTGGGTCCTTTGAAAAGCACCAAGTACTCAACTTCCAGAGCTATGTCTCTAGCTCTGTATTTGTTTTAATGATAAATATTCTGATAGTACTGTAGTATGTCTCCTTTACATCAAATAACTTGTTGAATTGTAACCAGTCATATTAAATATGTTGTTCAATGTTGTTTTCTGATTGACATTTGAATATATTTTGCTTCTGTTTTGCATGAAACTTAACAAAAGCATTCTCATAAAAGTTTCATGGTGGGTAAAAACTGGAAAAGCTTATGAATATATGTATGTAAATCTATACTGTAATATTTCAAACTGAGTAAGTGAGAGTTCAGCTGGCCATGATGGCCCATTGCCTCTTATTTTAGCTACTCAGGAGACAGGGGCAGGAGAATCATAAATTCAAGGCTATCTTGAGCAATTTAGCATGATTCTGTTTCAAAACTTTTTGTTTTAAGTGAGTTGAGTACATTAGCTCAGGAATAAAGGATTTGCTTGGCATGTGATAGATAGGTAGATGATAGAGTATATGAATGCATAATAGATATGTTAATGATATCAAGTATGGACTATGGGCTAGAATTGATCTCACTAGCTTTACTAAGCACTGTGTATTCCTAGCCCTTTAAAAATATTTGATTTTAATTTGTGCACATTCATGAGGGCCTAGGTATTTGTATGTGTGCAGTGTACGTGGTGCCCACAGTGAGCAGAAGAGAGCATTAGATCCATTTGTACTGGAGTTATGGGTAATTTTGAGCTGTTATGTGGGTTCTGGGAACTGAAACTGGGTCTTCTGAAAGAGCAAGTGCTCTTTATCACTGCAGCCCCTCCCAGATCTTTTTAAAGTTTCCATTTTCCTTGTTTGGAAAACAAGGCATCTCACAGCGCTTTGTATAAATGAGTCAAGAATTAATATAGTGTTGATATATGGTGATAATACAACTAGGTGTTACTATGTTTTTATGGACACATTTTTCTTCAAAGTGACAATTTCAAATTTTTAATATTATTTTTAAACTCTAGAAAGTTTGATTTTTAAATAAACACAAAATCTCATCATTCGGAAAAGTTAGACTTGAAAAATATTGTTGACTGGAATCCAAAAGATGTGTTCAAAACAATTTTACAAAGAAACTACTTGATCTAATTTTTATTTGTTGTTTAAGATGCATATTGGCTTTGTAGCCCAGGTTAGACTTGAACTGATTAATAGAACTGACCTCAAAATCCAGATCTTTCTGCCTCTGACTTTGGAATGTTAAGATTACAGATGTTTATCTCCACACCCAATGTTAAACTATTTATGATGTAAACGTAAACTGAAATTATGTTGCACATTGAATTCATATTCTCTGTGCATCTCCTCCAACCTGCTATGCTCCTGGCTTTCCTCATTTAATTTTCTGGCAAATGATCAAGCTAATTACACAAGAGCCATCCTTGAGTAGTTGTTTCCTTTCACACTCATCCCTTCCTTCCACAAATTTCAATGGCTAGCCCTTCAAAACACTGGACCACTTATCTCCACATTCTCCATTATTCCATGCTGGACTATTTTGAAACAAACAAATAAAAATCAAGTCTCATGTGGACTATTTTTATTAACATGAATAAGTAAATATTCATAAGATATATATAACTTATTTTCCTAGTTTCAGTTTTTACACTTTGAACATAATCTTTAAAACCTCTATATAGATGTTAAAAAAAACTCCAAGTAAAGAATGCTAGTTATTCTTGATGTTTTTCATAGAGCAATATAGCGAAAACATGTAACAAAACTATTACATACATAGTATGAAGATGTGAGGATGCAAACTTGTAAACTGTCACTTCGTGACAAGTAATTCTTACCCATGCAGTCTGGGTTTCATTAAACTAGCATTCTTCTGTGGTTAGCGGAGAATGACTCCCTGCTTTGTTAGCATCATTTCTATTTCTTTATGTTTCCCTGCTTGCTCTCCTTCCTTTGGGGAATTTTCTAGAGCCATGAACATGAAGCCTTTCAGAGGAAGAAGACATGTGTTACTTCGCCTTTCAAACTGATCCCCACTAACCCGTGTTTTCATGAGCACCAGATTCATTGATTTTTCAAAGAGGAATGGCAAGTGTTCCATGATGAAGGGAGTTGGATTTAATTTTCACTTTGAGGCACATGGATACTATTGTCCAAGAAAACTCTGTTGTTCTGTAGATGTCTAAGTGTTCTGTCTCAAAAAGTCACCTACAGTAACAGCTACCTGTGAGGTGCACTGCTGGTGGCACCAACAACTGTCAAGCAAAGTGTTTGTAGACGCAAGCTGCTGCCTAAGATCTACCAGAGATATTGTACTCTCTCCTTCCTGCTAGTCCTAGTTTGGAGCAGAAACCTGCATGCAGAATTTGCCTCTGCAGAAGAAAATGGCTAAACTCTTATGGAAAAATAACAATAGCAGTAGCAGTAAAAGAAAAATAATTGGCATACCTTTTACTGAGCACTTTCCAGAAACTCGGGACTATTTTACCTATATTTCCTTAACTGTTTAATTTAATGTCTATATTATAAAGATGTAGATAGGTGCAGCCTTCCCCACATGAATGCAAGAATAGTTATAAACAATACCCTTAGTCTTTAGAGTAGTTCACAAATCCGCTCTCAGACCAACAAAAAAAAAGAAACACTGAAGTAGCTCAAATGCCTTTACATGGGTGTAAGCAGTTAGAATAATTAAATTAAATTCAGAAAATATATAGGGGTTTCTGATACAGTTTCTTAATTCGGGGCATGAAGATCAGCTTGGCTGTGAGCTATTAGTTTATCAGCTTGTGGAAAAACAAGGTTGAAGTCATGAAAAACAGGAAAGACTTAATGGATTGACAAAACAAGGTTGAAGTCAGGAAAACAGGAAAGACTTAATGGACTTAAGAAACAAAGTATTTAGCCTGACATTGTTTTCAGCTGCTAAGTGGGCAGAACCCAAATTAAGCTGAAACAGAGTTCCTTCTATTTAAGGACAGTGCATGGAGCCCATCAAAAAGAAGAGGCCCCTGATGCGAGAGAGCTCAGAGAGTCCTGCTGGAGAAAGTGCTGTTAAACTGATGGCGGGATTTCCCTGAGGCAGAAAGAAGCTGGTGAGCAAAGAAAGCCTCAGCAAGACAGCAAAAGGCCAAGGACTAAACCCTGAGGCTCAACTTTTGCCTAGAGGGGTTTGATCTGTCCGAACAGTGGCCTAAAGGAAATTGTGGCTGGCTTTAAGGACTGAGGCAGAGCGGCAGAGTTGCTGATGCGAAGAGGCTGGGGTCTCCCAGGGAGAAGAAAGCATCAAGCCTTATTTAAGGTGAGACTGCGATAACCAATTTACCCTGACAAACCTGCATCTGAGACATTCCAGAAAAAAGACTGCCAAGTGCTTTAAAGGGTCTACTACAGAAACTGTGTTCCTGACGACTGAGGACCTGCCCCAGAGACTGTATCCTTTTAAAAGGTTAGGAAAATAATTATCAATAAGATTAATGGTTAGGTTAAAGGGGTTGTAGGAATTTATAGGATTAATAGTTAAGAAATTGTTGGTATTTGTTATAAGTGAATATTGATAGTAAATAAATACTTAATAATAATTAAAAAATTCTGTTACACATGGGAGTGGTGTATGTGTGTGTATGTGTGTCTCTCTGTGTGTGTGTGTGTGTGTGTGTGTGTGTGTGTCTGTTTGTCTGCCTGTTATTAAAATCTGTTTTTTTTTTCCCTAAGGAAAAAAAAAATACTGAGAAGCCTTAGAATTGCAGTGAGTTTTATACAGCAAAGTCTTTATTGGTAATTCATAGCAATCCCTAAAACACTCTCAAGGAGGCTGGAGAGATGGCTCACTGGTTGAGGTTACTTACCATTTTTCCAGAGAACCTGAATCTGGTGCTCAGCTCACAGGCAGGCACCTCATAGGCAGCTGACAGTAACCTATGACTCCAGCTCCAGGGAATTCAACACCCTTTTCTGTGCCCCACAGACACGAGCTTGTATGTTCCTATCGATGTACACAGACTGACACAATTACTCATAAATAAATAATAAAGTAAATCTTAAAAATAAAACACTCTTTGGGAGTGATCCCAGAAGTAGCAGTAATCTTGAATTCAGCATTGCTAAAACTATTAATATTTCTCAACCTTTATTAAATATCATGCCTTGGAAACTTAGATGTACTGTTTTTAGGGGAATTGTTTGCTTCTTTTTTTTTTTTTTTTTAGAATTCTTACTTTGTCTTGACATATGGTATTTCCTATTTCTAACTTATATGCTTTGTTATTTTTACCAGAAAAAATAAATAAATAAATTTTACTCTAATATTATGAGCAATACTTCATTATTTACTCCACTAGAACTGGAAAAATATATGCACAGGTAGCTCTAACTCAGGATGATATTCTTTCAAGGGAAAGAAAAGGTTTAAGCTTGAGTGGTATGTCCTCATCTCTCTGTGTCAGATGGTGGAAGCAAAACACATCTGTCACTCAATTGTCTTTTCATCTTTCCTCATAGTTCTGTCCCCATGGGTTCAGCACTAGTAGAAAGTTCATCATGTGAATGAGTCTTGTATTGTCCTTCTTCCCAAGATCAAAACAAAAACAAACAAGAAACCCAACCCTGAAGTGTAAACATGATATTCTTTGTTGATATTTGCTGCCTCTCATTCCTTTTATCACTTTTTTTTGGTGGGGGGGGTGCTCAGATGATCTTTGAGAAGTTACTTATCATTCCAACTTCCTGTGCTTTGGAGAACTTTGGCTCTACCTCCTTTCTGTGAGTGGCATGTGTAGTATAGGTCTAAACTAGTTGGCCTGAATTGTAACCAGTTCAGAAATAGTTCAGAGATAGTGGCCTGACCTAATTTACTGCAAGGAGAATAAATCCTAAGACTTTAAATCAAAGGAGAAGGGTAGGAGAAGTACCTTATGCTGATGAGGAATGATGAATGTAGTCATAAGGACTGCCGGCAACAGCCTGGAATAGAAGCAGAAGATTATGAGATTGGAGCTGAGACTTTAGAGGTTGTTAGTACAATTGCAATGAAAACCTAGTCAATCCACCAAAAAGCTGACAGGTACAACTCTAGATATTTAAGATCTGTCTTCCTGGCTTATTCTCATGTTATATATTGTCCCTGAAGAGTAGACCCCAAGCATAATAATGTATTCATAATGCTAGAAGAAACAACTTTCCTTTTTGCTCACATTGTTAATCTCGAACATTTCAAACCTTATGCCACTGGCGATCCTCCTGCCACAGTTAGCAGTGTGTTTGCAGAAAGACACTTAGCAGAGACAAACAGTGATGAAAAACAGAGTTAGAGGGTGAGGGAGAACATCTAGTTCCGACAAAGCGAGAGTACCAGTAGTAGAAGAAGCAGGAGTGAGCGAGCAAGTAGAGGAGAAAAAGAAATGTTGGAGAATTATTAGCATGTAGATAAAAAGTCAAGTTTTGCCAAGACCTATTTTAAGTTACAATAACCTCTTGATCATTTTTCAAATATAAATATAGACTCAGAAATTATATTCTTATTTATTCAGCATTTAATCAGTTCCAGACCCTGCTACATGCTCCCATTAAAAGTCTATAAGTTAGTGTAGACTCTGAGAAATGTAGCATGTACGAACTGTTATATGCGAGGATATAAATACTACAGGAACACAAAACAAAATGAAATTCATGTTTCCAGTGAATAAGAGCATTAAAGGGATTAGAAGAGTTCTCCTTAAAGGCAATCAATCATCTACCATATATAAGACCCTGGATCCAGTTCCCAGTATGATCAAAAGTAATATTTAAAGATACAGCTAGAAAACAAATGACAAGTAGAGGTTGTTGCTAAAGAAGTTATGAATGAGAATGAGAGCACATGAAATTCTTACAGTGACAACAGAGACTAAATTCATATAAAGGGAATTAACATATTAGCTTTCATTACTCACATCCTGTATGCTTTCTCAAAAAAATAAAATAAATAAAACCCTGAATTAAAATGCCAGCTCTTGATGCAACTCAATGATCTTTCTTCAGTATTCTTTTTTTTTTAATCTTGTGTGTGTGTGTGTGTGTGTGTGTGTGTGTGTGTGTGTGTGTGAATTTCACATCAGGCACTCTGTTCCCACTCATCTCTAACTTCCCTTCAGACCTACCTTACAGCCTTGAAACCACTCTAAACATAAAAGAAAAATCTCTTTGTGGAAGCTGTAGTGTGTCAGTATGTCCCATAATATTCCCGTTGGACCCGCTTTTTTTGCTTGCAAATGTTCATTACAATGACTCCTTGGTCTGGTACCAGGCCTCTGACTTCTGTTACTCTGTCAATGCTGGAACCTCACTGGGACTCCTCTCCAATATCCTGTTGTTGCCCTATGTCATGGAGGTCCTGTAGTTTTGGGTCTGTGGAACTGATCTCTTCATGCATTCCAGCAGTTCATTCATAGGGTATATATTGTGGTAGGCCAATTCAAAGCCGTGATTCTCGACTTACAATCCTCACATCCAGGGCCAGTTCTACTGTACTACCCAGGTAAGGTGCAGGGCCTGCTCTCCCAAGCGCAGGGCTGGGCCAGCTATGCTGCTCTCATGACTCCATCAGAGCCAACTCTCCTCCCTGCTACCTGTGGCAAGGGCAAAAGAGAATGGAGGGCATCTCTCCCTTGCCAACAACACTGCAAAAGACAGACAGAAGGCAGGGCTGGCTTTCCCACACTCAATTCATCCAGGCCAGCTCACCAACAACCCCCATATCCAGGGCCATCTGTTCTGTGCTGCCGAGGTGAGGTGCGGGTCCTGCTCTCCTGAGTGCTGCAGCATGTGAGGGGCAGGGACAGCTCTCCTGCTCTTGTGATGCATTGGGGCCAGATATCCTGTCTGCCACTGATAGTGAGGACAAAAGGGAAGGGAGGGGATCTCTCCCTTGCCAACAACACCACAAAGCTGGCAAAAGGCAAGGCTGGCTCTCCCACACTCACACCCTTGGGGCCAGCTCACCCACAGCCCCCAGATCCAGGGCCAGTGAGGGTTCTTCTAGTCACTGACTTGTTTTCTGTCCTGGGAACCTATTTGGTGCTTGCCTGGTGCTGTACTGGTGGTTGTTTCAGGCTTGCTTTTTTCAGGGTTAGATGTTAAAATCATACCAAGTGCACTTTGGGCTAGGATGTAGCCAGACTATATTTGTAGACTGTGTTTATGGTGTTGCCCCCATTGCTTCGCTGGCTTTAGGAGCTTTTGAGTTGCCTGCATTTCTCCATCTCTAAAAGAAAGAAACATACTTAAGGTCCCAGCTACTCTGATGTCAACTTGACACAAGCTAGACTCATCGCAGAGGAGGGAACCTCCATTAAGAGATTGGAAAAATGTCTCCATGAGATCTGTAAGGCATTTTTTTCTTTCTTCGTTACTATTTATTTATTTATTTGCAATTTCTTTAAGTTTTTTATTTTATATTCATTGGTGGTTTTTGATTTTGTTTTGTTTTGTTTTGTTTTAATGGGGGTGTTGCATGTATGTCTGTGTGAGGATGTCAAAAGTCCTGGAACTAGAGTTACAGACAAGTGTGAGCTGCCATGTTGGTGCTGGGAATTGAATCCAGGTCTTCTGGAAGAACAGCCAGTCCTTTTAAACTGCTGCACCATCTCTTCAACCTCCATAAAGCATTTTCTTAATTAATGATGAGTAAGGGAGGGACCAGCCCATTTGTGGGTGGTATTGGTGGTACTGAGTTCTATAAGAAAGCAGGCTGAGCAAGCCATGGGAAAGCAAGCCAGTAAGCACCACCCCTCCATGGCCTCTGCATCAGCTCCTCTCTCCAGGTTCCTGCCCTCACTGCTTTTGAAATGAACTGTGAGTGAAATAAACCCTTTCCTCCCCAAGTTTCTTTTAGTCATGGTGTTTTATCACAGCAATAATAACCTTAACTAAGACACTTACCTTCTCTAATTATGTGATATATGCAATCAATTAGCACAATATTCAGGCCCTGATCAAACAATCAGTTAGCTATTAATATCTATTAAGTAGCCAATAATAGGAGAGTAGACATTTTTCTTCCTGTGGTCACTTCACCAGTAGGGATGGCATTTCAATAGACTTGAGGAAAATCAACAGTGTACCTTAACAGTGAATATTTGAAAATTCCTCAGCACAGCTGATGTACTTTAAAAAGGCACGTTTTGCCAGATCCTGCTCTGAAAGCAGCTCATACCTGATATTTAAAAGATTCATCATTTTAAAATGCACTCTCAACACTACAAACTCAGCCAGAAGTATTATTTTTTTTAAATGCTTGTCATCAGTATGTTGATGTTTCACAGGGACAAAGGGCCTTGTCCACACTGTAAATGTGCTGCTGGATAGTAAGGCAGGCTAAGAGACAAAATAGAGACGTTCTTAAGATTAGTTCACTTTGCTCAGATTAAAGTCAAATCCACACTTCTAAGAACTGAAAGGGTAGAATTGCATTGCCATTGCTGCTTTTCCTCCAGTACCTGCTTAACACCATGAATCAATGAAAAATAATTGATCTGCTATATAAGTTTTAAAAAGAACAGAAAACAAAAAACAAAACAAAATAAAAAATCCGGGTCAAATTCTCTCTTGCTAGTGGTTTCCTTACCCTTGATAGAAAAATAGCAATCTCAAGGGTATGTAATTCTACTTTTATTTTTCTTTGGCCTGTTTCAAGACAGAGTTTCTATATACAGACAAAATTGGTCTCAAGTTTGTGTCTATAGAAGGAAGGGACACAGTTTTGTTTTAATAACTATTTGCTAAAGAGCATTTTGTTTTGTTCATAGATAATCTTTTCCTTCCTATCTGATGATCACTATATGTTCCCTTTACCTATTAAGTTTGGGTATGATCATATTGCTTTGACTGATGGTAGGATGTGAGTAAGTATAATCTGCATCATGCCAAGGCAGAAAGCTCTAAATAGTATCTTTCTCTTCTTGTCTTCTGTCATCAGAAACTTTTCAAATCATGGCTACTTCTCAGATTGGTTCATACAGTGAAGAGACAAGATACAAGCCAAGTCCAAACTATCTCAACCAAGTCTAGAAACATGAACAACAAGCAGCTATTACATGATGATTTGATAATTCGATGTCCTAAGGCTGCCACAATAAAAGTTAACTAATGAGATTAGTATCTAGAAGGCACTATTACTACTACCGCTATTAAAACAGATGATAACTGTACAATGTCTGTTTCAGGAACTCTGATGTTACAAGAGGCTAAGAAAATCAAAATTATAAACTGAGAAATGATGAAAAATTCTGGTAAGGTAAACTTGTCATCTAAAATAGCACAGAAGGATGAAAATATAGCTAATAAATTTGAGACTTTGGCAAAGAATTTTGAAGACATAATATTGTTAGGCTCAAAATCACTTCAAGAAAAAGAAGTGTTAAAAAGAAAAGCATTTGGTCTGTTTTCAAGAAAGAATGAAAAGGTAAAAGAGAGTCCAGAGAAAAGGCAAGGGTAGAAGAATAAAACTGCATCTCCTCTCTAGGGAAAGAACTGCTTTCAAGGTCAAGTGACCCTTCAGTGCAAATGTCGAGACAGGGTCACTTCTAGTTGTTTTGTAATTGTACATTTTTATGTGCAATAATTATATTTATTTTTACTGAATTCAAAACACAGATGAAATTTAACAACTTGAGCAAAACTTAATGTGGAATTACTAAAGTAATATGAGCAATTTTAAAAATGATTTCAGAGATTTTGGAATCCAAAATCTAACCAATTTACAAAATACTAATACCATTGGCTCTCTATAGAGTCAGAACTACATGCATCAGAGAAGCATCCGAACCAAATCACAGACCTGCCCTGATGGAAGAAGACCAAGCATATTCAAATCTAAAGTGATCTGTTTGTTATGTAATTTTTTTTCAAAACAAAATCCACTATTCTTTCAAGGAAAATCCATGGTTTCTGAAATGTTTTACCACAGCAGAAAAAAAAATGTTATGTGAAGAAATGGGTAAATTTGACTTACCATAAATAGAAAGGGAGTAACAAAGGGTTAGACTTCATAGAGAAAGACATTAAACTAATCATGGCAAATATTTTAAATGTCTATAGGAAAATGGACATAAAATACAAAGTAGGTAAATAGAAAATAAGGATTGAAAACCATAGGAATGAAACTACCTTTATTCACAGACACAATTCCACACAAATTAAAAAAAAAAAAAACCTTCTAAGCTACAGCAAGGGAACACAGCAAATTCGTAGAAAACACAACTGAAATCCAACATTTAAAACTAAATATATAGATAGGCATGGTGGCCCATGCTTATATTCCTAGATCTTAAGGCTAAGACAGCTGGACAGTGAGTTTGAAGCAAGCATGCTAAGTAGATAAAATGTTCTAAGATGGTCTACAAAGTAAAACCCAGTTCCCAAAAATCACATATATAGGGCCATGGACATCTCAGTAAGTAAAGATGCTTGCTCCCAAGCCTGATGATCTGAGTTCAGTCCCTGGTACCTACATGGTGGAAGAGAGGACTGACTTGATTACCTTTTCTTCACATGGATGCCATGGTTCTCCTATCCCATACACACACACACACACACACACACACACACACACACACACAAATATTTTAAAAACTCAACTAAACAAAATAAGTGAACATCCCCCAAATAAATGAAAGCCATTAAATTCTCAATAATGAAGCTTTTAAAAAAAAGTATGAGAGATTTCTACTTTGCAAACTATAAAATTATGGAAAGAAATTAAGAAAGGAGCATATAAATAGAGACACAGATGTATGTTGTTTCAAAATTCAACATGCTAAAGCTGCCATGCTTCCCATAATGACATGCAGAATCAATATATATCTAATTCAGGACAAGTTTTATTGTATGTGGGGAATTAATAATCTAATGCAAAGGACCTACAATAGTCAAAATAATTTAAAAGGGATAAACAATATCTTAGATGGTTTCATGTACTAGTTGATGAGATTTACCTTAAAGCTACATTAAGATAGTTTATTATTACCTTAAGAAAGACACATTGTTGGGGATCCAAGAAGACAGTGGCCTGCACGGAAGTATTTTGATTTGGAGGTTAACAATCACAAGGTGGTGACTGTTGCAGGACACTGTACAAATGGCATGACCCCTTCTAAATCTCACCCAGCTACCAGGGACCATTGAGAGTCCCTGGGCAGGACGCTCTTCCCACTCTCGGACACACAAGGCAGCCGCTGGACCCGGGAATCAGGACCACCCATCCCCCAACAGGAGAGACTCCGGTAAGTTCCAATCTAAAAACCCAGCAGGCAGATTCAGATCCCAAGCAGAGATAATCCCCACACTGCTGGGCACCCCCAGTTCTTGCACAGACAATCCAACTACCTGGCGAAAGGTTGCGACCCTTGGAAGTGAGCATAGCTTGGCTGCAAAGTGCCTCCAGACCACAGATCGCAACACCACTGTGGTGACATCACTCGCCAGTTTCCAAGCCATGGGAGTGGCAAGGCTATTGGGGCTGAAGGGCAGGCAGATTTACCCACTACAGGAACCAACCCCAGGGAAACTGCGAGATATTTGAAACTGTCATATATTGGTCTTTTGTACTAGTACTGGCCTTTCCAGCAGGGAACCAGAGCTTACTTGTACACAGCTCCACCACCTGGATTAGTTAGGTCTCCACCTAGGAGGCAGGGCTGAATGACTGACCTTATAGGGGTAGAGTAAGGCAACTCGAATCCTACACCAGAGCACCCCCTTTGAACCCAAGTCCAGAAGACAGCAAAAAAATTCCACATGGCCAGAGGACCAAGACAAAAAAAAAAAAGAACAAAATGTCTCCAACAAAAGAAAGCAATGCTATTCCATCCAGCCCAAACCACCTCACCACAACTGAAACATATGAAAACGATGACAATTCTAAATTATGGAAAGTGATAGCTTCCCTTCAAGAAGAACTTAAAACTATGAAGGAATTCAAAGAAGCCACAATTTTACAAGTAAAAACAATGAATAACACCATTAAAGAGCTCCAAGCCAAGGTAACCCAGCTTGAACAGGAAAAGAACACAGCAATGAAAGATTACCAGGCAAAAACAAGCAAACTGGAGAAGGAAATATACAAAACTAACGATACCATTCAAGACATGAAAATAGAAATGGAAACAATAAAGAAAACACAGGCAGAGTTAAAAGAGGAAATGGAGAATCAAGGGAAGAGAACAGGAATTACGGATGTGATTATCAAAAATAGGGTGCAAGAGATGGAAGACAGGATCTCAGGCACGGAAGATTCAATGGAAGAAATCAGTACAACATCCAAAGAAAATGAGAAAGCTAAAAAATATCTCACTCACAACATCCAAGAAATCAAGGACTCAATGAAAAGACGGAACCTAAGAATTATAGGCATAGAGGAAAGAGAAGACTCCAGACTCCAAGGTCCAGGAAATATCTTCAACAAAATCATAGAAGAAAACTTCCCAAACTTAAAGAAAGAGATGCCAGTAAAAATCCAAGAGGCTTACAGAACACCAAACAGATTAGATCAGAAAAGAAACTCCTCTCGCCACATAATAATAGAAACTCCAAATGTAGAGAACACAGAAAGGATATTAAAAGCTGTAAGAGAAAAAGGCCAAGTCACATACAAGGGCAGACCCATCAGAATCACACCTGACTTCTCCTCGGAAACTTTAAAAGCTAGAAGGGCCTGGGCAGATGTCCTACAATCCCTGAGAGAACATAGGTGCCCAGCCAGACTACTATACCCAGCAAAACTCTCTATCAACATAGATGGAGAAAACAAGATATTCCATGACAAAATAAAATTCAAACAATATCTCCCCACAAACCCAGCCCTACAGAAGATCCTAGAAGGAAAATTCCAACACAGAGAAGATAACTACACCCAAGAAAACAGAGGAAATAGAAGCCTCCACAGCAACTAAACAAAAAGAAACACAAGAAAATGAGCTATACCAAAATAATGGGAGATAACAACCCCTGGTCACTAATTTCCATCACCATCAATGGACTCAACACGCCAATAAAAAGACACAGACATACAGACTGGATCCGTAAACAAGACCAATCTCTTTGCTGTATACAAGAAACACATCTCACTATTGAAGATAAACACTATCTCAGAGTAAAGGGCTGGGAAAAGGTTTTCCAAGCAAATGGACTCAGGAAACAAGCTGGAGTAGCCACCCTAATATCAAACAAAATAGACATCCAATTGAAGTTAATAAAAAAAGACAGAGAAGGGCATTACATACTAATTAAAGGAAATATCCACCAAGAGGACATCTCAATATTGAACATCTATGCCCCAAATACAAAGGCACCTACATTTATAAAAGAAACGCTTCTAAAACTTAAATCGCACATCGATCCAAACTTTAATAGTGGGAGACTTCAACACCCCATTCACAACCATGGACAGATCATCAAGACAGAAGCCAAACAGAGAAATAATGAGTCTAACAGAGATCATGAAACAAATGGACCTAACAGATATCTACAGAACGTTTCACCCAAACACAAAAGAATACACCTTCTTCTCAGCTCCTCAAGGAACCTTTTCCATATAGTTGGACACAAAGATAGCCTCAACAGATACAAGAAAATTGAAATAACCCCTTGTATCTTATCAGACCACCATGGACTAAAGTTGGACTTCAAAAGCATAAGAATCAACAGAGGGTCGACACTCACATGGAAATTGAACAACTCTTTACTAGAGGACCAATGGGTCAGGGAAGAAATAAAGAAGGAAATCAAAGACTTCTTAAAATCCAACGAAAATGAAGACTCAACTTACCCAAACATATGGGACACAATGAAAGCTGTGCTACGAGGAAAGTTCATAGCACTAAGTGCCTTCAAAAAGAAAATTGTGACAACTCATATTAGCGAATTAACAGCAAAACTGGATGAATTGGAAAAAAAAGAAGCAAACACTCCCAAGAGGAGCAGAAGGCAGGAGATCATCAAACTTAGGGCTGAAATCAACAACTTAGAAACAAAAAGAACTATACAAAGAATCAATGAAACCAAGAGTTGGTTCTTCAAGAAAATCAACAAAATAGACAGACCCTTAGCCAAATTAACTAAAAGACAGCGAGAAAACACAAATCAACAAAATCAGAAATGAAAAGGGAGAAATAACAACAGACATTGAGGAAATCCAGAGAATATTTAGATCCTACTTTAAAAATCTATACTCCACCAAATTTGAAAACTTAAGTGAAATGGACAATTTTCTTGATAGATTCCACCTACCGAAGGTAAATCAAGATCAGATAAACAGATTAAACAGCCCTATAACCCCTAAGGAAATAGAAACAGGTTTTAAAAATCTCCCAACCAAAAAAAGCCCAGGGCCAGATGGCTTTAGCACGGAATTCTACCAGACCTTCAAAGAGGAGCTAACACCAATACTTTTCAAACTCTTTCACAGAATAGAATCTGAAAGAACATTGCCAAACTCATTCTATGAGGCCAGAGTCACCCTGACTCCTAAACCACACAAAGACCCAACAAAGAAAGAGAACTTCAGACCAATCTCCCTCATGAACATAGATGCAAAAATACTTAATAAGATACTAGCAAACCGAATTCAAGAACACATCAAAAGTATCATACACCATGATCAAGTAGGCTTCATCCCAGGAATGAAAGGATGGTTCAACATATGAAAGTCTATCAACATCGTTCACCATATAAACAAGATGAAAGAAAAAAAAACACATGATAATCTCGCTAGATGCAGAAAAAACATTTGACAAAATCCAACACCCCTTCATGCTAAAAGTTCTGGAGAGAACAGGCATCCAAGGACCATGCCTAGAAATAATAAAGGCAATATACAGCAGGCCAGTGGCAAACATCAAATTAAATGGAGAGAAACTTGAAGCACTTCCTCTAAACTCAGGGACAAGACAAGAATGTCCACTTTCACCATATCTGTTCAATATAGTACTTGAAGTTCTTGCTAGAGCAATAAGACAACTAAAGGAGATCAAGGGGCTAAACATTGGAAATGAAGAAGTCAAATTATCCCTATTTGCAGATGATATGATAGTATACATAAGCGACCCAAAAATTCCACCAGAGAACTCTTACAGCTGATAAACACCTTCAGCAAAGTGGCTGGATACAAAATTAATTCAAAAAATTCAGAAGCCCTTCTTTATACAACAAACAAATGGGCTGAGAAAGAAGTAAGGGAAACAATCCCCTTCATAATAGTCACAAACAACATAAAATACCTGGGGGTAACTCTAACCAAGCAAGTAAAGGACCTGTACAACAAGAACTTCAAGCCCTTGAAGAAAGAAATGGAAGAGGCCTTTAGAAGATGGAAAGATCTCCCATGCTCATGGATAGGTAGGATTAACATAATAAAAATGGCCATCCTACCAAAAGCAATATATAGATTCAATGCAATTCCTATCAAAATACCAACACAATTTTTTATAGACTTGGAAAGAGCTACTCTCAATTTCATATGGAACAACAAAAGCCCAGAGGATCTAAATCAATCCTCTACAATAAAAAAAAAACAAAAACAAAAACAAAAAACATCTGGAGGTATCACCATCCTAGATTTCACGCTGTACTACAGAGCAATAGTTGTAAAAACAGCATGGTATTGGTATAGAAACAGACCAGTAGATCAATGGAATCGAATTGAAGATCCAGAAATAGACCCACACACTTATGACCTCCTAATTTTTGACAAAGTAGCCAAAACAGCACAATGGAAGAAGGACAGCATCTTCAACAAATGGTGCTGATCCAACTGGATGTCCACTTGTAAAAGAATGAAATTAGACCCATACTTATAACCTTGTACAAAACTTAAGTCCAAGTGGATCAAAGACCTTAACATAAGGCCGGTCACACTAAATCTACTAGAAGAAAAAATGGGAGAAACCCTCGAACTCATTGGCACAGGCGACAACTTCCTGAACAGAACACCAACAGCTCAGGACTTGAGATCAACAATCAATAAATGGGACCTCATGAAACTGAAAAGCTTCTGTAAGGCAAAAGACACTGTCGTTCGAACAAACCAGCAGCCTACAGATTGGGAGAAAATCTTCACCAACCCCACATCTGACAGAGGGCTAATACCCAAAATCTACAAAGAACTCAAGAAATTAAATGCCAAGAAACCAAATAATCCAATCAAAAACTGGGGGACAGAGCTAAATAGAGTATTCACAAAGGAGGAATCCCTAATGGCTGAGAGACACTTGAAGAAATGCTCAACATCCTTAATCATCAGAGCAATACAACTCAAGACAACTCTGAGATTCCATCTCACACCTGTCAGAATGGCTAAGATCAAAAGCTCAAATGACAGCACATGGCGAGGGTGTAGAGAAAGGGGTACCCTACTCCATTGCTGGTGGGAGTGCAGGCTTGTGCAACCACTATGGAGGTCAGTCTGTCGGTATCTTAGAAAACATGGAATAGCTTTGCCTCAGGACCCCCTATACCACTCCTTGGCATACACCCAAATGCCTCTTTGCGGAATCAAAAGGAAGTTTCCTCATCTATGTTTATAGCAGCCTTATTTGTAATAGCTAGCAACTGGAAACAACACAGATGTCCCTCAACTGAAGAATGGGTTAAAAAAACTGTGGTACATCTACACAATTGAATACTATTCAGCTATCTGGAACAATAAAATTACGCAATTTGCAGCCAAATGGATAGAGCAAGAAAAGCTCATCCTGAGTGAGCTAACCCAGACTCAGAAGGACACATATGGCATCGATTCACTTATAGTAGGATTTTAGATATATAGTAGAAGGTATCGATACTACAACCAACACACCAAAGGGAACTTGGACATAGACTTTTTATTTTTTATTTATTTATTTACTTACTTACTTACTTACTTATTTATTATATTTTTTTTCTATTTTTTAGTCTTTTTTATCTATTTGTCTGATTATTTGTTTGTTAGTTTTTTAGTTCTCTCTCCTGGGCAATGAGACACTTTTCACTGATGGTACTGCCTCGTAGACCCCCAATGAATGAGGAGGCTCTTGGACCTCATACGACCTCTCAACTGAGATGAGGGACTGTTATATAAGGACACCCCATCCCAGAGAAATGGAATGGAAGGGTTAGGAGGTAAAGAAAAAAATGAAATGTGATGTTTCAGCCTTTTACTACTAATTGTCATAAACTGCTTAGGATAATTAAGAAATGCAAACTAATGGTTATGCAAGCCAGTCATTCTGTTAGGTACTATGACAGCCTATTATAGTTATTTTGTAAGCTAATCAGAAATAAAGTTGCTAAGAGACATGCAACATCTGCTTACCCTAATAGAAGAGACAGATAGGGCCTCTTCAAAAATCTCAAGAGATCTGCAGAATATGGCATTCAAAGATGTTTTTGTAACTTTAGATGTTTTTATATCAAGACATATCAACTCCTGACAGCATACCCTATTCTACCCCAAGTAGAAGATGAGCATCGAAGAATCTCCAGTGGGAGATGATTGAATTAGTTGCAAGCCTATCTCTTGGTAGGAAAAGCCCCTTGCTCCAACTGTAGACAGAATGCTGTCCAAAAAGGACAAAACCTGGAAGCAGGTAAGTCGACAGCCTAGCTCTGCCAAGACAGGGTAGGTAAGTCCTTCATAACCCCTGCT
>CAJQZJ010032563.1:7207290-7224659 GCA_907164525.1 Lophiomys imhausi
GATATATTTATCCCTCTCAGGTCTCTGAGGTGGTTGAAGAACAGATAACTAGAGCCTCATAATTAAATTTTGAGTTGTTTAGAAGTCAAGAGAGTGTTATAGATCTAAGAAGATGCTTTTAAAATTGTGTTGCAAGTTAGTATGAATGTTGAGTTAGATATAGAACTTTAAACTCATGGAGATTGTTAGATAGTAGAAAGTTAAAGTCAGGTGCCAAATACATAAGGACTGGACATTGGGAATATACGCTAAGCCATATAACCCTCATAACTGTGGCCTAATTACCTCTGTTGTTTTGTAATGTATCTATTATTATAAGAGAAAGAGCCATTTGTTGGACTGAAAGGGAAAACTGTAGGGGGAAATAAGATATACCTTAAACTTAAAAAAAAAGGGAAGAGGATGGGGGGGTTGAGGGTGGGAGGGTGGGACTGGAGGGGGGAATAGGGAGGGGACTGCAATTGAGATGTAACTTGAAGAAATAAAAAATAAAGGAAAAAAAAGAGAGAAGCTCTGTAGCAATACAATAGCCAATTTATCCTCAAGTACCTATGTCTGAGGTGTTCCTGAGGAAAGACCATTGACCAACGACCATAAAGGATCTTCTCATGAGGTGTTCCTGATAAGTGAAGACCTGCCCCAGAGACTGTATCCTTCTAAAAGGTTAGAGTTAGTTGTTAGATAATAGGCATTTATAGTTATTAATAGGATTAGTTGTTAGGTAATAGGGGTTTATACTTAGGGCTAGTTGTTAGTTAATGAGTGCTTATAGTAATTAATAAATATATCTTATATTAAAAGTTTCTACTTTAGACCCAAAAGACCATTCTGTCCCTGAGTATCATTTTTAAATGCTTTTCTTAAATCAGGGGTGATTATGCATCCTTTTAATCCTTGCATTTGGGAAGCTGAAACAGGAAGATTTTTAGTTCAAGGCCATTTTGGGCTACATGACAGAGAAAAAAAAGAATAAGAAAGGAGTGAATGATGAATGGATAGGTCTCAAAGGGAAACAGAACAAAAAGTAATATTGTAGACCCTCTGCCATGAAGCCAATAAAAGTTCATTGATTAGAAGTGGACACATATTTACCCCAAGACCAATACTTGGAAATAGTTAATGAGAGAAAAATTGAAATAGAAATTGTGAGCCTGCCAGACATATTGTACCACAACTTTTGATACTAATTAGAACCGAAAGGAACATTAAAATTTATTTGGCACCCCCTACTGAGATCTGACAGATGAGAAAACCATGGTCCAGCAATGTCTGAGATACTCAGCCAGATAAAGGCAGAACAGAGTCTAGAAGATCCAGCTATTTGAATTTCTAGGATATTGCATATTTCATATATCTGTGCACGCATCATTAGAAAGACCTGTTTCAGCAGCTACACCCTCTTTCCAAAGACAGAATTTTGAATGCTGGAATATTGCTTCAACTGTCTCTAAAATAACTTTCAGAACATCCAATCGGTAAATAGACCAAGAAGTATGAAAGATTACAAAATAAGATGTACAAAATTTCCATGGGGCATGTCTTTCATCAGTTGTTCACTTACTCTATGCAACATAAAAGATTGTGGGGTTTTTAAAATCATAACTCAGGATGAATCCAAAAAGCAGTGAAAATCCTGATGTGCTCCAATGAAACTTCGATTTGCTCTTCTTACTTGGGCTGTGTGTCTGTGGCGGGTGCTTGTCAACTCAGGCTAAGTCCTGAATTTGATTAAGAGTGCTCTGTCTCTCTGTGTGTTTCTGTCTCTGTCTCTCTCTGCCTATCTCTCGCCCTCTCTTTTCTTCTCTCTTTCTCATTTCGTCTTTTAGCTTAGCATGTACTACCAGAAAGTATCCTAGGAAATTTAAAACAATTATTTTTTTGTTGTTGCTGTCAAATTAATGGATTCTAAAAAAAAAATTATATTTCTTAAGCTGTCATTTAAGTATAGAAAATGGTAGTAAACAGGTAATTTAATCATAAATTTCAGAACAGATGTACATAGTTTTCCTAAATAAGTTTTAATCTGTTTGGGGATGTGTAGTTTATAGACTATATTTCAGTTTCTATGGCAACAAAGGCAATCATAGCATAGTAGTAATCTGACCACTTGCATAAATAAATAATACGAGTACATATAAACTAAAGAATTATCATTCTATATTTTCGGGCTGTCCAAATAACAAATTTTAGCGACCTGGGCCTGACAGTCATATTTGTGGAAGGTGTACATTTTCATTTATGTGAAAACATTTCTAAGAATATTGATCAATGCTTCTTCATAGCTCTGATTTTGAGCATTCATTACCTAACAATTAATGCTTCATTAAGTTTTAGTTCCTATGTCCTGAGAAATTACAATATGATTTGTTAGAAGACTCAGGGTAAGCTGGATTTATAGGAGCTATTTGTAAGAATTTCACTGAAGATCCTGATGATACTTCTGTTTTAAATGTGCTATCAAAGTAATAGAAGTGAGAGCCTAGTGGGGTTCATACAGCTACCACCTGAAGTTCCTCAGACCAAGGCTCAAATTTCACAATGTATCTTGTCCTGTTTTATCCTTCAAGGGATCAGCTTTCTTCAACACTGGGGTTGCAAATGAAAACATTCAGACAATTGCAAGAGTTAAAGGAGATTAATCTAACATAGTTTCTTGTCTGTGATGAATGCCAAATAAATGGTAGCTATTATTATGTTTAGTCCAAATCAGAGTTAAACAAGACAGGTAAATATTCTTGAAATAATAATACTATCATGTCAAGATACAAATGAGTTGTACTGTTACATATTTGCATACATTTGGGCCTGGATTTTAGGAACTTACAGCTTCTCATGAATATGTCCATGACATTCAACATCTAGGATTTTATAGAGCTTATATGTTTATTGTGATATACAACAATGTCAGACCAGATTTAGAATGTGTTCATCAGTAATCTTTATGTCACGAAAACATTGTTCTAAATAATGGATTCTAAAAAAAATTATATTTCTTAAGCTGTCATTTAAGTATAGAAAGTGGTAGTAAACAGGTAATTTAATCATAAATTTCAGAACAGATGTACATAGTTTTCCTAAATCAGTGTTAATCTGTTTGGGGATGCGTAGTTTATAGACTATATTTCAGTTTCTATGGCAACAAAGGCAATCATAGCACACACATTCTGCAGCTGGGTAGACAGGCAGGCTCCTCTGAGCCTTCAACTTGCAAATAGGGCAGAGCATATGGGGGAAGCGTTCTCCAAGAGACGGCACATGTTGCACTTCTAACCCAGCAGCCACACGTGATGGCCAAAACACAGCTTCCAGATGGATGCTCTGTCCAGGCTTCTCATGGAAAAACGTAGGCTTCATTACTCAAGGCACAAAGACACTTCTGACCTTTTCACTTCTGCATTTAGAATCCGGGGCTTGGCTTAAATAAAACACAGTGGAAAATGTGCACAAAGTGCCTAGTTCTTGCCCATCACTTAACATTTCTTGTCTCCTGACGTGGAAATTGTAAGACATAGTTCATATGTCCTGCAACTAAAGTGTAGACAATGACAAAAACTGAAGTTGTAGAAATTACTGTAAAAAAAAAATCAAAGAAAATCATATGACAAAGTTCACTAAGCCTGAAAACAAGAATTTGCAATCATTTGAGCTATTTCTTTTAGACAATGTGAAATACTTAGACATATTTGTCTCAGTTGAAAAAAGACACTTCAATATTTTGTTATGTAACATTTAAATATATAAAAAGAAAGTAACACAATAGGTCTTTCTGAACTCATCTATCAGATTCATCAAGTATTTTGACAAATTTTGTCTACATATCCCACGTGACATTTTGCCAAGTTCATTAAAGTAAGTCATACTTTAATTACTAAATATATAGCACATCTCCAGTTGATATGAATATTTTAAATATGTTATGCTCTCATATTAACAGATTGAGATGTAACTTGAAGAAATAAAAAATAAATTATTAAAAAAAGAAATTAACAGTTCTTACTATTACAACTAATCTGTTTTCATTGTTATAAAAGAAATTGATGTTAACAATTATATATTATATACATGTCCAGTAGATAATCATATCCATGTAAAATTTCAAATGTTTTATTTCCCTCTGAAAACAAAATGCTTTTAAAATTGTTTTTTATTAACTGTAGCTTCCTTCTTCCTCTTTATGAAAGAAGGACACACTTGCGGTTTGTCCTCGCTTCATAATAACACCAGGAACACCTCTGAAAAGTGATCATTAAGTCACAAAATGTTGTGGAGCCTGTTCACTGTGTGAGAAGTACCAAAAGATGGCCATTCCACAGATGTCTTTCATTACATAACCCTGGTATGATCATGAAATCTTATTCATGAAAAACCACCCAACAAGGTGATTTCCACACAAACCTTTCCCTTAGAATGTTGGGTTCCTCTGTGGGGAAGGATGAGTATCTTTCCTTGCTTTGCCATTTAACTTCTAGGAAGTCCTTCTGAAGACATTTTCTCTTTTCAATTTGTTCTCAACTCCTTTACCTATTTCTTTGGCTCTGACTATGAATTGTAAATACAGTGAAAGAACTCACTTGATTGGCCATCAACTCATTCCAAACACCAGCTAGGGAAATACTGCCTGGCTCCTCCTCATGGACACAGTCTACTGCATCAAGAAGAGACAAGTGAGAGAGTGTGGTAGGACAAAAATTCCTGTGTGATATGAAAATGGAAACAAGAATAGTGGAGGTGGGAGGGGACAATGAAGAGAGGGAAGAGGTGGGAGAAAAACAGCAAAAATCTATTTTCTATAAAATCTCATAATAAACTAATTCTCTGTAAGCCAATAAAAAATTTTTAAATTAAAATAGATAAGAAAGCATCATAGACTTATGAATAAAATGTAAAATAACAAAATTCCTAAAATATAAAGTAAGAGGAAAACTTGGGTGATCTAGGGAATCCTTAGGTGAGGAATCCTTAGGCAACACCAAAATCATGATCCATGAAAGAATTGCTAAGCAGGTCTTCATTAAAATGGACTATGAAGGAAAGAATTATAAGGCTGTACAGGGAGAAGTGTTGTCATGGAAATAAGACAAGCTACAGACTAGGGGGAAATATTTTCAAATAACATATCTAAGAAGGATTTGTTTTCCAAAATTTACAAAGAATTCTTCAAACCCAGCAATAAAGATCACCTGGTAGCCCTGACTGGTGGGACTCACTATATAGTCGAGGATGGACTGCAGTTCCTAATAATCCTTCTGCTTCTGCCTTTCAAGTGCTGTGATAACATGCATCTGAACCTACACATAGTTTAAAACAATAAGGAATATATATATTATATATAATATTTATTTTATATATATATATATATATATATACAGCTTACCAATGATGGTATGCTGATATGCTGTTCACAAATAGTCTTATAGAAATATGATCTGCAGATTTCATTACAAATTTAAACAAGGAGCTATCACTACACATCTATTTTTAAATGGTAAGTATCCACAATAATGATGCCTGGAATACTGATTCCTAACTTCAAACCAATAGGAATCCTCTTTTGTTGCTGAATAGGAATCCTCTTTTGTTGCTGGCATGAGTACAAAATGGTGCTGCTAGTTTGGAAGAGAGGTTGGTGGTTTCTTTTAAAACAAAATTATTGCCGTAGAATCTAGCTATAGTTATTTGTCACCCGTGATATTTATTCCAAAAAGACTGAAGAAAATAATGTGTGTTCACTGTTATGATTTGATCTTGGCCAGAGACAGAGAAGCAATGCATATGGATGTCTGCAGCAGCTGTGCCCACAACTGCCCAAACTTGGAAGCAATAACAATGCCCTTCTACAAGTGGGTCAATAAATAATCCATGATGGATCAAGACAATTGACAATTAATTGCCGTTAAAGGAAATGAGTTTCCAAAGGATCAACATATAAAGAGCAAACTTAAAATGACACTAATAAGTGAGAGAAAACAGTTAAAGAAGTTTGCATACTATATAATTCTAACTGTATGTCATCCTGGAAAGGGTGAAACTGTAAAAGAAATAGGAATATTAGTGGTTCCCAGAAGTTGGGATAGGACAGAAATTAACAGTTGGACAGTGCGGGGTACCTTTATGGTAGTCAAGAATACTCTGTAGAATTCTATGTTGATGGATGTACACCATCATACAACTACTCAAATCCACAAAATGTTCAAAACTAGGAACATATGCAAAAGTAAACTGTGGTTTTGGTGGTTACAATGCCAGTGCAGGTTCATAGGTTATGACAACTGAACCAACCTGGTAAGGTGATGTTAATAACTTGGAGCCTGTCAAATACTGGAGGTAGAAAAGAATCTTAAAACTATTTGCTTAAAATCTTGAAGCAATCTTTAAAATGAAAAATAAGTAACATAAAGTCTTCTGAAACAAAGTCAAGCCAGATAAAATGCCAGCACTGAGAAAAAAGAATGGATACAAAGTCCCACCCCTAGCCAAGAAGCTATTTGCAATTGATACTTGCAATTGTAAAGGAAAATCCGTTTTCTCAAAGGGAGTGACAGTGGTGTATCAACTGCATTCCAGGGAAGGCCTAATGCCCAGGAGTAGTTGGCCAACAGGAAAAGGACTCATTATCTGTTTTTTGTATAAAGGGATTTTTGCTTTATTATGCATTTTGGTATTTTTTTTGTCTTACTGGTTTTTTGTTTGTTTGTTTTGATTTTCATTTTTCTGGTTTTGGTAGGGAATTTGAGAGAGGGAAGGAGGGTGAGAGAACATAAAATTGGGTGGGTGGGGAGGACCTGGGGTGAGTTGAGGGACAAGAAAATACGATCAAACACATTGTATGAAGAAATGTTTGAAGAACAAGAAAAAATTTGAAGCTTCTCTAAGATAAAAATTTCTTTTAACTTAATGTTTTTCCTTTGATGTTGTAGTTCTCTTAAATCATTTAAAAAAATGATTAGCTGTTCTATTAGGTGGCTAGCTATACAGTGAAATGTTTATAGATGATTTGCAAAGAATTCTAACCAGACAGGAATTTTACTCATTCTCAGAATTCATGCTATAAGGATATAGGTTGTATTTTTGCTCATATATAGATAAGATCACAAACTTTAAAGTTTCAAAGCATCACTCTCCTGAAGAGTAAAGACTCCCTTGCTAGTATTCGGCATTGTATTTGCAAAAGTTATAGTTATTCCAATTTAATTAAATACAGATTTTGTTAGCCTATTTTAAGACTTTAAATCTGAAATGTGTCTGTCTAAGAAACAACATTGCTTAAAAGCCTTTCATTTTGCTCTTTGGGGAAACTGAGACCACAAAAGCCAAGTTGTGCTTAATACGTTGCAAATGGAGTTTAAACTAGTCAGTTCACTGACTGCATATCCAGTGGTCTTGATACATTTGCTATAAATAAAGAACACAGTGAGGATAGAGAGGTGGAACCGTGGGTAAAGCATCTGCTGCACAATTGGGAGGACCTGAATTTGAATTCCCAGAGTCCATGTAAAAGAACAAAAAGCCAGAGATGGGTGAGCATGACTGTAATCCAAATAGTGGGGGCTGGAGACAGGCTGACCTTGCTATCCAACAAGTCTACCTGAAAAAGCAACTCAAGGTTCAATGGCAGACCCTATCTCAGAAAACAAGATGGGAAAGTGGTTGAGGACAAGTTGGTCACAATTTCTACCCTACTACTCTACACACACACACACACACACACACACACACACACACACACACCACATAGACCACAGACCAATATACTATGTAGTGTAAGAAGACATTGCTCGCTCTTATCAGTATAACACACACTATGAGTTGTTTTCCAAGAGTGCCTAATCCTCCCACCATCTTTGACCGAATGAATCTAATAGATGTAGAACATTACAGGATATAGGACAGTGGCTGAAGAGTACAGTGGAAGATGGCTTAATCTTCTTTCATTATTATCACACTGGCTTGCACCCCATAACAATGTGCTAATAAATCAAGTTACTATTGCAAGAGAATTTTTATTAGTTATTTGAGAATTTTTTTGCCATGTCTAGATCATACTCACCCTCTCTCCCAATTCATCCCATCTACCCCATTTCCTACCATACAACTTTGTACTCTGCTTCTTTATTTTCACACATGAAGTCCAATTTGCACTGCCCATATATGCATAGATGAGATGCATTTCACTGAGCAGGGTCGACCTACCATTAGCAACATACTTAAAAGAACTGATTCTTCCTCTCCTAAAACCTATCAATTGCTGATTAGTAGCTCTTCTTCTATGGGTAGGAATAACTTGTCCACCTCCACTCTGATAATAATAAACTTCAATAAAGCAGGAAATACTGGAATCATTTTGTAAAATAATGTTCTAGTTTTTGTACCGGAAAGGGAAAGAATGACTATGTCTTCTACCTTAAATAGCTTAGTGTAGTTCTTGGCTGTCATTGTTGATGTATTTCATTAAAAGGGTCCCCAAGAGCATAGTATTAGAGTTTGTAATTAAATTAAGTATTAATTGGCATACATGCCACATTCTTTCTGTGAGTACAGGGCCTTGCTATTGATGATGGGGAAGATGGTGTCAAATGTACTCTAAATACTTATGTAAGGGATTTTTTTCATCATGTCTTTTATTCTCCAAAAGAAATTTTGGAGATGTGCTTTAGATTTTCAACCCTAAACGGATAACCTACATCTTAAGGCATTAAATAAGCCATTTTTATTACTAGCCATTTCTCCCATGTATCGTGAAATCACTAACTTTCCCCCTCCCAGAACTTGATTGTGAGACCCTGTGACTGGAGAGTCCACACCCTTGGACACAAGACATGGAGAAGTTAAACTGGTGTTGAACAGGACACTTCCTCCCTGCTGTCTTGCTCCCACAGTATCAGAAAGTGCTTGATAGGCTGTTGGGCAGGAGAAGCAATCAACAGTCTTTCCAAGCTATAAATTTTTAAAGCTACAACAATGGCTGGCCAGGCCAAATATGTCCATGAGTGCTGTGGGCTCATGAATGTTATGAGGTAACTGACTACTTTCTGATCAGATGTAAGTCCTACTCCACATGTTTGGTACTATAAATCTAACTAGGACCTCCTGTCTGGGGATCTCATGGGCTTTAAGAATGAACCTACTAGTATTGTTTCACCAAAAGGACATAGTATCAAACTGTCCTCTAGAGCACCCTTAGGACTCATCAGAGAACTTTGTGTGGTAGAAAGTGCTTAGTTCACAACTGGTCAGAGAACAGAGAATAAATTACCATGGAGTGCTCAGCCACAAATGGGACATCTATATCACATTCCTTCTCCCCAGTGCTCATGGAACATTGTAGAAGTCAAGGTGGAAAGATTGTGAGAGACAGAGTTTGGGGAAGACTGTGATGAAATGATGTCTTCTGGACATGACATGGACCACTGAACTCATGAACTCACAGCAGCTGTGGTTGCCTGCACAAGATCAATATGATCAACCCTCCAGAAGAGAGGTGGGAGAGGCTTACCAGCCCAGACAACACCCTTAGCTAAGTAGCTATGGACAGTTGACCGCAGCTAGTAGGAGAGTCCGTTTTCTTTAGGGGTGTAGTTCCTACTAAGTCAATCATGCTTCACTGGATGGCCTCACACCCAGTGTATATGAGCAGCAACTACTGGAATTGGTGCTTTATAAAAACAAGGAGGAGGAAGAAAAGGAAGGGGAGTGGGAGAAGGAGGTGGGGATGACTGGAATTTGGAAGTGAAGCAAAGGCAGGGGGATGAATCTGGGAGGATTTAAGGGGTAAAGATGTTCAAGATACATTGTATACATGTATTAAGTTCTCTAAAAATTAATAATATATTTAAAAGACTATTAGCTTTTTATATTTATTTGTAAATAGCTCCTTCTATGATATAATTTCATTGACAGAGTATATAATCACCTTTCATTATAGTTTTGTAGTGGGTTGGAGTTAGAACTGTTGAAAAGCCACTGCTCTCCCTTCAGTGTTTCTGATGAGGAAAATAAATAAATATTAGAAAAGTCACTTTAGTGAGGTTATTAACAACCTTAAATTGTAGGGAGGTGCCTCTGAATGGAGAAAGGGGATGATAAAACATGTCTACATGAAATGGCTTCATAGTGTGAGCAAACAGCATAGCAAAAAATGTCCACCCAACAGGAAGTAGTAAGAACAGTTTTTAAAATATTCTAGAGAAATAAGATTTTTACAGAGAAAAATTAAAGAAGAAAATAATCAACCTGCTATTGACACATCAACTGAATTTTCATTGACAAGGAACGATGTCACAATGAAGCAGTTTATCCCAGTGTAATAATTAAGACATACTAATTAGGATATATATATCCAGATCTTATGCTTCATAGCTAACTGTTTAAACTCTTAAAAATATCATTAAAAATACCCAACAGCCTTGTAACAGAATATTTTTATTTATCACACTTATGTTTATTAATACTTAACAATCACATATAAAATATGTAAATCCTATAACCTAAACCTCAATTCTAAAATCTGTAATCTATATAAGAATATCTTAATACCTAAAACACTCTAATATCTATAAAAAAACAAACAAACACTTACACTATTTTAAGTTTCTTAAAAGGATATTAATACTCTTGGAGTCTGTCCATGTAGGGTGGCCTGGTCTATGGTTGTCTCATCAGGTTTTTTAATTTCAAGGTTTGTTGGGCATCATTTTACTAATTCGCAAGCCCAGTCCACCTTCACCACAAAGATGTGGCTAGTTTATAAAGTCAATCTGTTCCGATCACCAATATAGGGTGGTCTTTTCTATCAGCTAAGAAATGCCTCTGCAGTCTCAGGGCCCAGAAATTTCAAGAATGAAAGCTTATGCAAACTGCTTCCAATTCCATTGTTTTGCTCACCTTTCCAGTGCTCTGGGGCTCCAAGGTAGATGATTCCCAAGGACTTTGCCTTAGAATGTCTGTGGCAAGAAACAAAAGATAGTTTGCATTTCTGTCTTTTGTTTCTTGAAAATTGAAATTTGTGTGGTAGTTGCTCTAAAAGCTAAAAGTAGAGCAAACATGTAACATCTATACAACTACTAAATATATACCTGGAGAATTCTAAACTATATACCACAGAGATACTCACATACATATTTATTGCAACACTATGTACAAAATGTGGTATACATATACACAATAGAATTCTGTTCAGTCATAAAGAAGAATGAAATTATATCATAAGAAAATGAATTCAACTAGAGATTACTATATTAAGCAAATAACTCATACTCAGAAAGACAAATATCAGAAGGTCTCTTTTTATGGTTTCTGGATTTTGCATATTTATACAAAACTCTTTATATATATGAATATATGTCAGGAAAATAGATGCTAGGTTGTCTAGGGAAGGATAAGTTTTATGGAGAGGTGGAGGAAGAATAAATAGAAGAATAAATAGGGATGAATACATTCAAATGTATAGAGTATACTTGAATGAAAGTAATGAATCTCACCACTATGTACAATTAATACACATTAATACAAATTAAGGTAATATAAAGTTATGTGTTTAGGGTCAAGACTAAACATTACCTATTAAGTTTGATCCTTTTTTGCTATTTAGTACTGTATTGATGCAAAGAAGGTGGTAATGTTGATTTAAGGGAAGGCCTCATGCCCAGCAGTAGGAGCTCAACACAAAATGAATTAAATGAGATTTTTAGCAATATTTTTTGTCTCATATTTCTATTTTTGAGCATTTTTTAACCTTACAGTTCCTTTTATTTTATATTATGGTTTCTGATTTGGCAGTTTCATGGTATGGGTGTGTGCATGTGTATATGTTTCTTGTGCTTTATCTGTATTTTTAAATTCTGGTTTGCTTTTTGTTATTTTTGATTTTTTGTGTGCTTTATAAAGAGAGAGAAAAGTTGTGGAGCTGGTTGGATGGAGAGGTTGGGAGGATTGGGGAAATGAAGAATGGGAAACGGTGATTAGAACATATTGTATTCGAGGGGCCAAGATGGCGGCGACCTACACTGACGCATTTTGAACGCGGAAAAAAAGAGCCATAAAAAACACAGAGTTATTGGGCAATATGCAAAAACTGGAGGGGCTAGACCCACCCGGGAACATTCACAGCTCCCAAGGGACTGTTAAAAGTCCCAGGGTAAGGCTCTCCCCCCATCTCTCACAGACACAGAAGCCACTAAACCCAGGATTCAAGAACTCTCATTTGGAGAGGCGCCTGGTAAGATCGACCCCAACTCACAGCAGGCAGAATCAGAGGCCACTTGGCAATCGATCACTAGCCTACTGGGCTCCCCACACCTCACGAAGACCTTATAGCTACTTAGGAAACTTTGCGGGATAGTGGAAGTCTTAGCAAGGAAGTAACAGGGCGCTCGGCAGGTGGTCCGCAGCCGCTCAAGACGTGGAGGTTCCGAGAGAGCGGGAAGCTGCCACCGGCGGGCAAAGTAATCAGGGAGGGATGTATGCTCAGGCCGGGCGGGAGGGGCCGAATCCCCGCGCACTCATGGCAGCGCAGCTGGGGAGGGATCCCGGCATGGGCAGGACCAAATCCCCGTGAACCCACGGCAGGACAACTGGGGAGGGAGTCAGATGTGGGTGGGGCCAGGGATCCGCACACCCACGGCTGAGCTGCTGGGGCGAGAGGCCCACTCAGGCGGCCGGAGGATCCGGGGCTCTGTGCACCTACGGCCGAGCAGCTAGGGAGGAAGACCCGCGGCTGGGCAGACAGGGAAGGAATCAGGCACAGGGGTCAGGCCTGTGGCGAGAGGCCTAGTGAGAAACCAGAAATCAGGGGACCATAGCTCTATTCTGGAAAATCCAGACATATTAGGTGTGGAGCCAGACCCTGTCAGCCTCCGTGACGACAAACAAAGCCCACAGAATCTGTGCCTGGGCAAACAGGTCCATACCATCAGAACCATTACAGACTGATAACTCAGAGTGCAACATAGAGAAGTCTGAATTGGGAGCAGTGAAACAATCCCGGTCCATTAATCACAACCTGGGAATAGGCTGCACCAGCTCACAGTGCTTCAGGCGATTAAAACCACAGTGACCCTGAAATCCCCCTACAAGCAACGACAGATAGCCAAGTAACTCGTCCCCTGCACCAAAGCATTCGCTGTGGATCCAAGCACAGAAAACGACAAGAACAGACAGCTAAACATATCCAATGGCCAAAGGTCCAAGAAAAAATAGAAATCAAGGAAATATGACTCCAAAAAGCAGAATTATCCTAGCTCATCCAATTCGGATGACCTCACACCAACAGTAACACATGAACACGTTGATAATTCTGCAGTATGGAAAGTGATAGAGTCCCTTCAAGAAGAACTTAAATCTATGAAGGTATTCAAAGAAGCCACAATTTTACAAGTCAAAACAACGAACAACACCATTAAAGAGCTCCAAGCCAAGGTGACAGAGCTTGATCAGGAAAAGGACAAAGCAATGAAAGATTTTCATACAAAAACAAGCAAGCTGGACAAGGAAATGTACAAAACGAACAAAACCATACAAGACATGAAAATAGAAATAGAAACAATAAAGAAAACACAGTCAGAGTTAAAAGAGGAAGTGGAGAATCAAGGGATGAGAACAGGAACTACGGATGTGAGTATCAAAAATAGGATGCAAGAGTTGGAAGACAGGATCTCAGGCATGGAAGATTCGATGGAAGAAATCAGTACAACATCCAAAGAAAATGAGAAGGCTAAAAAATCTCTCACCCACAACATCCAAGAAATCAAGGACTCAATGAAAAGATGGAACCTAAGAATTATAGGTATAGAGGAAAGAGAGGACTCCCAAAACCAAGGTCCAGGAAATATCTTCAACAAAATCATAGAGGAAAACTTCCCAAACCTGAAAAAAGAGATGCCAATAAAAATCCAAGAGGATTACAGAACACCAAACAGATTAGATCAGAAAAGAAACTCCTCTCGCCACATAATAATTGAAACACCAAATGTACAGAACAAAGAAAGAATATTAAAAGCTGTAAGAGAAAAAGGTCAAGTCACATACAATGGCAGACCCATCAGAATTACACCTGACTTCTCCTCAGAAACTTTAAAAGCTAAAAGGGCCTGGACAGATATATTACAAGTCCTGAGAGATCATAGGGGCCCAGCCAGACTACTTTACCCAGCAAAACTCTCTATCAACATAGATGGAGAAAACAAGATATTCCATGACAAAATCAAATTTAAACAATATCTACCCACAAACCCAGCCTTACAGAAAATCCTAGAAGGAAAACCCGACCCAGAGAAGAAAACTCCACCCAAGAAAACAAAGGGAATAGAAAACCCCTCAGCAACTAAACCAAAAGAGGCACAGGACCACCACCTATACCAAACTAATGGGAAATAACAACCCCAGGTCACTAATATCCATCAACATTAATGGACTCAACTCCCCAATAAAAAGACACAGGTTTACAGAGTGGATCCGCAAGCAAGACCCTTCCTATTGCTGTATACAAGAGACACATCTAACTACCAAAGATAGACACTGCCTCAGAGTAAAGGGCTGGGAAAAGGTTTTCCAAGCAAATGGACCCAGGAAGCAAGCTGGAGTAGCCATCCTAATATCAAACAAAACAGACTTCCAACTGAAGTTAATGAAGAAAAACAAAGAAGGGCACTCTATACTCATTAAAGGGAATATTCATCAAGAGGAAATCTCAATACTGAACATCTATGCCCCAAATACAAAGACAACTACTTTCGTAAAAGAAACACTTCTAAAACTTAAAGCGCACGTCAATCACAACACATTAGTAGTGGGAGACTTCAACACCCCACTCACAACAATGGACAGATCATCAAGACAGAAGACAAACAGAGAAATATTGAGTCTAACAGAGATCATGAAACAAATGGACCTAACAGATATCTACAGAACTTTTCACCCAAACAAAAAAGAAATACACCTTTTTCTCAGCACCCCACGGAACCTTCTCCAAAATCGACCACATAGTTGGTCACAAAGATAACCTCAATAGATACAAGAAAATTGAAATAACACCTTGTATCTTATCAGACCACCACGGAATAAAGCTGGTCTTCAACAGCAAAAGAATCAACAGAAAGCCTACACACACATGGAAATTGAACAGCTCCTTACTGGATGATCACTGGGTCAGGGAAGAAATAAAGAAGGAAATCAAAGACTTCTTAAAATCCAACGACAATGAAGACACAACATACCCAAACCTATGTGATACATTGAAAGCTGTGCTACGAGGAAAGTTCATAGCACTAAGTGCTTTCAAAAAGAAAATTGTGACAGCTCATATTAGTGAACTAACAGCTACGCTGGGTGAATTGGAAAAAAAAGAAACAAACACTCCCAAGAAGAGCAGAAGGCAGGAAATCATCAAACTTTGGGCTGAAATCAACAACTTAGAATCAAAAAGAACTATACAAAGAATAAATGAAACCAAGAGTTGGTTCTTTGAGAAAATCAACAAAATAGACAGACCCCTAGCCAAATTAACTAAAAGGCAAAGGGAAAGAACCCAAATCAACAAAATCAGAAATGAAAAGGGAGAAATAACAACAGACATTGAGGAGATCCAGAAAATATTCGGGCATTACTTTAAAAATCTATATTCCACTAAATTTGAAAACCTAAGCGAAATGGACAATTTCCTCGATAAATTCCACCTACCAAAACTAAATCAAAATCAGATTAACAGCTTAAACAGCCCAATAACACCCAAGGAAGTAGAAACAGTCATTAATAATCTCCCAACCAAAAAAAGCCCAGAGCCAGATGGCTTTAGCAAGGAATTCTACTGGACCTTCAAAGAGGAGCTAACACCATTACTTTTCAAACTCTTCCACCACATAGAAACAGAAAGAACACTGCCAAACTCATTCTATGAGGCTACTGTCATTCTGATTCCTAAACCACACAAAGACCCAACAAAGAAAGAGTACTTCAGACCAATCTCCCTCATGAACATAGATGCAAAAATACTTAATAAAATACTAGCAAACCAAATTCAAGAACACATCAAAAGTATCATACACCATGATCAAGTAGGCTTCATCCCTTGAATGCAGGGATGGTTCAATATACGAAAGTCTATCAATGTAATTCACCACATAAACAAGTTGAAAGAAAAAAACCACATGATAATCTCGCTAGATGGAGAAAAAGCATTTGACAAAATCCAACACCCCTTCATGTTAAAAGTTCTGGAGAGAAAGGGCATACAAGGACCATACCTAGAAATAATAAAGGCAGTATACAGCAAGCCAGTAGCCAACATCAAATTAAATGGAGAGAAGCTTGAAGCATTTCCTCTAAACTCAGGGACAAGACAAGGATGTCCACTTTTACCATATCTCTTGAATATAGTATTTGAAGTCCTTGCTAGAGCAATAAGACAACTAAAGGAGATCAAAGGGATAAACATTGGAAATGAAGAAGTCAAATTATCCCTATTCGCAGATGATATGTTAGTATACATAAGTGACCCCAAACACTCCACCAAAGAACTCTTAGAGCTAATAAACATCTTCAGCATGGTGGCTGCATACAAAATTAACTCACAAAAATCAGAAGCCCTTCTTTATACAACAAACAAATATACCGAGAAAGAAATAAGGGAAACAACACCCTTCACAATAGCCGCAAACAACATAAAATACCTGGGGCAACGCTAACTAAGCATATAAAGGACCTATATAACAAGAACTTCAAGCCCCTGAAGAAAGAAATGGAAGAGGCCTTTAGAAGATGGAAAGATATCCCATGCTCATGGATAGGTAAGATCAACATAATAAAAATGGCTATCCTACCAAAAGCAATATATAGATTTAATGCAATTCCTATCAAAATACCAACACAATTCTTTATAGACCTGGAAAAAGCTATACTCAACTTCATATGGAACAACAAAAAGCCCAGAATAGCTAAATCAATCCTGTACAATGAAAAAACATCTGGAGGCATCACCATCCCAGATTTCAAGATGTACTACAGAGCAACAGTAATTAAAAACAGCATGGTACTGGTATAGAAACAGACCAGTGGATCAATGGAATCAAATTGAAGACCCAAACATGGACCCACACACCTATAGCCAACTAATCTTTGACAAAGAAGCCAAAACCACACAATGGAAGAAGGACAGCATCTTCAACAAATGGTGCTGATCCAACTGGATGTCCACTTGCAAAAGAATGAAATTAGACCCATACCTATCATCTTGTACAAAACTTAATTCCAAGTGGATCAAAGACCTTAACATAAAGCCGGCCACACTAAATATACTAGTATAAAAAGTAGGAGAAACCCTCGAACTCATTAGCACAGGTGACAACTTCCTGAACAGAACACCAACAGCTCAGGACCTG
>CAJQZJ010032563.1:7246710-7268678 GCA_907164525.1 Lophiomys imhausi
AGATAGATAGATAGATAGATAGATAGATAGATAGATAGATAGATAGAGTATTGCTTTATTTTATTTCTCTGCTAGAAAAATCGGTGTATGGAAGCTTTTCTACCATTCATATGCAGGACATTATGTTGTTAAGTGTATTCTGGACACTCTGAGAGAGGTGAGCTGAAAATTTAAGTACTCCCCAAAGTCAATGTATGATTTAGGAAATTATGTATATTAGAATGCTATGCTGCAATGTGATACATTATTAGGTCCCAGTGAAGCTATGGTTCCTAATTCAGATGGTATTAAGTTTCTCTGCCTAAATTTTATTACAGTGTAGATCATCGATATCAAGTGAATCAGGCCAACCATGGAAGCATTGCTAATAAGAGAAAAACATTTTAATGTATCAAGAAACCACTCTATGAAGTTTTACACAAAAACACGTCACTCACTTCAGAGATGTTTGGTGGAGTTTTTATTAATTTATGCTTACCAAGTGCTTTTGGAAGCACCTTTCTTTCTCTGAAGGTTTGTAATACAGCATCAAACCAAACCTTACACTGCAGAATTGGTTTAACTGAAGGAGGAGGCACCGCTTTACCACATTAGAACTGAAAGTTGATAATTTGGTTTGCAACCCCTTGTAGAGTTCTTTCTACTTTAAACTAGCCAATCTATGGTAATGAGCCTTTTTGCAAATACTTTTTCTTTTTACCTCCTAATTAAAAACTATACTGCCTCCCAAACCTCCTTCTTCTTACCCACAGAGCCAAGAAGAATCATCACCTCTGCTCCTTCCAAGCCATTTGTTATTCCACTAAAGCTTTTTCCTTAAAAGCTTTTCATGCTAGAACTTACTATAATTCTTTTCCTGACACACAATCTTGGCTTCCTTGTCGCATCCATACTCCAAACATTGCTTTTTATTAGTAAATTTGTTCTTTGTCGATTTCCTACAAGCGTGTAACACATTCTGACTACTCTTACCCCTATCTTTCTTACCCCCTCTTAACGCTGTCAAACCTCCCTCCTCCTCGCAAGTTCCTTTTCCCTGCTCATGTCTATTTGTTTATATATTTTAAGTTACCTTTGTTTGTTTATGGGAGTGAGGAGAAGCACGCATACCATGGAGACCATATGGAGAGCAAAGGACAGCTTGTGGGAAACAGTTCTCTCCTTCCACCATGTGGATACCACAAATACAATTTACTCAGGCATGGCAGCAAGTGGCTTTGTGCATGGAGACATCTCATTAGCTTATATTTTTGTTTTGTTTTGTGACTCACTGTGTTTGACCTGAGCCATCTGTGTAACCATGGGTTTGGAACTAGCAGTGGAGCCTGGTAGGCTTACAAGTGGGTACACAACTAAAGTTAATGAGTCTACCTCCCCAAGAATTCATCAGTAGCCAAGACTTCAGTAGGGAAGTGTAAGGCCCCATGAGCCCTGCTTCCACCTGTGACTGATTGTTAACATGTCCAGTTTTGTTGAAGACCAGTGTGGGCAACAGCATCTTTGGTGATTCCCTGGTTACAATGGCTATGTCATGCCCAGAAGATAACATTTCACAGCCTGTCTCCCTATCTTCCAACCCTTACAGTCTTTCTGCCTATCTTCCACTGTGTTCCTTGAGTCCTAGAGATGGTGCAGATGTCCTGTTTGAAGCATAACAATCATGTATTCTCTGCACCTTGAATACCCATGTATCTCTTCATTCACCACTGTTCATTGCAAAGAAAAGCATCCAATTGATACCCATTATATTCGTAAAGCATGTGCCCAAAGGACTGTAGCTTGTCTTTCATATTACCTATATTAGCTATATCTTAGTCTTTCTTCACTCAAATACAATCTAATTAGTTAGCCATTCTTATTGTCACCTTGACACATTGTAAGTGTTCTTGTATCAACTTAGATGTCTATTTTCAGGTTTCCATACCTATTCATCATGTCATGCATTCTTTTTCTAAACATCACAAGACTGTGGTCAGGCACCTTTTAATGTAGTTGTAGCCCAGTTATTGCTCTGAAGCTTAATGTGACAGGACTTGTTTCCATAACAATGAAGTTTTGTTTTCTACATTAGGGAATTTTTGCTATAATACTTGTGGGAATGGCTCAGCTATGTTTGAGTTACATATAAATCTGGGAGTATATAGTTAATACAGTGAGGGACTAGAAAGTCCCGCCTCAGCCATCCTTCAATAGGATAACTCTGAGATATATTCCATATAGCTACTCAAGCTGTTCTCGCATAATACAAATCATATTAGTTTATAATTGAATGAATATAAATGGTGCTTATGCATAGTTTAGGGTAATGGCTTTCACCCTTCCTAATGCTACAACCAATTTAATATAACTTGTCATGTTGTGGTGACCTCCAACCATAAAATTATTTATGCTACATCATAACTGCGGCTTTACTACTGATGTCAGTCGTAATGTAAATATCTGTGTTTTCTGATGCTCTTAGGAAAGCTCTGTGAAAGAGCAGTTTGACCCTCATCTAGGGATCATGACTCACAGGCTGAGAACCACTGGTTTAGGGATTCTTGTACTAATTTGCACACTTGCAAACATACATACAATTTTGAGGAGTTTCAGAAGCATTTTATCAGTTCCCAAATCAGCATGCAGAGTTTCCAAAATATCGAAGCCATTCTAAAGCATTTGGACAATCTAAAATAAACATTATTAGGAAAAAAGATACTTAAAAAAACAAGTAAATCAAATGTTAAGTTGTATGCACAAATCTGTTCTGTTCAACGTCTTAGCTTAGAAACGTGAAAAACTAGATTTACTCTTTCAAGTGGAATATTTTCTCTTTTTAGCTTACAGAAATATATTATGGAAACTAGTCAAAAATTAAATTATCACATTACAAATATAAAACATAAAATGTTCTGTTTCTTGACACGGTCCTTAAATTTGCTTCACGATGATTTCTAACTTAATGCTCTGCCTTAAATACTGGTATAAAACCTGAGGTCAGCCAAACATCTTGACAATGTTAAATTATTTTTTAAATGCAGTTCTGAAAACTCTCATTTTCATTTTCTAATCTTAATTCAGAGAAGATGGAAAACGCAAGGTTTTGGTCCCCAAAGAAACATCAAGTCCTCAAGCAGTTGATTTGGGATAAATGTTCCTGCATGTGTGCCCCGTGAGCTGAGTTAATGTTGCTGTGAGCACTGAGCTTTACCTTTCTGATTTATTCTAATATTTCCAATGCATTAGCTTAGTATTTTAAAGGAGTGTTCTAAGATGGCTTGTGAAACTGTAAAGGCAGAGGGGTGCCATTTGTCTGGGAGGAAAAGTCCAACATCTGACAATAATTCTCTATCATCTTTTACTTGGATGAGTGATATAATTGGTTATAGCATGGTTTTTCTTCACACACAAATTGAACTACTTCACAAGAGATTGACTTGATTCTTTTTGGTTCAAGAAAGTAAAACTTATGAATGATAACACTCTTCGTTACTGTCTTAAACTCAATATGTCTGGACTCAGCAACTGTGTCCATTAGCTAGACACCAGAGTTGTTTTAAACAAGAAAAGTTTTTCTCTGAGTACTCAAATGTATTTAGTGGTCTGCAATAATCCTACTACCATTACACTTTTTTTAAAGCAGTCCATTTATTATTATTGTGGTGTGTGTGTGTGTGTGTGTGTGTGTGTGTGTGTGTGTGTACACATATGTGAGAAAGTGCTTTCATGTCATGGTATGTGTGTGGAAGTCAGAAAACAACATGTGGAAATTGGCTTTTACATTCCACTGTGGAATCCAAGTTATGGTTTGTGTGGCAAGTATCTTTACCTACTGAACCATCTTTCTGGCCTTTGGCCTTATTCTTTTTCCTCCATGTTAGTATTAACTTTGGACAAAAGTCTGATCAAATAATAACCTGTATCATATTTTTACATTATTTTAGAGGAATATCAAGTATAGTTTAAGATTTATGGGTTGGCCTACATACTCCTACCCTCTAAAATAACTGTAATTTTATTCTTACGTGTTTTAAAGAATGGTTAATTTTTACATTTATTATTTTTTACAATCACATAATCTAAAAGTCAGACCAATGAACCCTTGTCTTACAAGATTCAGCGAAAGTTTCATCACCTCCTTGAAGCCTTCCATTAGCTCCATAGCTATCTGTAACACATCTTTCCTCAGAATCCTGTGTAGATTGTACCAATGTATAATGAGAAATTTACATGCCTGAGAAACACTAACGTTACTATTGTTGCTATTGTTTACCTCTGTATCTGTAATGCTAATATAGGATATCTTACGTGGTCAGCAATCAACAAACATCATTAAAATAAATAAGTGGCATGGACACAGGTTTTATGTGTGTGTCACAGGTGAAGAAAAGAATAAAAATAATAAACATAGCAAACAATAAAAAATAGCAGATTTGGAATTCAAACTGTACTGGAACAGAAACTGCTATTTTTTCAGTTTTTTAAAAATTGTTATTTGCCTGTTATTTTTCTATCCATTTTTAAAATGTTTATTTATTACTTCAGGTTACATCTCCATCACAGTGTGCTCTTTCTACCCCTCCCAGTCCCGCCCTCCTGCCCTCTACCCCCTATCCCTTCCATCCCACTGGAGTGGCGTGTCCCTACATAACAGTCCAATGATCTTGGGAAATTCCTTAACCACACCAAGCTTCCTCTCCCCTGGCTATAAAAAGTAAGTGGCAATAACATCAGTTTCATAATGTTGTTATAAGAAACAATCATAACATCCATGTCATCTGATTCTATGAATTTTATTATTATAGTTATTATTTTTAAATATCATTCTCATTCATTACAGCCTACCACACAGAAGAAAGATGCTAATTTTTTTCACCTATAATTCTCATTTAGTCAACCAATAAAATCTATTAAATTGTTGATAATTCCACAATGCTTAAGTAATAAAAAATAATTATTTAACAACAACAGAAATTATTTAACTCATCTAACGGTACACAGTTTGTCAAATAAGATAGATTGTGTCTAGCTATAATAACAAATATTAAAGCTTCAGATATGAACAGATACATTTGTTTCTGAAACATCCAAAATATGCTCTGGGAGCAGTGGTTATCTTACAAACCCTCATGCCAACTTTACTTATGGATTCCAAGGAAATCTACACCATGATCCTTAAGTATCTTCAACACATCAATCTTGTTTACTATAGCAGGAAATGGAGGATTCTGAGTGGTGTGCTTTGGGTTATTAAGTCCTGCAATTATCTGACACATGACACTTCTAAAAACCATAGCACATAGGTTAATGTGAGTTATATAGCTGTATTCAACCTCACAAAAAAGACACAATGTGAACAGTAAACATTTTCCTATAAATAATGAATATTAAGTGTTCAAATGGTGATGTGCCTCATTTGCTTAGATGTTCCAGTCTAGGTTTCTCAGATAGAATACAGTATATCAAGTCACAAAATAATTTTTTAAATGGTGAGTAATTTTAGTGTGAGTATACCACACAGAGTGTTTAGATAATCTTAGAGTTAAAAATTAAATAAGTGTTGCTTATCTGAAATTGAAATTGATTTGTCAAATTTGCCAACCTTATTCAAAGGCTCAATGTTCAGATATTTTGGCTAATTTGAAGTGAATTATTATTACCCTCACCTGAGAGCATTTAAAATCATATTTAAAGTTTTGTAGCCAATGTAGGAGGCCCAATCAAATTCGAACTAGTCAACAATTTGCCAACTTACAATTCAAATCGTTTTTATCCAAATCTTCATCACCAACCAAGTTGTAGAAAGCCTTCTTCAGCTTATCAAGGTTGTCTAAATTTATCCTCTCTGTAATTGTAAAATAAGGAGGTTCCAATTTTAAAACTCCAGAGTAGCTTCTTCCTCATAAAATACACTATACTGTGGTGCTATTATGTTACTTCTATAATAATATGACAGAATGGTAATGAAAACATGCCGCATATAATACAGCTATATATTCTCTTTCCCAGGATCCCCCAGGAAGCTGTAAATTGATTTTGATGATAATGCTGTTGCTTAACTCATTCTTTGAAACTGTAGCAATATGTTCATGTGTGTATCCTTCTCTGTGGCAAATTATTTTTTCATCAAGGTAGATTAAGATTTTTGGGACCAAAAAAAGTTTATTCTGAGCCAAGTATCATACATGGTCAAACTAAAGAAATAAATGGACATTTGAGGCTAAAAATGAAGTGGGTTTTTCAAATAACTAAAATTGATCTATTTTCAAGAATCCTGAACAACCACTTAAAAGCAATTCATTTTCAGAGAGAAATTTAAAATGTAGTGTTAAGCAAAGGTCATGTCCCTGGAACAAGATTATTGTCTCCTTGAAGGACTCACATTCGACTGAATATGTAAATTCTCTAAGTTGAAAAGTCCCCCTCTGTCAAGCAAGTAGTGACTCATGGCAATTCATGATAAAGTACTGAAAATACAATTCCACATGATTTATTACTCTAATGCTCTTGAAAATAACTATCTCCCAAAGCAGGGTTCCTTTTTAGTGAACTTTTCAACTATGTTTATGAAAAGAAATATCTAATACACTGGACTTCTATCTCCAGCAGAAGTACATGTATATGAGATGTATTATGTATATAAAGGTATGGCTGTATCATATCTTATTCACAGAACAATTTTATTTTTTCCTTTATTTTTTATTTCTTCAAGTTACATCTCAATCGCAGTCCCCTCCCTATTCCCCCTCCAGCCCCACCCTCCCACCCTCAACCCCCCATCTGCTTCCCTTTTTTTTTCTTTCAAGTTTAAGGTATATCTTATTTCCCCCTACAGTTTCTCATTTCAGTCAAACAAATGGCTCTTTCTCTTATAGTAATAAATACAGTACAGTACAACAGAGGTAATTAGGCCACAGTTATGAAGGTTATATGGCTTAACGTACATTCCCAATGACCAGTCCATATGTATTTGGTACCTAACTTTAACATTCTACTATCTAAACATCTCCATGAGTTAAAAGTTCTATATCTGACTCAACATTCATACTAATTGAAACACAATTTTAAAAGTATCTTCTTAGATGTATAACACTCTCTTGACTCCTAAACAACTCAAAATTTAATTATGAGACTTTATCTATCTGTCTTCAATCACCTCAGAGACCTGAGAGGGATAAATATATCTGATTTTATAGGAAGTACAGGACCTGCAGCTTCCCAAACTAAGAAATGACATACCAGTGGCTGCCTGGACAGTTCCCATTTTCTCTCCATACATTACAGCATCACTCTTCAGTAGTTTGGCCCCGCTTCTCTGACAGACATTGATTGTAGAGCAGGGGTTATGAAGGACTTACCTACCCTGTCTTGGCAGAGCTAGGCTGTCGACTTACCTGCTTCCAGGTTTTGTCCTTTTTGGACAGCATTCTGTCTACAGTTGGAGCAAGGGGCTTTTCCTACCAAGAGATAGGCTTGTGACTAATTCAATCATTTCCAATGGAGATTCTTCGATGCTCATCTTCTACTTGGAGGAGAATAGGGGGTGCTGTGAGGAGTTGATATGTCTTGATATAAAAACATCTAAAGTTACGAAAACATCTTTGAATGCCATATTCTGCAGATCTCTTGAGGTTTTTGAAGAGGCCCTATCTATCTCTTATATTAGGGTAAGCAGATGTTGCTTGTCTCTTAGCAGGTTTATTTCTGATTAGCTTAGCATGTAACTATAATAGGCTGTCATTGTACCTAACAGAATGACCGGCTTGCATAACCATTAGTTTGTATTTCTTAATTATCCTAAACAGTTCATGACAGTTAGTAGTAAAAGGCCGAAACATCACATTTCATTTTTTTTCTTTACCTCCTAACCCTTCCATCCCATTTCTCTGGGGTGGTGTGTCCTTATATAACAGTCCTTCATCTCAGTTGAGAGGTCGTATGAGGGCCAAGAGCCTCTTCATTTATTGGGGATCTATGAAGCAGTACCATCAGTGAAAAGTGTCTCATTGCCCGGGAGAGAGTACTAAAAAACAAACAAACAAATAAGCAGACAAATAGATAAAAAAGACTAAAAATTAGAAAAAATATATAAAAAATAAATAAATAAAAATAAAAAAAAGTCTATGTCCAAGTTCCCTTTGGTGTGTTAGTTGTAGTATCGATACCTTCTACTATATAGCTAAAATCCTACTCTAAGTGAATAGATGCCATATGCATTCTTCTGAGTCTGGGTTAGCTCACTCGGGATGAACTTTTCTAATTCCATCCATTTGGCTGCAAATTGTGTAATTTCATTGTTCCTGATAGCTGAATAATATTCCATTATGTAGATGTACCACAGTTTTTTTAACCCATTCTTCGGTTGAGGGACATCTGGGTTGTTTCCAGTTTCTAGCTATTACAAATAAGGCTTCTATAAACATAGATGAGGAAACTTCCTTATGATTCCATGAAGAGGCATTTGGGTGTATACCCAGAAGTGGTATGGCTGGGTCCTGAGGCAGAGCTATTCCAAGTTTTCTAAGATATCGCCAGACTGACCTCTATAGTGGTTGCACAAGCCTGCACTCCCACCAGCAATGGAGTAGGGTACCCCTTTCTCCACACCCTCGCCAGCATGTGTGGTCATTTGAGCTTTTGATCTTAGCCATTCTGACAGGTGTGAGATGGAAGCTCAGAGTCACCTTGAGTTGCATTTCTCTGATGATTAAAGATGTTGAGCATTTCTTCAAGTGTCTCTCAGCCATTAGGGATTCCTCCTTTGTGAATACTCTATTTATCTCTGTCCCCCATTTTTTGATTGGATTATTTGGTTTCTTGGCATTTAATTTCTTGAGTTCTTTGTAGATTTTGGATATTAGCCCTCTGTCAGATGTGGGGTTGGTGAAGATTTTCTCCCAGTCTGTAGGCTGATGTTTTGTTCGAATGACAGTGTCTTTTGCCTTACAGAAGCTTTTCAGTTTCATGAGGTCCCATTTATTGATTGTTGATCTCAGGTCCTCAGCTCTTGGTGTTCTGTTTAGGAAGCTGTAGCCTGTACCAATGAGTTCAAGGGTTTCTCCCACTTTTTCTTCTAGTAGATTTAGTGTGACCGGCCTTATGTTAAGGTCTTTGATCCACTTGGATTTAAGTTTTGTACAAGGTGATAAGTATGGGTCTAATTTCATTCTTTTACAAGTGGACATCCAGTTGGACCAGCACCATTTGTTGAAGATGCTGTCCTTCTTCCATTGTGCAGTTTTGGCTTCTTTGTCAAAAATTAGGTGGCCATAAGTGTGTGGGTCTATTTCTGGATCTTCAATTCGATTCCATTGATCTACTGGTCTGTTTCTATACCAATACCATGCTGTTTTTACAACTATTGCTCTGTAGTACAGCGTGAAATCTGGGATGATAATACCTCCAGATGTTTTTTTATTGTACAGGATTGATTTAGCTATTATGGGCTTTTTGTTGTTCCATATGAAATTGAGACTAGCTCTTTCCAAGTCTATAAAAAATTGTGTTGGTATTTTGATAGGAATTGCATTGAATCTATATATTGCTTTTGGTAGGATGGCCATTTTTATTATGTTGATCCTACCTATCCATGAGCATGGGAGATCTTACCATCTTCTAAAGGCCTCTTCCATTTCTTTCTTCAAGGGCTTGAAGTTCTTGTTGTACAGGTCCTTTACTTGCTTGGTTAGAGTTACCCCCAGGTATTTTATGTTGTTTGTGGCTATTGTGAAGGGGGTTGTTTCCCTTATTTCTTTCTCAGCCCTTTTGTTTGTTGTATAAAGAAGGGCTTCTGAGTTTTTTGAATTAATTTTGTATCCAGCCACTTTGCTGAAGGTGTTTATCAGCTGTAAGAGTTCTCTGGTGGAATTTTTGGGGTCGCTTATGTATACTATCATATCATCTGCAAATAGGGATAATAAAAGTCTAAATATTTACACTTTGCATTTTAAAGATTATATAACAGATAAAAATAGGGAAAAGGAATGTTTTAGTAGAAAAAATAGTCACACCAAATATTGTTCACATTAACAATTTACAATTAAAGTAAACATAAATAAATGTATTTGTCTTAGTTGGAATTTTTTTTGGTGTGAGGAAGATACATGGGTACAGCAACTCATAAAATAAAACATTTCATTGGGTCTGGCTTACAGTTTCAGAGGGTTAGTCCATTATTGTCATGGAAGAAAACATGACAACATGTGAACAGACAGGGTCCTGGAGAAGGAGCTGAGAGTTCTGCATCTTAATGCACAGAAAGCAGAAGGAGACTGTGTGGCACACTGGGCATAGCTTAAACATAGGAGACCCCAAACCCTGCCCCAACGGTGACATACTTACTCCAATAAGACCCCACTTCTTAATAATGACACTCCTTATGGGTCAAGAATTCAAACACATGAGTCTACAGGGGCCATTCCTATTTAAAAAAACCCCAGAATGTGAACCAATCAAGTTCAGCTGTCTTCCCAGGCCTAGACAGACAATGTGCAAAACAAGAAGTTGAAGAAAGTAAGGGTTAAGTTTGGCTATGGTGTTAGGGTACAGCTCAATATGGCTGGGAAAACATGGCAGCATGAATGTGAGGCAGCTGGCCACATTGTGTTGACCCTCAGAAAGTGGACAGGCCAGGCATGAGTGCTTATCTCTCTTTCTCCTTTTATATTTTTATTTATTTTATGCATATGGGTGTTTTGCTTACTTGTATGTCTGTGTACCCTGTGCCTGCCTAGTGTTCACTGATGCCAGAAGAAGGCATTGGATTCCCTGGAACTAGGGTTGCAGACAGCTGTGAACACCATGTGGGTGTTAGGAATTGAAATGGGGTCTTCTGGAAGATCAGTCACTACTCATAACCACTGTGCTAGCTCTCTAGCATTCCTTCCTAGTCAGTCTGACATACATACTCATGTGCTGGTACATGTCTTCTCTCACTCAGTCAAACATCTCTGGAAATGCCTTCGTTAGTCCCAGGGAACTCTAAATCTAGTCAGATTATCATCACAGGTCTCCACTAATCTTGTCCTCTTGTCCCCTTAATCTCAATTTTTTTCTTCTCTTTCTTGTTTTTTTGTTTTGATTCCCTTTCCATTTTTATTTTATAAAGCACCCAATATTTTTACATAGAAAATATATACATACACATAAGGCATCTTTAACACCAGAAATTCAATTTTTAAACACAATTTTTGAATATTTATAAAAATGTTTAAACTTTATATACCCTGACCGTTTTATGTTTATTTATTACTTCAATTTACATCTCCATCACAGTCCCCACCCTCAACCCTTCCTCTCCCCCTTCTCCCTACTATCCTATTCCTCCGGTGTGGGGTGCCCTACATATCAGCCCCCTTCAGTTCAGCAGCCATATGAGGGCTGAGCTTCCTTTTGCACTGGGGACCTACATAGTAGCTCCAGTATGGCAAAGTGTCCCACCAACAAGTAACAAAGTCTGTGTTCCTGTTCCTTTCAGTCTGTTGATTGTAGGATCGTTATCCTGTACCGTATTGCTAAAATCCAGTTAAGAGTGAATAGATGTCATGTGCATCTTTCTTGGTCTGGGTTAGCTCGCTCAGGATGATCTTTTCTAGTTCCATCCATTTGGCTGCAAATTGCATGATTTCCTTTTTTCTGATGGCTGAGTAGTACTCCATTGTGTAGATGTACCACAGCTTTTTATCTGACAGGGACCTGCAAGACTTGGAGTTTCCAGTCATGCTCTGGGGCAAATATCCTTTCCTAGGCCCCAATTCCTTTATGGAATGGGAATATGTACTATGCAATATTACTTGTGGAATTATAAAACTTGAATTTTGATTTTATGGATGCTCACTGCAAAGACACTGCCTTGAGTCTTAGAAGAGATTCTGGATATATGAATAATGTAGATACTGTTTAAATGAAAAACAAAATGAGGACATGACTATTTGTAGGTATGGTGAACAAAAGGCATCTGGAAGGGTCCAGACTGAACCTGAACCATGCCATGAGGTGCAGGGGAAAGGGGTAGTGAGAGAGCCAGAGAAAGGAACCAGGAGCCAAGAGGCCATATAGGAGCCAGGAGATCAAAAACAGCAAGAGAACTAAGAGGGCATGAAGCATAAATGGAAGATCTATATAGGAATCTATATAAGAAGATATTGGAAGTTGAAGCCCAAGCCCTGGGAGGAAGAAGTTGAGGGTAGTGGGCAGGGTGAGAAATGCTCAGAGAAGTCACAGGTAACAAATGAAACTTGTCCTGGATTTCTTTAGGATCTAACATTACAACCTTTTTTGTTGACAATAAAGGGTGACAAAACTACTTTCTGCTTAAACTGTGACATCATTTTTGGGACTCGCACAGACTGGAATGATGGTCAGAGAACAAGATGGGTGGAATACAGGCTGGGCACATCTGTTTTGATCACTGCTCCTCCGGTTCTATGGAACCAATTGGAGCTAGGGAACCACTTCGGAGCCATCTGGTGTTTTCAGGAAGTTTTGGAATAATCTGCAGTTGATTGAAACTTAACACTGCTAATGACTATGGGGATTTTGGAAATTGAAATGAATACAACTGACAATGACCACTCGCCTGGCAGGAGGCAGGCAGAGGAAGAAATTATATGGTTTGAATGTGAACCCTCAACCCCATGCTCACTGTTCAAAAGTCCAGAAACTCAAGGCAGTGTCTTTGAAGTGAGCATCTATAAAATCAAAAACTAGTTTCATAACTCCAATATGTAATAGTATATACTTAACATTCTCATTTCATAAAGGATTGGGGGCATAGGAAGGCATGCTCACAACAGACCATGACTGTAAACTCTGAATCTTGCAGGTGCCTTCCTGCCGTTAGAGATTGGGGATAGAATCAATATTTTACATTCAGGATATATGCTGTTGTTGGGTCGTATATTTCCTGGATATTACTCTCCAAGATATATAGGCTCATATGTTTGAACACTTGGTCCCTGGGGTAGTTTGAATGAAAATGGCCCCATAGATTCATAGGCACTGGCACTTTTGGGAGGTGTGGCCTTGAGGAAGGAAGTGTGTCATTAAGGGACGGGTTTTGAAGTCTCATAAGTTCAAACCAGGCCTAGTGGTTCATAGTCTTTTCCTGAAGCTCACCAGTCCAGATTTAGAACTCTAAGTTCCTACTTCAGCACCATGGCTGCCTGTATATCCATGCTCCTCACCATGATGGTAATGGACTAATCCTCTGAAAATAAGGTAAGCCAACCCCTATTAAATGTTTTCCTTTATAATAGTTGCTGTGATCACAGTATCTTTTCACAGCAATAGAAACCCTAAAACAGTCAACAGTGGTGGTGGTATTTGGGAAGGTTGTGGAAGCCTTAGGAGATGGAAGTTCATCATTGATGGTGGGCCTGCCCTGGCTCTGCCCCCATTTTTTTGCTCACTCTCTGATTCCTGACTACAGATGCAATGTGACCAGCTGGCCTCCAGCTCCTGCCACTATGCCTTCTCTACCATGAAGGAATGTAGGATGCAGAACTCTAAGCTAAGACAAATCTCTCCTTCCTTAAATTGATTTGTTTCAAGTATTTTATCACAACAAGAAGAAAAGTAAACAGTGGGATTGTGAGTTTGAGAGTGGCTTAGGCTACATATGTGGTCTTATCTCAAAAAAAATTTTAATTAAAGTAAATTAAAAATAGAACTACCGTATGGGTTAACACTTCCACTTTTGGTTATATGCCTCCAAGACTAGTAAGTTCGATTTTCAAGAGGTGTTTTCACACACTTGTTCACTGTAGCATTATTAACAATAGTGAAAGGTGGAGGCATGCTTAACATGTATAAAGTCTCAGGTTCAGTCTCAAGCACAGAGGAAAACAAAATGATATAGAAACAATCCATTGGTCATTGATAGATGAATTGATCAACAAAATGTACTATATACATACAACTGAACATTATTCAGTCTTAAAAAGAAATTCCTGCACATGTTACAATATGATGAATATTGAGGGCAATATTCTAATTGAAACAAGCCAGCCACAAACCAAAGATAAGTGATAAATGATTCTACTTGAATGAAATACCTTAAGTGGTCAAATTCACATAATCGTAGAGTAGAATGATGGTTGCCAGAGACAGTGGAGGAAGAGAAATGGGATATGTTATCTAGTACATATAAAGTTTCAGTTCTGTAAGTTGTGCAAAGCTCTGGAAATGATAGTTTGAATATAGGATACCATGTTGAACTTCACACTTAAAATGACTTTTTAAAACTTGCTAAACTTTCTACACAAACGTGTGCACAAGCGCATGAATCACAATAAAGTTGCTGAAAAATATTTTGCTGTAAGCTTAGCAAGTGATTAAATTTTTTTTCAAGCCAGATTTCCTAGCTGTGCTGTCTTCTAGTTTTGTGACTTTGGATATGTTATATAACCCCATTCATCAGTATTTTTCTCTGTAAAATAGAGCTTCTTATGGTATTGTCTGGTTGGGCTAATATTCATACAGCAAAGTTTAGTCAGTGTGCTTAATAATTGAAATGGCCCCTCAACCTCACTACTGATGAACCTTTCACATGGATGGTAGCAAAGATGATCTGTTAGAGGTTGTTTTACCCAAGAATTTAATTGATTTCTGTCCATTTTATCTTTGTTATATGTATTTATGGTGTTAATGATAAAAGTAGTAGGGACTTTTAAATGTATATGAAGCAAATCAGATATACAGTCTTGGTAATGCTAAAGAGGTCATTTTAAGTAAAGGTGAACCATTCATTATATTTCAAAAGTCCTAATGTCATTAATCTTAGTGTTGAAAAAATACTATTATGTATATATAAGGAAAATAGTTTATTAAGCAAGGTTCACAGGGCTCCTAGAAATTGAAGCTACAAACATAGACCCTGAATGGGTCTGAGCTAGGTCATATTCTTTATGGTTGTGTACCTTGTTGTTCTTGTGGGACTCTCAATGATGTGTGTGTGGAGGGGGGGGAGATATTGTCTCTGACTCTTTTGTCTGCATTTCGGGCCCTTTTCCTCCTACTAGGTTGCCTTGTCCAGCCTTGGTATGAGGATTTCTGCCTAGTCTTATTGTAACTTGTTAGGCCATGTTCAGTGGACATCCCTGTGAGGCCTCCTATTTTATTTGAAGGCAAATGAAGGAGGAGTGGATCTTGGGGAAAGGGAAGGTGGGGGAAGGAACTGGGAGGAGTGGGGGTAGGGGAAACTGCACTTGGGATATAATGTGTGAGAGAAGAATTTAAAAAATATTTATAATAATAATTTGAAACAGTTTTGTGAAAATTATAGTTTATATGCCCCTTAAATTTTTATAGTAATTTAATTCATTATTGGAAACAAATGATAGTTAATTAATAAAACATTACTAGAAACAAATATATAATGCAAATATATGTGGTTATGAAATTACACATATTAGATGCGATACTGCAGAAGTATTTCATATAGCTGCACTATTGGCTCATTACGTCTGCAACACTGCAAAGAGCTACAGTAGATTTGCTGTTGGTCCTGCTATTTCCCCTGGAAAGAATCAGCTCTGGCCTGCTCTGTCTCTCATTACTGTGATGACGGCTGTATCCAGATGCTAAACACTCAAGGGGCGCTCCGATGCAGTGTTAAAGAATAAATACTTCATCCCCCAAGAATGTAACATTCCAAGAGAAAACAGCCCTCCTTCTGACACTAGTAAAATTGTGAAGGTGTGTGATAAATCAGAGATCAAAATGAAAGACCTGAAATTGTTAAAAAGGTATATTGCCCCTCACAGGGAGTCTCTGCTTTTCTATTTCCAATACGTAAAGTGACACATTATAACTCTACTAACAAAGCTTATAGACACATGAGCAGAAACAATGATAAAATGTTTAAATATAAATCATATAAGTTCTGTAATGCTCTTAAGAAAGGTATCCTCTTTCTTTCTTTCTTTCTTTCTTTCTTTCTTTCTTTCTTTCCTTCCTTCCTTCCTTCTTTTGTTTTTTTTTTTCTTTCTTTCTTCCTTTCCCTTTGATAGTGCTCAGGAACAAACCTAGGGACTAGCACATACTTTACCATTAAGCCATGTCCCTAGCTCCAACAAAGCTGTTCTAATTGAGAGCTAAGAAGCAAACACCTAGAGATTCATCTACCTAAGGGTTACTTATGAAATGCCTTATTCTGAGATGAGCAGAAATGTTTTGTCCTTTGTACAATGGTTTCTTCTACTTTCCTTTTCTACTGATTCTTAATCCTTCCCACCCATTTTACAGAATTTTTCATGTCTTTCTATTCACAAAAGGTAGAGTATAGATTTGACAGTTCCACTTACCTGAATTAATTTTCTAACGAAATAAAAAAATATAAAGAAAACCGAACCAAAACTTTATTTACATAGAAGACAAAATAACCACCAAACAAATTTGTCCATAATCTAAATTTTTTCTACAGAATGGTCAGGCTAATTTAACCAAAAGTGTGCCAAAGATGTTTTCTAAAATGCACATGCCTAAGTTTGCTAACAAAATTATTATACTTCAATATAATCAATATATATAAATGATGCCCATCCATATAAATAAAAATGTACTAAATAAATGTACTTATTTTGCTAAAATGCAATTTCTAACATTTTTCTTTTTGCTTGGAAAAAAATGTATGTGTACGTATCTGAGTTGAGTGTTTGCTACACGTGGGTAGGTAGTTATGGAGACCAGGTCTCACAGAGAGCATTAAGGAACTGCGATTGCAAGTGGTGGAGAGCTGCCTGTCATGTGCAAGCCTCTGCAGGCAAAGGAATGACCAGCCACCCTCCCCTGAGGACCTCCAACCGACAGGCTCCACCCACCGAACCTTCCAACTGCCCTAAGGGCCAGCCCCAGCATCACTCTACAAAGTAAAAAGCCCTGGATTTGAAATCCCACCAATCTCCACCCTTGGAAGCTCTGAGCCCTTCCTTCCTCCCAACCCCTAAGAAACACTATATAAATCTTGCCTTATGATCAGTTCTCTGTTGCTTTTCTTGTGTCTCTGGCCACCCTCTTGTGTCTCTCCTTATAAATCTCTTTTGTGAGGTTTGTTGTGCAGTGTGACTTTGTGGTATTTCTTGACTCCCAACTGACAGGATATCTTTCCCTTCAGAGCTGTAACACTTTGGAGGAAACTTTCCTCCTCCAGAGCAGAGCTGTAGGAACACTTGCAGTGGAGAAACGTTTTCCCTCAGAGTTGTATATGCTTTGGGGAAACCTTTCACCTCAGAGCTGTAACACAACATGAATACAAGAATTAAACCTGGATCCTCTGCAAGAGCAACAAGTGTTCGTAACTGTTGAGTTAAGAACATCTCTCCAGTAAAAACATCTCTTTTTACTTTTCAATGAGGTATAATCGTCATAAAGTAAACAAGCGTACATCTATCTTTGCTTATTTGAGACCAGATCTTCCTACATAGTACAGAATGACCTTGAAATTGTTATTCTCCTGCCTCAGCCTCTTAAATGCTAGGACAACAGACATTTTCCACCACATCTAGGCTTAAGTATGTATCTTTATGATTTTGTTTTGTTTTGTTTTTACAGATCTGTAATCACCAAACAGATTCCAATTCAGAAAACCATGTGAAACACTCTTCTGAGTTGTTGTTAAAAAATGTAGACTCCTAGTCTACATTCAGAGATTCAGTCTGGAATAGGTCCTGAGACTCATCACTCAAGAAGATCTCCACCACTTTACCCTAGTGGTGTTGCCATGTTGGGCCCCAGAGCAAGAGGAAGCTCTTAGTCCTCAAGTGACTGATGAACTGAGGGGGACTGATAATTGGGGACCCCCCCACAACGGAGGAGTAGGATAGGTGGTTGAGGAGGTAGAGGGTAGGAGGGTGGGACCAGGAGGGGGCTGTGATTGAGATGTAACTTGAATTAATAAATAAATGTAAAAAAATAAAAAAAAAGAAGAAGCATCTCCACATAGGGAATCTTCTGTCCTAAAAATGCCTAACTTGACTCATGGCTCCAGATGTCAATTAATCTCCACTTTAAAAAATAATATTAGGAAATCTAGGTACTTTCCCACTGAGCACTGATGTATAGATATCTAATTTTTTCCTATAATTTTATGTTTTATGGTTGATTTTTTTTTCTTTGTGCCAAAGTCTCCTGAATGAAACTTTCAACAATCTCATAGAAAATGCAAATTGAAAAGACCATAGTGAGTTGTTTGTGAGTCAAATGTATTTTAAAGTATTGGAATTTGAGATATTTATTCCTTTATGAAATAATTCTATCAGAAAAAATGTTTTAATTTATGAAGTTAAAGAGTTAAAATGTTAATGTCATTCCAATTTTCAAAGTTCAAACCTTGAAGTCTGGTTATGAAGTTTGAACTGATACCATTTGGGGAGTCTAGTGACACAGCTTTATTACATAAGCCCAAAGGATACTTTTTCTGACAGTGAAACAAATTTGACTACACATTTTCTACTATTCCAAAAAGGAACATTAACTATGTTTCTCTCCTTCTACTTTTCTATCCAGAAAACTTTCAAAAATTACAAAAGAAAAATCAAACCTAACAAGCCATTTCCAATATTTATTCTTTGTCTATGTATAAGTTTTAAAAGTCAGAAATGAAATACACATACATATGTAGCCATTACCATGTGAATTTTTTATTTATCTATTCTCTAATGATACTAAAATTCTTTTCAAGTTAATATTTCTTATATGTAATGTATTATATGTACTATAATTTACTACAACCCACTGTAAATTTAGACATAGGTATTATTTCCATTTTACAAATGCAAATAACACTTGTGCTAGTTGACAAAAACAACTCATGAGAGGACAAATTTATTTTGACTCACACACTAGCCCATAATAGAGAGAGAAGGCATAGCAGAATTCATGTTGGAGCTATGTTGCAGACTCATTACATCTTGGAGGATCAAGATGCAGAGATTAGGATTAGAACTGAATGGGGTTTCATGTTCAAGGCCTGTCCCTAGAAGCCCACAACTGGCAGCTATGTTATTTTCAACAAAATTTCAATCATTGTATTTTACCAACAAAGACTCAGGAGCCAAATACTGGAGTGAAAGCCTGCTACCTCAGAGAGGCAGAGGAAGCACCCAGCTGACTTTTCTTTTCAGCCAACATCCCAGAAGGAATGGCCTCCCCTCCCATACTGTCTCAAAAAAAAAAAAAAAACCCTTCAAAGTAAATATAGCTCCCTTCTACTTCCTTGTGTCTTTCTATCCCTTCTCCTGACTTCCCCTTATTCTCTATGGTTGTTTCTTAATAATCCTATGTTTACTTCCTGTCAGCTGATTGCTTGCACCACCTCTTGACCTATGGTTGACTTAAATCAATCCTGTTTACAGTATTCAAGTAGAAAGCTCTTGGAGTAAAGGTGTGTGCTAGGGTTAAACCACACCACAACAAGAAACAGCTTTTTCCAATAAATTACACAATCTCAGTGTGATCAAATATCCTGCAACAAAGCTAGGTAGGCATAGCCTTCCAAAACAGTGTCATCATCTGGGGACTACGTGTTTAAACTCATTTTACTGGGATCATTTCACAAGCAAGTCATAAGATACCACAATAAGTAATTTAGTATGCCTTGTAAGTTACTTTTAAAAAATATTTTTTAAAGAGATTGTAGGAAGAAAACATTTTAAGTTTTTTGATAAGTTGTGCTCTAATTTTCTATTGATGTGTAATAAAATCCCTACAACTTCAGTGGCTTAAAAATAAAAGTTTATGGCCAGGTATATTGGCACATGCCTTTAATTCCAGCACTAGGAAGGCAGAGGCAGGTGGATCTCTGATTTCAAGGCTGTCCTGGTCTACAGAGAAACCCTATCTCCAAAAACATAAAAATTATATATATATATATATATATATATATATATATATATATTGTTATTTTTCTACATGGTCTTGACGAGTATCACATGTACAATTGCTCTGAACTGAAAGCTGTACTTGTACTAGAATGTCTATGGTGGGTCCCTCATGTGCCTGGCACTCAAGCTGAGATGGTTGAAATAGCTTGGTAATGCCAAAGCCTCTGCCTGTCTGCATAGACTTTTTCAATCAGCACTCTAGCTTGAACTTCTTTATATGGCTATGGATCCCACCAACTCAAATCTGAAGGTGAGGGTTTTTTGGTTTTTTTTTTAAAGACCACAACATAAAAGTCAAAGTAAATCATGGGGGCAGTCGATATTTAGGGAGAAAAAAAATGATCTCCATTTTTAAATAGAGAAATTATTATCAAAGTCACATTTGGATTAGGAGGGTAGACATCCTTGGATCACATGATCAGTGATATTCTGCTTTCTTTTTTAAAGCTAGGATCAGACCCAAGGCCTTCAACATTCCAGGCAAGTGTGTTGACAACAGTCTACTGTTCTACAATCTTTTGTCTTGTATTATTATTTTACAAATATCATTTTATAAAATAATAGATAAAACATATTTTAGTTATATTGTCATGAATTAAGTGGTAGGTTATAGCAAAAAATAACTTCCACACACTCTTAGTGGTTGTAGTTATAGTTTGATTCTTAAATGTTGTTCAATGATCCATAGCTATATGTACATAAAGAAGAAATGCAGGTATAGTGGTTCATCTATAAGGATGAGGCAGAAATAGTGATAAAAATTTCAGTTTCACTCAGACACTGAGAGGCTCTGCTTCAAGAAAAAGAAAATAAAATTAATAAAAGAATTAATAAAAATAAGGAAAGGAGAGAAATATTATATTAAACTTAGAGTGATTGAGCTGTGGAGGTCTCTCAGTCTGGAAAGTATTTTCTATACAAGCATGAGAATCCAAGTTTAGAGTCCCAGCACCTACCCTTAAATCAAAACCAAAAACAAAACAAAAGTTGGGCCTAGTGGCACACATCTGCAATTTCAATTCTGGGTCAGAAGAATCCCTGGGTCTTATTTGACAGCTAGTATACCTTGAATAAGCGAGCTCCAAGTTCAATGAGAGGTTCTGTCTCAAAAGAAAATAAATTCTATGGAAAAACAAACAAACAAAGAAAATCGTGGAAGGACAATCAAGAAAGACGTCAGACATTGGCCTCTTGACCTACACACACACACACACACACACACACACACACACACACACACACACACACACTCAAACATGCACACACATGGGGTTGAGGTAGAAGTGACAGGGCAGCAGGGTATGGGAAGGAAGTAAAGAAGTAGTTGAATTTGAGGAGTTTAGTAGAAGCAAGAACAAAAAGGAAGAACAGGACCTTCCAAGTCCATTTGAGGATTATTTATGCTAAGAGCCAGGCGTGGTGGCTCACACCTTTAATCCCAGCACTCGGGAGGCAGAGGCAGGTGGATCTCTGGAGTTCAAGGCCACCGTGGTCTACAAAGTGAGTCCAGGGCAACCGAGGATACACAGAGAAACCCTGTCTCGAAAAACAAAAACAAAAACAAAAAAAAAAAAAGATGATACAAGGCAGTTGAAAATTTTAAGCTGAAGATACTCAGGGCTTCATTTTCAAAGTATTATTTTGTTAGTTATATTATAGAGTGTCAAGAGTGAATGCAACTATATAACTAAAAACAATTTTAATAGCTTCAGGAGAGATAAAAGTTGCATATTAGATAGGCTTCAAAAGTGCTCCCTGAGACTGAGGAGGTGGCTCAGTGGGCAAAGTGTTTGTTGTGCAAACATGAGGACCAAAGTACAAAGCTTTAGCACCCAGTCAAAAGTCATCTATAACCTTAGTACTGGGCAGGTGAAGGCACATAGATACTGGAGGCCTTGCAGGCCAGCCCATCTCCACAAATGCTGAGTTCTGGGGTCAGTGAGAGATGCTGCCAAAAATTTAAAAAAGGCAGAGAATGGTAAAGGAAGATACACACCACTGACAACTGGCCTCTACACATGCTCTAATGGGTGCACATACAGGTGCACAGGAGATCACACCAACACACACACACACACACACACACACACACACACACACACACACACA
>CAJQZJ010032563.1:7268688-7295540 GCA_907164525.1 Lophiomys imhausi
ACACACACACACACACACACACACACACACACACACACACACACACACACACACACACACTTCCCCCAACACATGACAAGATAAAACTAAGTACAAAATGTTATGGGAATCTCCGAGACTAGTCCTTAATTCTGGGAATTTCAAGAATGAGCCAGAGGAAGGAAAAGAGGAAAAAAATTCCAGACAGATAAAAAGCACCAAGGCTTGAAAGCATGTTATATACCTGGCTGACATGTACAGGTACAATAAATACACAAAGTTTAAACGCTGAAAGGAAGGTCAGACCAGAGGGAAAAAGGTCGCAGTCACAGAGTGCCTTGTGTGCCCTTCCATGTGGGTTAGAATTTGTTCCATAAACTAAAAAGTGATGGGGCAATGTCTGTATGTTAGATGACCTATACTAGGAGTGAAGCTGGTGGGTAAAGCAGACCACAGCAGACCTGGTTAGCAAAGAAGCAGGCAACTAAGCGGGAGGTAGTAATAGAGATAAAAAACACAAAAAATATTTGCATTTGACAACTATTTAGGGTTACTCTTTAGTGAACTTGTCTGGGAGGTACTCTATATGACTAGTTCCAAAACTTGTCCCAGCTTTAAATGCAGCTGATAGTGATTGGCAGGAAGCAGGAGTCAGAGGGCCCCAGCACATCTAGGTCCAGGGTACTTTTGTTAAACATAGAGTTTTATTCCCTCATGACAGCTCCTCTATCGTCTGTCTCCTGGACTTGAAGTATTAAAGACAAAAATACTCTGACCTAGCTTCCACCCTTCCCGGACATGCAGCGAGTCTCCAACCACAGTGAAGACAGTGAGAAGGAGAGATCTCTATTTCAGACAACTAACATCATGATTCAAGACACTTGTTGCTTCTGCCCTATGCCCCATTGTTCTTATTCTTTTCTCTCCACTGTCTCCAGGAGTGACACTATTCTTTATGTCGTCTATGGAATCTTCAGGTCACAAATGTGCTGATTTATACTAAATTACTTAATCATTAATTTTACAGATAGCTATTGGTAACAAGTAAGTATTGTGTAGTAAGGAACAAGGCCACAGATTAATTACTTGTCTCTTCAGAATTTTCATATTACTCAGGGCTCTCCTAAAGAACAGAAGATAGAATGCATATGTGTATGTCTAAAAGGGATTTATTAGTGTCTTATAGGCTGTGGTCCAGGTACTGCAGCTATGACTGTTTCCCAATGGAAAGGACAAGGACCCAAATGGTCATTCAGACCACAGACTGAGTGTCTCTACAGATTCAGTCTGATGCTAGAGTCCCACGGGATTCCTAGAGAGATGTCTCAGCAACAAGATGGATGAACTTGCGAGCAAATGTGACAGCAACCAGGCAAAAAAAAAAAATCTTCTTCATTTGGTGTCCTTTCATGTAGGCTGCCACTGGAAGGTAGGGCCCCGATTTAGGGTAGTTCTTCTGACCTCAAATGATCCAATCAAGAAAATCCCTCAGGTGTGTCCACCTGCTTGGGTTTTAGTTGATTCCAGATGTAGCCAAGTTGACAGCCAAGATTAGTCATACAATTACCATGAACCAAACCCAGTAACCAAATAAAGATTTTGATAAGCAGTAGGAAAGTAACAAGATGATATAAAGCTGAGAGATAACACCCTAAATAGGCAAGTCAAGGAAGACTTCCCTAGTTATGGATGGAGCCTCATGTTGTTAGCTTATTTTGGTCTGATATTAAGAAGCCCAAAAATTGTGCTATGAAAGCCCAATGCTGGAAACACCTACACGCCTCCTCATTCTTTACATACTCTTCAGGTAAATAAGATGTAGACAGAAAAATACACTTCATTCCTGACCTAATAGAACTAAATATACTGGCTTCAGTAGCACCATATTCTGCTAACATATAAATTAACCCATCACAGTGGTCAATCAGTATTTATTTGTACTATTAGAAGTATTCAAGATAGGTAACACAGATACGGAATATTTTATAAAAGACATAGTGAAATAGAAATACTTAACAGATACAGAGGTATTCTGAACTGGTTAATGGCTTATTTAGATTACCAAGTCTCATAGACTCATCACAATTTTTAGATTCCTCTGAGATATTCCAAAGTACTGTGAGTTGCTACTTTCCTCCCAAATAATGGAGTAGTTAGATTCCAGGTCCTAGTGTTGGGGACAGATGAGGAAGAACAGTGACAGCTCCATTTATTTACATCCTTCTAGTCACATACTGGAGGGCCACAGAACTTGAGGGCAATTAGCTGTCAATCCTTGCTTTATATGAGGTGATAAGTGAAGAGAATTGGTTAGTGTCCTCCAAAGGCGCCTTTTCTCTGTGTGATTCTTTAGTGAAGATGACAGCAGGACTGAGTAAGGCTTCTGGAAATTCTCACACAGGCATTAGGTGTAATCAGCATGTGGGGAGTTCCAGAAAGGTCCCTCCAGAGCAAGAGAATGAGGTCAAGAAAAAGTCATCTTCCAAGGATAATACAAGAAATAGTAATTACTTTGCCATAAGAACCAAACAAATAAAATTTACATGTTAGCTGTATGTATACTTTAAATCTCATCAAACCACTGTGCAGTAGTGCATTCTAAAAAATATCATTGCTTATATTACTGCAGTGTAATTCTTGCTTATATATCTGTCCTTCTAATACTGTGAATTTTTTTTCTGAGAAACAGTACTTCAGTAGGTTTTATCCTATGAATCTTGTAGTGTCTGGCACTGATTAAGAACTAAAAATGCACTGATAGAAGGGAATGGAAATATAAATAAAGAAGAAAGATGTACTGGAATGCAATAGGTACCTTCAAATAGTACATAAAAGGGCAGCCAGATTAAGATAGTATCGTTACTATTTAGTATATTAAAAAAGCCATTGAACATTCTGATTGTTAAAATTGTGCCCACCATTGTGTTAGTAGGTATTCATTAGAAAATATCAAATATAGATCTTTTAATACCACATAGTTCTTGATACGTGGTCTCTATAAACACATTCGTTTTTTTCTAGAACATTTATTATTTGTTATGCACAAGGTACTAAGACAGGAATTAGGATTATAGTATCATATAGTCATAGTCATGATTGTCAAGGTTTATAGTATGTCTTAGTTTGATTCCTATTGCTTTGATAAAGTCATGGCCAAAGCAAATTAGGGAAGAAAGAATTTCCTCTTTACAGCACATAGTCCATCATGAAGAGGGCCAGAAACTCAAGGAAGGAATCTGGAATCAGAAACTGAAGCAGAGACCATACAGGAATGCTGCTTACTGGCTTGCAGATTGTTTTCTTATACATCTTAGAACCACTTAAGCAGGATTGATTGGCATAGCTCACAGTAAGCTGTGCTCTCCCACATCAATCATCACTCAAGAACATACCCTGTGGACTTGCCTATGGGACCATCTGATGGTTGCATTTTCTCAGTTGAGGTTCCCTCTTCCCAGATTATCCCAGCTTGTGTCAAGTTGACAAACTAGTGAGCATAATTCATTTCTTGTCAACTTGACACACAAACACATCATAGTAAACCATGACCTTTCCTTTCTTGTTTATCTCTAAGACCTATGTCAATACCACAATGTAAAACACAGTATAACTTTAAAAGTTCCACATTATTTAGAATTTTCAACACATTAAAATTCCACATTCTCTTTAAAATCCAAGTGTCTTTTTGTCTGTCTAAAGTCTTTCAAATGTGAGCTCCTGTAAAACCCAAAACAAATTAAACACTTCTTATGCCAAAGAGGAAAAATTAAGGGCAAAATTACAATCAAACCAAAGCAAATGAACATCCACCATTATAAATCAAGTTCTTCAGTTCAGTGTGTAACATGTGGAATTTCCAATCTTCTCAGCTCCAAAGGGCCTTTTCCAGCTCAGCCATCTCCAATACAAACAATTTATCTTGTGGGCTTAGGCAGGCTCTACCCCATAGTTACTATGATCCTTCACGGTCATCCCATGGTACCAGCATCTCTAATATGTTAGTGTCTCCATGAGATATACTTTCACCAATGATTTCCTGACTCTCTTTAGGGACTACAACCCAACCACATGGTGTAAAGCCTAATATTTTCCCATGACCTTCAATCATGTGGTTTCCACTACAAATGAGCCTTTTCTGGCTTCTCACAGTAGCAAACCTGAGCTGCTCTCCATGACACCTTCAGTCCTGTAGCTTTCATGTTACCAACACCAGAACCCTGTGAGTGATTCTTACGTGAAGTTCAGCTGACAGCAGAAGATGCAGTGTGTCCCAGTAACGCTGAGGAAACATTCCCAGAAGATTTAACCTCAATATTCTGATCTCTCTTAATCACAGCTTATTTCTCATACTGAGCTAACCATCAATTGTCCCACTAAAACAAACTGATGGTGATTTCTTGTTAATAACAGCTGAATCTTCATCCCCAGGTAAGTCGAAATCACAGATTCTTAACTTAAAGTATATGAATGACCTGACAGAGTTTTTGAAGGACTGTCAGACAGTCATCACTCTGCACTATTCTCACAATTGTCTTCACTAAGTTCCTACATTATCATAGTAAGCTCTGGACACACAGGATTTTTACAGCCCAAGTTTCCAAAATCCTTTACAGTCCTCCAATAGCAACATTGATCAGGTCTATCACAGCAATAGCCCATTCTCTGATGCCAATATTTGTCTTAGTATCTAACTCAGATCATTGGTATAGATTGGTTTGTGGTGCTGTAACACAGTATCATAGACTGAGCAATTTATAATACACAAAAATTGATTTGTTCCAGGTTCTGAAGGCTGGGAGTCCAAGATCATTGTGCTATATCAGTGCATGTAAAAAGACAAAAAGGGTAAAAGTGAGCTAAAGGGAGTTAAATCTGTCCTTTTGAGGGATGCATTCTTGTGACAGTTGCATTATCCAATCACCAGGGTAGTGTCCCTAGGGCCCAATACTTCACATTAGGCCCCATCTCTTAACAATGTGACATTAGATAAAATCTCTGAAAAATGCCACATCAAGGATAAAGTTTATAAAACATGAATTTGGCAACTATCCAGACATTGTGGTAAACAGGCTCAAGTAAGAGAGATGTTTGGAAGAACATTACAGTTGTCTGTGTAAACATGATCAGAGTCTTACAGAAGACAAAAGAGGCAAAGAAAGACATCAAGAGAATCAACATAAAAACAATGTTAGGAATCACTAGCTTGACCCAGCATGTTGACACACATCTATCATCTTAGCATGTGGGAGACTGAGGCAGAAGGATCTAAAATTGTAGTCCAACCTACAAGTCACAGCAAAACCTTGTTTCAAAATTCCACAGATTGGGAATGTACTTCAGTAGTACAGGTCATGCCTACCATGTGCTAGGCCTTAAGTTCTCTCCTCTGAACTACAATAAATAAATAACCATTCTGCAGTTTAGAACTCAATTCATCAGCATAGTCCATAGATTTAGGACAATTTAGTCATAATGACCTGATGTAGACTCATGTCTTGCCAGTGGATATAAGATGCATGTTTTCCTGCCCTTAAGAATTTCTCAAAGTCTTCATTCACAGTATGCTTCTTCTCAAACTTGTGTATCTGCTGAACATGTATCTGCTCAGGTAGAGGTAATGAAAAGTTTACTTCCCCAAGAAGCTCTTATTTTCTCTTACAGTGAGTTACTTCCCCTGGTAAAGCCCCAGGAACACTGTGCACAAGAGCATCCTCACATGATGTTATTGCTGGCTTATGCCTTTATAATTCCCATCCCTTTGAAAAGATTCATAGTGGGCTAGACTTAGGTTTCTTTCTTTGTGTCTCAAGAGCTCAATATAGTGAGCACTCAATCTCATTAATCTTTCATTAAATATTGATTAAATATTCATTAAGCATCTGATGAATTTGTAAGAATCAAACTTTACATCTGATACTGATGGAGTGGACCAGGCAAGGCTCTTCCTGTGATTTCTCTGTAATATCTCTTTTATGAAAACACTAGGAAGAGATCACATCAATTAAGTTATATTTTCCATATCTATAAATAAACTTCCCTTCTTTTCTTTTTCTTTTTCTAAAGGTATTTGACTAACCAGCAAAGGAAAATCCAGGGAAAGGTCAGCCAAGTCAACAGTTTCCAATCTGTCACTACTTTAATCCATCTTATAAATCAATTCCAGTTTAATTTTAAGGGACAAAAATAACACCATATTCATGTCTTTTTCAATTTAGGAACCTAATAAGTGGATCTCATTGCCTATCTGGTCAGATCAAGGTTTTCCAGTATAGCTTTGAAGACCTTCATAGACTGCCCACATATCACTCATCCAAACCACTAGCCACACAACTGTCAGAATTAACCTCTCTTTCATACTCAAAAGTGCTTTAAGGCTCCTCAGGACTTAAGACACATTTCTAATTGTTCACCACTAGATTTGTCCCTTGTCCTTTATTTATTTATTTTTTTTCCTGGCACATTGTTTCCTGTAGACACTAGTCTTTATCTAAATTTCCTAGCTCCTTTTCTCGGGTTACTCTTTCGTTTTTTTGTCTGTGTGTTTCTCTGGTGTCCAAGTTGTCCTTGAACCACCTTCAGTACTCTCTTCTGTGTCTGTGATAAGATCCAGCACACCCAATCAGCCATGGTTTTTCCATCTGCTGCATTTCATTGATAATTTCTACTGGGCATCAGCCTAGTTGGCACTCTTTGTTCCTCTCATATTCCAATCAGCTTCTCACAATGCTCTATTCTTCCATTAGTTATTTAGATCAGTGTTGTACCAGGTACTATCAGCACCCAAAATACATTGTTTACACACTCCTTGTATCCCTATGATTCATTTATTTTCTAGTAAAATTTTTCAAAATATATTTATGTATGTTGCTGCAATCTTTCTTCATTCATTTTTAGTGTTCAATATGTATGGATTTTTCATCTACAACTAATTTTTTTTTAAGTTTTTTAGAGACAGGGTTTCTCTATGTATCCTTGACTGTTCTGGACTCACGTTGTAGACCAGGCTGGCCTTGTACTCACAGAGATCCACCTGCCTCTGCTTCCTGAGTGTTGTGATTAAAGGCGTATACCACCCCAACAGGCTCATCCACAACTTATTAAAAGTGCCCATGTTAAGGTCATCAATAGGAGAGGATGTGCCAGGAAAAAGGACCAGAGTCAAATATTAATAGAAAATTGTTGTGAATAGCTTAAATAAATAGTTGCGAACAATTTACATGTGGATGTAGGCTTTACTTATTGCCACCTACTGTCAGTGCTATTTCACTTAATTAACTACTTGGATCCCTCCCCTTCTTTGGCTCTTCTCTCCTCCATCTATATTGTCTGAGTTAGGGTTTTCAAGAGAGACAGACTGGTAGAGTGTGTGTGTGTGTGTGTGTGTGTGTGTGTGTGTGTGTGTGTGTGTGTAAACAGGGTCTATTAGAATGGCTTATAGGTTATGGTCTATTCTAAAAATAGCTGTCTCCTAATGAAAAGTCCAAGAATACAGTAGTTGTTCAGTCCACAAGAATGGATGTCTCAGCTGGTCTTCAGTATATTCTGGAATCCAGAAGAAATAGACTCTAATGAATGAATGAACTTGACAGGGAGAGTGAGGACAAGCTGGCAAAAAGCAAAAGCTTCTCTCTTCTTTAGAAAGATTTTTCTTTTTCTTTAGATAGGCTGCCATGATGGGTGTGGCCTTGATTAAAGACTGGTCTTCTGACCTCAATGATATAGATTGAAGGTAGGTCTTCCTACCTCAAATGGTTTAAGAAAAATCCCTCACAGACGCACCCAACTGCTTGGGGTTTATTTAATTCCAGATGTAGTCAAGTTGACCATCATGAATAGCCATTGCATATAGTATCCAGTGCTCAGGTTTGATATGAATTGCCCCCATTTATGTAACGTTAAGTACCTAGATTTACCCTCCCTTTTCGATCTTTCAAACACTCTTACAGGTTAATTTTATGCAGTTTTATGGTATTTAATTCCATCAATAAGTTAGAAAGAGTTAATTTATCTCTCTAGTTCTGATCTTTGACTTAGTTTAGTTTCAAATATGTACCATGACCTAATAATCAGTCTCTCCACTTAGATGTCAAGTAAGCAAGCAGGTCAAACTACATCAAATCTATATATAAAACTAAACTCTTGGTTTCCTTTTTCCCTAAATCTAGCACTTATTTATTGGTACAATAAGAAGGGAAAAGGGAAGAATTCGGAGACTGAAGAGATTATGCCCAAGACTTGGGCCTCACCCAGAAGGCGTGGAGAGGAAGGCAGGGAGGGCCCACAACGCGCACGCGCGACCCTTGTCAGCCGCTTCAGCGGGAGCGCCACCGCACATGCGCAGTGTGGGGCCTGTCCGTCTCTCGACGTTGTCAATAAAGTTTCAGTGAACCGGCTTTCCTTTCCTCCGGCAAGATGGCGGAGTACGACCTGACTACTCGCATCGCGCACTTTCTGGATCGGCACCTGGTCTTTCCGCTCCTTGAGTTTCTCTCTGTGAAAGAGGTGAGGAAGCTTTGAACCACAGGAAGGCGTAGGGGTGAGAGAGGCGCCTGGAGAGGCGGGTGGTCGGTGGCGGGGCCCACACACGTGCGAGCCGGAAGCGGGCTTGGGCCACCCTGACCGGGGGCTGGGCCCTGGGTCGGCAGCTGCTCTTCGTAGTGTAGCGCTGTTGGGGTGCTCGGGACGGTCGGGTTCGGCGGTGCGGAGGGGTGAGATGACAGCGAGGAGCTCTGGCGACGCCGAGGCTTTTCCTTCCTGGCCTGAAGGGCTGGATCGTGCGAGCGGCCGCGTCTGTTCTCGCCGGAGGCTGAGCTGGCTGTGCGGAAGGAGCGCCGGAGCTTGGGACTCGCCACGGATGCTGTTGGAAGTTTCATTTTTCTTTTTAGAAACGGAGTCGTTGGGCTTGTATTTGGGTTGTGTGCGGAATCCCTTGACCCCGTTCCCGTACACTTAAACAGTAGCATCTGGTACTTTCATTTACATGAAATTGTGGATGCTTTGCTGTGACTCTTCTGGTCTTTGATAAGTATTTATTTCGTAGAAATGTACCGTGTGTTGTCAGAAGAGGATAAAAACCAAGAATAACCCACAGCTCCGGAGCTGCGATGTAAACTTGGTTTTCTAGTGTTAATGATCAGACTTAACGAAGTATGAGTTAGTCGTTAATGGTCTGAGATATCCTCACTAAGCATTTAGTTCTGGGACTTCTTGTTAATACATGTTTCTGCCCTAAAGGACTTTGTTTTGAGGTACTGGAAAAAAATTGTATTAGAAATATTAGGCTTAACTATATATTGACTTTATGGAGAAATTGATACATTTCACCAGTTTACTAATTACATAGTAAGTGAAAAGTAAGGCTACAATTTTGTCCAGAAAAGTTAATGAATTATGTTTTCTGGACACAGATTATAATATAGGGAACTATAGATTCAAGGGGCAGATTTTTTTACTGTTCAACAGCAATTTTTTTTAAGCCTGGTAAAACTGTTTTGATGCCATGTACATTTTCAGATAGCTATGGCTTATGTGACATGTATAATCTTTGTATCCATAGGAAACTTTCTAAACACATGTAGACTACCCTAAAATTGTTACTAGCGAACAGCAAAATTCATTTTCAGTAAACGCTTAAGAATGTTTTGACAGGTGAGACTTGAGCTTGATGTCCTTTTTTGCATTGAATTTTGTAGTCTGTAAAATAGAGATTAAATGAAGAGTTCTTTGTGTCTTTTGTTTAATTTTCTGGGTAAATGAGGGTCCTTTAGCCAAGGTACATGAAAAATATATATTGAAATCTCTCACTTGCTATGTGTAGCAGAGATATTTTGAAACTGCCTGAACTTAAAGTTTTTGTGTGTTCTTTATGCATTCATGTTTTTAAGGCAAACAGGGAGGAATATGTGTGTGTACATTTGTTTATTTGTAAGGCAAGAGTGTACTTGAGGCTCAGTGGAAACATCTAGGAGTCCTTGTACCTTATCTAAGATGACTTTACTACTTCAAGGGGAAGGCAGTTCCTAAGTATTGGGATGTAATATTGTGAAAAATCCAATATAATACTTATACATCTCACCACTGAAAAACTTTAATGATTTTAGTGTGATGCAAGCTGTCAGGTAAAAGTAGTACTTATCAGACAAGTATTGGCCAAGTGCTGTTAAAAATTAAAGAATTTCTGTTACTGTCAGCTGGCAAAAAGGACTTTGAGAAAGGGATGTTGAGTCCTGAAAGCTAGATAATAAGGATAGTCAGGGATCATGATGGTTGTCAATACTGATAACACTTGTAGTATATTGGAGAATATAAGTTTCAGAAGAGAAACATGTTCTCAACACTCAAAATAGTTCTGCACAAATACTTAGGTTAATCATTGAATAATTAGTTAAGTGAATATTTGATCTCACTATTCTTATGTGAAGTGTCAGGATAGATGGTGCAAAGAATTCCCAGCATTGAATTTGGACATGGGTTAGGATTCTTGCCCTGTCTTAATTCCTCTCTGCCCTTTAGTTAGTTAGTTAGTTAGTTAGTTAGTAAATTAGTTTGTTTGTTTTAACCAGCTCAGTCATTACACTCTAGATATGAGCTCTTTTCACTTGGTAGATTTGTTTGAACTGTTTTTGTTTTTATTTAGAGATAAGATCTTGCTTGCTGCGTGACCCAGGTTGCCCTTGAACACTTGTCTGTCAGTTTCTCAAGGGCTGCTTTTATAAGAGTATATCACCATGCCCAAGTATTTTTTCTTTAAATAAATGAAATTTACCACCAGGAATGTAAACTTGTTCAATGTTGAGCTTGAACCCAGTCTCTTAGTGTGACAGGCAAGCTGTTAACCACTGTGATCTGTATTCCAAGCTCTATATTTGTAAGAACAGTGTTTCCCTATGTAGCCCTTACTGGTCTAGAACTCTCAACTCTGAGAGGTCCTCCTGTTTCTTCCTCCTGATGGCTGGAATTATAAGGGTATAGTAGCACACCTGCCCTCATGAACGAATTCCTATGTCATCTTTCCCTCAGCATTGTCCTGTGTAAGAATCACCCACCACCATGTTATGACAGCAGTTGTGAATTTTCAGTGCTGATGGTTAATTTGTTGTATTATACCAGTTTGTTCATCCATTCTAGTGTTAAACAGCTTGTGTGCTATGAGCATTTGTAGATATATACTTTAAATAGATATATATACTCTTGTTTTGGGTATTTTACAGAGTTGATGAGGCAAAGCATGTATGACTCTAGGAGATAAAAACATTTTTCCTTTTAAGTGATTGCATTCTTGCCAGTAGGGTTTGCATAGTCTATTTTGTCTGCATTCACATTAACACTGATACTATCAGGTTTTCTTTTGTTTTGTTTTTATTTATTGTGGTTTTTATATGCCCTTCCTTTTCAGTTAAGGAAGTTGAGATCTTTTCATGCCTTTTGTCCATTTGATTATCTTGTTTTGTTAAGTGACTGTTAAGATGTTTTAGCCATTTCAGTTGAATTACTTGTTTTTTCTTACTGTTTTTGTTGGAGTTTTGTATATAATTTGGAACTCACTTTTGATTTTGTAAGATACACACACAAACACTATTGTGAATTCTCTAGATTTTTCTTTCCTTGGCAGATTAAACTCAGAACAAAAAGTCTTATTTGGCTAAATGTCTTTCAAGTTCCTTATATGTTTTCAGTAGTCTTCATGTTTGTGTGAGTCTGTATGTATCTGTTTATTTCTTGTAAGTTAATATGTGTTTCATGAACACTCTGCAAAGCAAAAGCCTGGCATGAGGTTGTTGACATACAAAATTGGTGCTAGTTTTATTTCAGAAGTACAGATGGAGAAGCACAAAATTATTGCAATTATTAAATGAGAAAAAGTTAAAAGAGTAGCCACATCAAGGAGAGGTGGGTAGGCATCATGTGTATCCAAAGGTTAGTAAAGAGGTAAAATATGGAAGAGCCTATTCCTAATTACCTGGATGTGGAGAAGCAGAGACACTTGCTTTGCAGTGGAGGTGTGGATACTTTTGTATATTGCATAACTTTTCTAGAAAGAATAAAAAAATTGCTTGATAAAATAATAGTTAAGATCAGAAGTAAATGAGAATGACATTCATTTTCAAATTTTTGGGTAGACAGAATATTTTGTGTGAATTGGGTGCTTTCTAAATTGGTTGCTTTTTACAAAAAGTTTATAGCGTCTGTGAGTCTATATGTGTATATGGACACAGTCACACAGGTGATACTGGGAGGTGAGCCTGTGGCTTTATTTTATATACACTAAGTCAGTACTCTACTGCTGACCTGTATATATAGTCTATGGTTGGTTTGTTTGTTTTTAATAAAAATTGTGTGTGTGTGTGCACGTGTGTGTAGAGTGCACTGACTACCACAACCTTGTGGAGGTCAGAACAAAGGATAACTCTGTGAAGTCATTTCTCATTATCTTCATGTGATTTTCAGGGCTTGAACACTGCGTCCCAAACTTGCCTGCAAGTGCTGTACCTGCTGAACCAACTCACCAAACACACACACACACACATACTTGTGCGCTAAACCAACTCACCAGCCTATTCATAGACATACAAAACACATACAGACACCCTGAACCAATTTACCAGTCCATACACAGACACACATATTAAAAATAGTGTTTATGAAGTATGTTTCTGAGTAAACTGAAGAACTTAAATATACTCGTTAAAAAGTAGTTTTTCTCTTGCAGATATATAATGAAAAAGAATTATTACAAGGAAAATTGGATCTTCTTAGTGATACCAATATGGTAGACTTTGCTATGGATGTCTACAAAAACCTTTATTCTGATGATATCCCTCATGGTAAGTTTTATTGTTAGAACTAAAGCTTGACAATAGCTGAAAATTTAAGTTTATGTTACTTGAAAGAGCTGTAGCCAAAAGGCCTAATGGTTGTTCAGCTGTTCTCAAGTCATTGAGTGAAAAGGCATAGGAATGCTAAGGATCCTAAGATATGTTTTCTCCTAGTGAAAGATGTGAGTCTACTTTAAACATACTCATCAGATACGTTCAGATTATAGTGTGTGTCATCAAAAGTTGTACTTTATTCTACAGGCTGTCAGCTTACAATTTCCTGAGAATGCTGCAGTTTTTTCTATCTTCTATAAGTCTTTTCTCCAGATGTGTTCTCTAAGACTAGCACCAGCAACTGCTGAACCTGGGAAAATTCCTTAGAAATGCACATTTTGGCCCCCACACAACCCAGGTCTAGTAGAGTAGAAACTCCTGAGGCCCTGCAGTGAAGTTGGAGAACTTTTAGAGAGTGGTTTCCAAACTGGTTCAGTGTAGTAGATATTTCTTAAAAAAGAAAAGAACGAAAAAAAAAATGGTCCCTGAAGTATTATGGGCTGCACATGTTGGTACATGCCTCTAATCCCAACACCTTAAAGGCATAGGGCATAGGCATGTGATTCTCTGTTAGTTTGAAGGTGGCCTGGTGTACACAGCAAGTTCCAGGCTTGCTAGAGGTATGTATGTAGTGCCATGCTTCAAAAAAAAAAAAAGCATGGGACATACTGTACTATGACTTTCCCCCCTGTGCATCTAACAGATTCTAGCTACAGCAAAGTGCTTTTTACTTTGTTTAAAATTGCTGATTTTTTGTTTTTCAGATTTTGATAACAGGTTCTCCCTTTTTTCTTTTGGACATGAACTTGGAAGTTCTTTGGTCTTTGATTATTAACATATGTCTTAAGTACAGAGGCTTATAGAGAAATGCTTAGGGAAGAAAAGGGCAATGTATGTTGTGACAGAGAGGTGGCTCATAGAGTGAAGTCCTTGTTGCAAATGCCTTATGACCTGAATTTGTTCCTTGGTACCCACAGTAGGGGAGAGAACCAACCCCTATGCCCACACAGACAATCCCCATCATTTACACACACAAAAAAACTTGTAAATACAATAAAATTTGGGAAAAAAAAGTATCCACCTGTGGAGAAGGAATTACTGCTCTAGGATAAGAGTGTGATGCATACTGGCTGGAGAGATGGCTCAGCAGCTAAGATCACTGGCTGTTCTTCCAAAGGACCCGAGTTCAAATCCCAGCAACCACATGGCAGTTCACAGCTGTCTAATTGCTAGGTGTGCTGGCACAGACCTTTAATCCCAGCACTTGGGAGGCAGAGGCAGGGGGATCTCTGTGAGTTCAAGGCCAGCCTGGTCGACAAAGTGAGTCCGGAACAGCCAAGGATACACAGAGAGACCCTGTTTCAAAAAACCAAAAAAAAAAAATATAATGCAGACATTGTTAGTCAGTATAGCCTCTTTGAATTCATAGGCTGTTTAAATTTAGTTTGTGATGCAAGTGAAGGATGTTTTGGGGTTTTTTGTTTTTGCTTTTTTTTTTTTAGCTTTATTATTTTATTTGTATGAGTGTTTGCCTGCCTGTATGTTTGTACACCATGTGTGTGTTTGGTACCCTAGAAGGTCAGAAGAGGGCTTCACATCTCCTGGAACTGGACTTTTTGATGGTTGTGAGCTGCTGTGTGGCTTCTGGGGATTAAAGTGAAGTCTTTTGCAAGAGTAACAAGGGCTTTTAACTGCTGAGCCATCTCTCCAGTTTCACTCTTTTCGTTTATCTCAGCTTCCTAAGGGGCTGCAAGCGTAAGTGCTTACCACCACACATACAGTGACTATCAGTCACTGACTAGTAATTGGAGATATTTTGCAGCATAAATTATTGTGAGTTTTTCTTTATTTTGGTGATGGTATAATAAACAGGATCTATGGAATGAGTTTGGTTTGTGAAATTACAGTTTATAGTAAAAAAAAAAAAGATACTTGACTAGATAAAAATTCCAATCTACCTAGGAATAATACATAAACCGGGAGTGTAATGACTGTTCAAAAGCTCTGTAGTTAAAGTCAATCAGTTAAATAGGAACAAATAATTCCAATCTATTTAGGAATAATACATAAACCAGTAGTGTAGTGACTGTTCAAAAGCTCTAGGGTTAAAGTCAATCAGTTAAATAGGAACAAATAGAAGGATACCTGGATTGAAATCATGCAAAGCTACCATCACAAGCTACCATTTCCTGCCTACCTTGTTTTACCACTACTTGTGCGTAGTTTTCCTTTCTACAGTAGGTGGGTGAATCCCTCTTTCTTAATGTCCCGTTGTGACTCTAGCAAAAGGAAATTGTAGATTTGGCGAAGTGGTTGAGTTGGTGGTTCCTGGCATGTGAATGAGGAATAAATAAGTGTGTATACTTTGAATTATGGAAATTTCTCTAGACAATCTCACGGAGCACTGTGGTTTAACTTTTTAGTACTCACGTTTTTCATTAGCTTTGAGAGAAAAAAGAACTACAGTTGTTTCACAGCTGAAACAGCTACAAGCAGAAACGGAACCGATTGTGAAGATGTTTGAAGATCCAGAAACTACAAGGCAGATGCAGTCGACCAGGTAACTTGCTAACTTGGAGTCTAGAAGTTCTCTTACCTAGAAGAATAGAAACAGTTAAACTCCTCACACTCTGTAGGAAAAATTAATGATTTAAGTGATTGTTTCATCCGTTTATTTTCCCTTATCCTTATTTTTTGAGGGATGGGATTACATAACAATAAATGTCAATATTTTACCTTTATTATGTGTTTGGGTGTTTTGCCTGCATATGTTTATGTGTATACGTGTCTTCTGTGCTTGGAGGTCAGAACTTTTTTTTTTTTTAAACATTTATTTCTTCAAGTTACATCTCAAACAGCCCTCCCTCCTCCCCTTCCTGTTCCCTATCTCCTACTCTCTTCTCCCCCCCCCTCCCTCCTATCTGCTTTTTTTGTTTTTATTTATTTATTTATTTTTATTTAAGGTTTATCTTTTTTCCCCCAACGGCTCCCCTTTTAGTCTGATAACAGGCTCTTATGAATACAATACAAAACAGTAAGAACAATTAGGCCAAAATTATGGAAATTATAGGGTATAACATACTTTCCCAATGTCCAGTCCATACATATTTGGCAACTGATATTAATAGTCTATTATCTATCTGTCTCTATGAGTTTAGAGTTCTATACCTAACTCAGTTTCCATCCTTGCATTACCAACTTAAAAACATCTTCTTAGACCTAGAACATCTTTTTAATTCCTAAACAACTTAAAATTTAGCTGTGAGACTATAACTATCTAGTCTTCAGCCACATGAGAGACCTGAGAAGGATAAACATACCTGAATAAACAGGAAGTGCAGAGCAAGCAGCTTCCAAAACTAAGAAATGACAGACAACTAACTGCCTGGACAGTCCCCAGTTTCTCTCCATACATTGGAGCATCTATCTTCAGCCTTTTAGCTCAATATCTCTGACAGACATTAATTGTAAAGCAGGAATTATGGAGGACTTGTCTACCCTGTCTTGGCAGAGCTAGGCCATCAGGAGGTCAGATTCTTTGGAACTGCAGTTACAGGTAGTTGTGAGCCATCAGATGGAAAATTGGGATTGAACATGGATCCTCTGCAAAGAGCAATAGGTGCACCTATCAACTGAGACACCTCATCAGTCCCTAATTTTTTTAAAGAAACTCTAAAAGCATTATTCATTATTTATACCTTCTTGTGCTGTGCCAGTTCTGTATTCTTGGCCACTTCTAAGACATTTTGCAGTATCTGAAGACTTTGAATGTCAAAATTGGTGGAGTGCTGCTCACACCAAGGAAGTATAGAGGTCAGAATGCTGCTAAACATCTTGGGCACAGGCTGCCTTTCCCTGTACTCCTCTCCAAGTCAGCCAACTCAAACTGTTACACAGAAACTTTGCTCCTGGTGGATGTCTTGAATGCTTGGGTTGCTTTCTGAAGGAAAAACCTGAACTCATCACTTACATTCTCTTATCCTTTCAATGTGTGTACTCATCCAGCCTTGATTATTTTATTTCTAATTTCTTTTTGCTAGAAACACTTTCTTGTTTGGTTTCCAAATAAGATATGCTGCCTTAACTTTACTTAACACATTGAAACCATTGGAGTCATTAGAAATATTTAAAAGTAAAATTTACTAAAACAGAATGCTACTGTGGTAATATGTTTTAGGTACCAATCCATCCATTTCAGAAATTGTTAGTGATTTTGCCATTCTGTTAGTTTCTAGAATACATGTTCAAACCAAATTTTTAAGGGATCAGCTTGGTGTAGGTACTGATTGGGTAGAGTCTGACATTGTGACATCTCCATCTTCTAAGTTTGGTCTTCAGTCAGCGCTTTAGAAATCTGAAAGTAAAATTTCAAGTTTGTATTTATTGTATCAAAAGTTGACGTGTGCTGTTTTATTCTAGAAGTTAATGTTCCTGTTTAAGTATTAAGAGATTTGAAGTGACTTTTTGGATGATAGCTTAGAAATTAGAGATGCACATTTTGTGTTGTGCAGCCCAGAAAGAATAATGATGCTCACTTTTTTAATATTAAGGGATGGTCGGATGTTATTTGACTACCTGGCAGACAAGCATGGGGTAAGTATTTTTTTTTAAATATTAAAAAATAGTCATGTTCTGAAAAAGTTCATGAGAGACTAATGCTGTGCATATATTGTTTGCTATAAGAATATAATTCTTAGGATAACTCACTAAATATAACAACTGGTATTTTTTTAATGTAGTTTTTTAAAAACTCAATGATCATAGTATATAATCCTCTTTTGATAATGAGTCTTTTTGTGAAATTATGTAAATTATATATATTACATTATATAATAGTAACCTATGTTAGTACCAACAGAAAACTAAGAGAGTATGGTTATCTGTCTTTGTTTCTCCTCCTTCCTGAGCCCCCAAGACCCTTAGATTTTTGAGGCAGGATCTTGCTATGGAGGCCAAACTGTCTCCAAGTTTGTGGTTATCCTCCTGCCTCTATTTTCTGGGTTTAGGATTATATGCATGTGCTGCTGTGTCTAACTTAAGATTTTTTTCCCCTTATGACTTTTACTTATAAATAAGTGAAGGCAAAACCAGAGTTAAATTAAAAAATGCCGTCTTTGTACCGTAGAGAACATTTTGGCTACTTTAGGGAATGTAGTAGCTCTTGACATTTTCATGGCCTTCAGAAATTCACACATTTATAAGTAAATGTGATCATTTTTCATAGACATCTTTGATTTCTCTTTTGTTAGCTTAGAGAATAACACTTTGCATATAATCAAACTTACCTTTATTATGTAGATGGGTTGCTGATTACTGCATAAATATTCTCTGCCTTGCTGTAGAATATTGTTTGTTTTAGAATTCTTTTAGAATTCTTCAGCTTTATTTTATTTACATATTAACTCTCAAAGTTGCTGTAATTTTGAGGTCAATTTTCAGAGATGTTTATTATATGTTATTTGTGTAAGACTACAAAACTTTACAGGTGTACAGGTGTGTGGTAGTTAATTAGCTTAATAAACTTAGTAGACTTACACTAGATTTCAGTTGCAGTCCAAGTTTGTTTTGCAGTAAAATTGCTATCCACAATTCAGAATTCTTTGACATCAAAACTGAACCTTAAATTGACATTTCCATTGTGTACACACACACAGCATAAGTATATACATGCAGTCAAGTGTTTTTCTGATTATGGTATTTTTGGTAGTAATTTATGGAGACTTTACAGGAATTGACTTACTGGTTCATTTAAAAGAGTTGAATGAATGGGTTTTTGCAGCTTAACTATAGAAGCTTTTTCTCCCCCAGTTTAGGCAAGAGTATTTAGATACACTCTACCGATATGCAAAATTCCAGTATGAGTGTGGAAACTACTCAGGGGCGGCAGAGTACCTTTACTTCTTTAGAGTTTTGGTAAGTACCTGTTTTTTTGTTTGTTTTCTTTTCCCTTCACCCTATGATTCCAGACCTTGACTTGAGTCTTATCTATTAAATATCAAAACTGTCATTGGCAAAGGAAAAGGTAGGTATTTAGGTTAAAAAAAAAAACCCAAAGAAAATGAAAAAAACCTTCAACAAAATCTAAATGGAAAACCTTGTTTGGCCTCAGCATCTGTAGGGAGGGCTGGTAAAATGGAGCAGAAGGTAAACACTCTTGCAGTACAAACCTGGCAACCTGAGTTTGATTCCCAGAATCCACTTGAGGGTCTATAGAGAGAACCAACTGTACACAGTTGTCCTCTGCCTTCTACACTTACGCTGTGGCATCCTGTACCCATGCACAGACATGCATGCACTAATAATAAATACAATTTAAAACAAATTTAGAGGAACTTCAAGTTGACCTTGAAATCCAAAAATAGGGAGCTATTAAGTTATAATTGTATGAATTTTAGTATTAACAGAATTCTGTCCTATAATGGATTTATTATGGTTCTTTAAGCAGAATGAATGACACATTACACTTCAGTACATGCTACTTAATCCCTTTCTTGTTCTCATTCTGTACTTTTTAGAGTTTCTCTGTATAACAGTACTGACTGTCCAGGCTGGCTTTGAACTCACAGAGATCCACCTGCCTCTGTCTCCTGGGTGCTGGGATTATAGGCATGTGCCACCATGCCCAGCTAATTCTGTACTTCAAAGGTGTACCATGGTTTAATATTAACCTAAATGCTTTCGTTACATGAAGTGTGGAGAAGCTTGTGCAGTGTTACTGCCCGGCATTGCAGTCTGCTGGCTCACCTAATGTTCCTTTCATCTAGGAAGCCACCACTGTGGGTGAGTGAGCAAGCTAGTTACCAAAGCCGGTGGTTTCTCTAGTGCATCCTAGGAGTTAGAAAGTCTGCTGCTGCAGACAGGGGCTTTTTGTCTCTTACTCTCAGATTTCTTTATTTTCTGTTGCTTTTTTCTTTTAGTTTTTTGTGTCACAAAGATAACACTTGGGCCATGCTGTCTTTGGTGCCGTCAGTGAAATTCAAATCTCCTCTTTGGAGTAGGTGAAGGGGCCGATCAGTGTTATTTATTCACATATCTCAGGGAACTTTAGGTTTCAATACTACCCACCCTTCTCCCTTCAAGAAAACAAACATTTTCTGTTTATTTCTAAGCTTGATTTGAAATTTATTTTTCTCTTTCTTTCATTTATAAATGAGTTCTTCATTTACGGATGGATAAGCTGTGATTAGCTTGCAAGTGCACTGAAGGTAATCATTGATGTTATACTTGAAGTGACTTATCAGAAAATTCCATCGGTTTTACCTTGAATGTTACCAGGGATTTAGGAGAGAAAAAGTTGATTACTTTCCGAATATAAACAGCTTAAGCTAGGATTGTAAAGCCAGAAGCCTGGTATGATTACAGGTACATGAAAAGAACCAGTTATTCATATCATTTGTTACTGCTGGGAGTGAATTTTGAGAATGAAGATTTAGTGTCATGTTAGAGTTCCAGCACAGTAAATTTATTGTTGCTGGTCAGTGAGCAAACGTGCCATTTTCCTAAGACATGGAAACTTAAGGTAACTGCGGGAAATCCAGATATTGAAACTCTTCTAGTATATCCACGCTTGAAAGCAGGTTGCTATGAAGAGCCAACTGTAATGACATGGAGTTAAGCCAAGGTAGCGCACATGAACCTTTTGGGGGTTACAAAACTTGCTGAGCTTGTACAAAAAGCTTTTATTCCCACCACATATAACACATTTTAGTTTTATGAGTGTCATGGTTATATAGTATGACTTTATAATTAGCCTAAGAATTTCTACAATTAATAGGTGCATACTTTATAACTGGGAGTTTTAATATTTACTCTAAAAAGTTAGTACATATTATTACACTGTATTTAAAAACATTCAACTCTATGCCTGTACAGTATTCCTAAGAAGTGTTATATTGGAATTCAAATAATAAAGAGCCTCAAATGGAAACTAGGTTTCTTAAAATTTATGTAGATTCACTTAAAAATTAATTTTATTGTCTCATTTTATACTGTAAAAATTATGCTGAGTTAGGCATATTATTACTTAGTGTAAAGAAAGGAAGATTAGATGTTAATTATATTTTCTTGATTTAGATACTGACATTAAAAATCTCAGGTGTTTGTTTTAAAGTTTGGTAGCAAAACTGAAAATCTTGCTTTAGATTTGGATGAAAATGATACGTTTTAGTTTAGTTTGTGTGTGTGTGTCTTAGTTTTGTTTTTTTGGGTTTTTTTTTCTGTCATTTTTTTTTCCTGGTGGTTTGTTACTCTTAAATCTATGGTTAAGGAAACATAAGCTATGAAAGAGCTATTGTAACTATGGGCTGAGATTAGAATTTGACTCTCCGAATGACCTATTGTAGGTCAGTGTTTATAAATTGAAGCTGTGTGACCCTAGATTTGTTTTTAGAAGACTTGGTGACTTTTTGAATATGTTGAGGAATATATCGTTTGGATGTGAGACTTCTTTCCATTGTGTTCCAAAAGTGTGTTAAGTAGAATGAAGTCAGGAGAGTTGGGAGAAATGTTTGACTGTTTTGTTTTAAAGGTTTTACTGAACCTTTATTAAAGATCTACTCTCACTATAGAACCTTTGGTTTGCCTCTAAAATAGGACCATTAAGCAACTATAAAAAGTAAAATACTAGAACTATTTCTTCTGCTTTTAGATTTTCCTTCCTCCTAGTTAGAGTTAAAGATGTATTGACTGTTACTGGTATACCATTCCATTTAAGAGTACTTTGTATGGTGCCCAACAGCTTGGGTAATGGTGACTTGTGTGTGTGTCTTGGGCCAGTTTTGGCCCTGATGTGCCTGTTGTCCTGTCAGTTTAAATGGTACCTAGTTTATACCAGTTTCCAGGAATGGCTTTTACTTCACTATCTCTGGGATATTTATTGAGTTGGTTGTTTTTAGATTTAAGTAGACAAAATAAGTGTATTAATTTGATAGCATATTAGACTTGATGAAATTGTGTTTGGGGGGTGATAGTTATATGCACTAGGAATTGGTGTGTACATGTGAAGGGAAAAGTAATGTTAGATGTCCTCTCTGTGTTTTCTTTGCTGTACTTGGGGATAGACTCACATCCCTACTCCCAGCACTGTGGTTATAGGCAGTTGTGTATATTAATGTTGGATCATATTGTGGGTGTACTTCATGATAAAAATTGTAACAAGTAGCTTCTTGCTCATGTTTCAAAACTTAATGTACCGACGTTATGTCTATTACGTGACTGCTCTGAAAGCTTGCTAAATGTTTTCCAGAACATTTGAAAAAAAATCACTGCAAACGATAATAAAAATTACGTCAAAAAGCTATAAATTATCCACTTCGAGAACCTCACATTTACTGAGTTTTTAGCATGTGTTGGGTGATATGCTTTCTGCCATGTTGAAGTTTTATAGCAACTGAGAGGAGTTCTCTTTCACGCCATGTCATAGATGAGGCTAACATACTGCTTTGATACTTACAGTGGCAGCAACAGAGCTGAACGCTTGGCTGGCTTTCTAATACACTGTATAGTTGCATTTTAATTTATGATACATGTTATAGGTGCTTTCTGTTGTGTAAATGCTTTGGTGAGATGTGAATTCAGAATTTCATGTTAGAATACCTTCCCTTATACCAGTAGCCCTGCATTTAACACTTTCTTTCCTGCCATATTTTTGTTATTATTTGTTTTTATGAGTCAAAGTATGTGATCCAGGCTAGCCTCAAACTTGTGATCCACCTGCCTCAGCTTTCCTAGTGCCAAGGTAGGTACGTACTCCTGTGCCCTCTTTTGACATGCGTCTTACTATATTGTGAATGAGACTAAGAAGTTTTGGTTTCTTACACATTAAGTTCATGGACATTAGCTTCCCTTGAACCTAATGTGGATGTTTAGTAGTCTTAGGTTTATGAAATTTGATGATTGCATATGTATTATCTGAAATAGATTACGCTAACGTAATGCTGCATTTACTAGCTTTAGAAAATCACCTTTTATTTTACAATAAAGTCTTGATCTTAAAGACCTAAGTATTTTTTAAATAAATTATTTGAAATAGTTTAATATTGTGCTTTTATAAGGCCTTAAAAATAAAGTGTTTGTGGTAGAGGTAAAATTTGGGTATGTGTCTTTAGGTAAGCCAGATGGATGAGTTGGGTATAAAATATACCTTTGTTCTTGATGCATAATATTGAGACTATAACTAATTATTCATATAGGTTCCAGCAACAGATAGAAATGCTTTAAGTTCACTCTGGGGAAAACTGGCCTCTGAAATCTTAATGCAGAATTGGGATGCAGCCATGGAAGACCTTACTCGGTTGAAAGAGACCATAGACAATAATGTGAGTTACGTGTTCTGGATTGAATCTCTGAAGTTTCTATGTACTTGTCACGTTTTCTGATAGGGAACAACACTGCACATTCTAAGAGGAAAAAGGAAGTAAAGAACTTTTATATTTTGTGGGATTTTGTTGTTGTGTTGTCTTGACTGAAAATGTAGTTGATTAGCTAGGTTCACTTACACATTTGGTTTGACTGTTAGAGGAGAAGCAGCAGCACTTCCCTTCTGCTGCAGCCGCCATGCCAGTGAAAATGACACTGCCCTTGTCACTGCTTCCTACTGCACAAAGTTGTTGCAGAAGATGAGTTTCACCCACAATAATGTCATCTTCCCACTCACTAATTAAGGACTGCTTACTTCTGTCACTGTTTTTAAAATGTTGTCTGAAGTGATTATAACAGTATAATAATTGAAACATCAAAGATCCTGGAAAAAGGATGGAGTCAAACCTTGATCATAGTAGCATGGTTAGTCAGCTTTAGAATAGAGCCCAGTTTTAGTTATACTTCTGAAATTAGTGTGTTTATTTATTTGCATGTCTGTTTTTCACGTACTAATATTTCCTCTATATACATTTCTTAATCCTTCAGTCTGTGAGTTCTCCACTCCAGTCTCTTCAGCAGCGAACATGGCTCATCCATTGGTCTCTATTTGTTTTTTTCAACCATCCAAAAGGCCGTGATAATATTATTGATCTCTTCCTTTACCAACCACAGTAAGTTGTGTCACTGTTTAATTTTAGCTTTTGATTATCTGAAATGTCCTCCTTTAATAGTTCAGTTTGTCACCTAATTTTTTTTGGTTGTGTGGTGTGTGGGTGTGTGTCACATACACATAAATGCTTGGAAAGCTCATGGGACTGTTAGATAAGTTATTTCATAACTGTATTCTAGGCCCTTCAGAATTCTTCTTAAAGAATGACATTTGAACCAACACTATAGATACCATGGAGACTCAGGGCTCATCCTAAAGGATTAAATCAATTTGTATTGTCACAGGGTCCTTGGTTATCTAGCATACAGCTGGTGCTCCATTTCTGTGGGTTATGCATTTGTAGCCAACTGAGAGAAAAATTGTCTTTACTGAATATGTGCAGATATTTTGTTTTTGCAATTATTCCATAAATACTACAGCAATAACTGCAAACAGAATATTTATATATTAATAGGTATTACAAATAATTATAGATTATTTAAATTATACAGGGGTATATGCAAACAGTACTTTATAATTTTTTAAGGGACTTTGGGACCCATAGATTTTGACACGTAATAGCATTTTGGAACCAATCCCCTGTTGATGCTGAGGGGTGACTGTAAATTCAAGTGCTAGCAATAAAGACCTACGCTGAATTACTGGAAATGAATAAAAGAGGGACAGGGTGGTTATATCATGAAAGAATCCTTTTTATATATTTTTTGTCAGTTTTTGCTGTCCAAATTTTGGGTTGTCTTTGGTCAATAAGAAATGTGTGCACTGCTTTGTGAATTTGTGAATAACACAATTCTGTTGTTGGCCAGAAGTAATTTTATTTTTTATTTACTTTTTTAGTTCTCACTATGTTACTGGTATTTTTATATGCCCCTGTCTTGCCTAAAACTTCATATTCTTCAAATCACAGATACATACTACTATATCCAGCAAATTTTTAAATTTGAATCTCCCAGATAATAGGATATATATTTGTATATAAGTGGATATATATATATATATATATATCATATGCATACATATTCATGTCACAATAAATAGAGAAATGGACCCATTGTACTTTTAAGGAACAGTGGAAATTTTTAAAAATTTATTCAGTTATTTTAAAATGTGTAACAATCAGTTGATAGTGTGGTTATGCTAATGTACATATCCATATTACCAGACTGTAAGCAGTGAATCACGGTGTTCTCAACTAACTGGAGAACAACTGTAAGAAAATTTGGAAATTTAAAATTTTATATCACAGCTGAATTTGTTCACAAAGACTAATCAAAATGAGGTTTCAACAAAGTTTCTGGATAGTTTTGTTAGCCAAGTAAGAAAAGTCATTTACCAGCAGGGATTCAGTTGTATTTTATTTCAGCAGCCAAAGACATACATCCAGAACAAATGGACATGTTTGAAACTAGAATGGTTGCTCAGGTGAAGGCACTAGAGACTTGCTCAGGGCAAGATAGAAGTTATGGCTGCCCTTAGGCTATTGTCACACACTGCATGATGTGGAGATTCACTTCTGAAGTCTAATATTCAATCTGAAATTTCAAAGTAAAACAATGCTTTCATGCAAAATTTATGCTTCAGTAAATTCATTTAAATGGCAACATGGTATGAATCACAACTTGAAGCTTTGTACATTTTCCATTCTGTCAAAAGCTAAACCCAGAAGCAGAGCTTCCTTGGTGCATGAATTTGACAGATACATTTAACTCGCATTGCCACATTACAACCACAAAGCAAAGTCCCATGTTTCTAAATTCATTCAACTAAGTTGGCAGTGATGCTGAATGTAGCTGCATGGTAAGAAGCCATATCAAGACAGTTTAACTAAATTATGTAAGCAATAAAGTACTCCCGTATGCTTGTTGGTTGATAACAGTATTTAGTTAAGAGTATTTGTGCATGAAAAATGATTTTTAGAAATCATATATAAGAATTGGGGATGCAGCTTTTAGTGCTAGAGCTCCAACCTTGTATAGCTTTTGTGGGGCCCTGGGCTTGAGCCCTGGCATTGCAAAAGACCCAAAACTGACTAAAATTAAATATTTGAAAATCTTATTATAGGTTAGCATTAGCCAATAAACACTTAAAATTTTATGATAAATTTTAAAAATTTTTATGTAGTAATTTTTTTCCTAAGATGGTCTCACGGAGCCTGTCTTGTTCTTGAACACATTGCTAAAATGACTCGGATACTTGATTTTTCTGTACCCCACTCCCAATGTGGGGATACCGGTGTGCACTGTCATGCCCAGTCATTTGCAGTCAGCTTTTATAAGTACTTCTAAATTTGAACCCAGGTAGTTAATATCATTCCAATGAAGGAATTCCATTTATCTCATTACTTGTAGTTTAAAAAAAAAAAAACTCATGCTATATTTTAAATTTTGTCAGTAAAATTTTTTTAGAAATTTGGCTTCTCTTGTCTGTATCTTCTCTTGAATGTAAGTACCTGCTTACATGCTAGTTCTTCCCAAAAGTTTTGTGAGCTTCTGGCATGTATTCACAGAAATGTGATATCCAAAGGGTGTGACTCACTAGGAACATGAAATAATTGGCAACGATAGGAAATTAGAATAAGAAAGAAGAATTCAAGTTTAGTATCTTATGACACATCTTTAGGTTTTGGATAAGTTTTTTTTGTTTTTTGTTTTTTGTTTTTTTTTTTTTTAGCAAGTTCCATTAATGCCTATTAAAATGATCTCCTTCAAAACTGATAAGAAAATAGAATTAGGTAACTTGTTTGATATGACTATTGGAATTTACTGCTTGAGATAAGGCTCAGTTTGTTTCTGAAGATACAGCTGTTAGCTAGTACATTTCAGTTCATTACCTCTAAGTTTTATTTTGTGGATATTGTTTTTATTCCTTATCGTAGTCAGAGGGCATTTAAGTGAGACCATATGGTACTTAATAGTATTACATATTAAATTCTAAAATACTCTGAAGAATTCAGTGGGAATCTACAATGCAGTGTT
>CAJQZJ010032563.1:7295550-7324596 GCA_907164525.1 Lophiomys imhausi
TGTGTGTGTGTGTGTGTGTGTGTGTGTGTGTGTGTGTGTGTGTGTTATCTTTGAGAAAGGGTTTTTACAGATAGATAATTCTGAACTCATTCTAGTACCTGCTGGGAAAGTCTAGCTGATAGCACACATTAAATCAGCATACGGATATTGATCAGGAGAATGCAATGAGTTAGAAGCTTGCCCACTGTCAAAATAGTAGCATGATTTGGAAAATAATTGGTAAGGTCATTGACCTTTATCTGACTTTTATTTATTTTTTGCCACTGCTACTGATTTAATCCAGGCTGTGTAATACTGTAATAATGTCCTCACTGTTTGTATGTTTATATCAGCAAACTTATTTGATTTGTGTAAGGTCCTGTTTTCTGACCGTGAATAGTACTTTTCACATACAAAATTTCATTCCTTTGTTCTAATGGAAGAATGAAAGTTATAGCTGTTTTCAAGCCTTGGAATAAACCCATAGTATATCTAAAGACCTTCCCACATCTGTTCAGCAATGGGAAGTAACTTCCCACACTCTTGAATGAGTCTTCCAGCTCACTCTTAATTGGCAATAGTGATGATATTTAGATTCTTGTGATTGGATTCTACTGATTTTACAAGTGGTTATTCTCTTGTAACAAATGCTTGCAGTCTTAGGCTAAACAATGTACTTAGATGTTTTCTTCTTCACACTGAATTATATACATTAAAAATTGTGGGAGTTTAGTGAATATTAAGGAATTGTTGTATGTTTACCTTAGGTACCTTAATGCAATCCAGACAATGTGTCCACATATTCTCCGCTATTTGACCACTGCTGTCATAACAAACAAAGATGTGCGGAAACGCCGGCAGGTGCTTAAAGATCTAGTGAAAGTTATCCAACAGGTAAAACTGAACATAAAGCACTGAAACCTTGGATGTAATCTCTTCTAAATAAGACTCTGCAGACTTAGGTGAAAATGTAAAATGGGAGGGACATGTACATGAAGTTAGAAGAGAGGAGAGCCCTAAGCGTTTTCTTTTGTAAAATCTTACGTATTTTTATGATAGATGTGGTATGAGAGATTGATTAGTGCTTTCTGCTAGAGACTGGAGCTTGCTGGAGCTGCTTGTTTGTGGTGTGTGGAGTTGTTATTGGCACAACTCCAGGTGTTTAAATAGAATATAACAGTAACAGTCTTTAAGGTGGGCAGAAGCCTCTGCTATTTGCTTATACTGAGCTTCTCGGGGGGGAAAAACCAGCCAACGAAATCTAATTTAATCTAAGAATGCATGAGTACAGAGAAGTGATTGTTATGGTAGGGCATATCTTCATAGCTGAAAAAGTTCACCAGTGTTTATTGACTAGAGGAGATGAGGTAATAGAATTGAAAACTTCTGGATTAATTCTAAGATGAGAATTTAGAGACTTTGATTTGGACATGTGACAAGCTTAATGTGTTATCTGAGGTAAGGGTTAGAACAGTTTCTTCAAGAAGATGACATTGGATTATTTGCTGTGAATTGGGATATTTTATAAGTACGGGGCTAATCAGTGCTCAGCAAGATCAAACTAGACATTTGACTTAATTTTGCAGGAATCATACACATATAAAGACCCAATTACAGAATTCGTTGAATGCTTATATGTTAACTTTGATTTCGATGGGGCTCAGAAAAAGCTGAGGGAATGTGAATCAGTAAGTATGAAGTTTTACTAAACAATTTGTATTCTTAAATTTAGAGATGTGGGAAAGTATTGAAGTAATTGACTAAGAAAAAAAAATAAGCCAAATGGCAGATTATTGGTATAATGAAGTCATTTAATTGGCATTTGTCTCTTTTTGGTTAGGGAAATTAAATCATGAGCTGTTTTGAATGTATCTAAGTCTCCTTAATTCTGTTTTCTAATCTGGCTCATATGTACTTGCATATTACAACTGTGATTTCCTTTATTTATAAATGGAGTTACTTTTAGAAGTTTTCAAATGATTATATTTAACATTTCCTAAATTAGGCAATTTATTATAGTTATGAATTTTATGCTTACTTTTTCATATTGTTTAGTTGAAAATAAAACTTTTTCAGAGCAATTCTGGAACTCGATATGTAGACCAAACTGTTGATGGACTCACAGAGATCTGTCCTGCTACCTCCACCCCCAAGTGCATCTATTAAATGCCTGCACCAACACACTTTGCTGCTGCTTTCTTGGTCTTATTTGGATTTTAAAGCAGTTTCTTTTTTAGTGCATATGGGCATGCTAGTGGAAGTCAGAGGACATCTTGATGGAGTCTGTTTTGTTCTTCCCTTGTTACTTGGGTTCCAGAGGTCTAACTCAGGTGTTGGTTAGGTTTGTATGCCATGTGCTTTACCCGCTGAGCCATTTCCTGGGCCTTGCCACATCTGTTTATCTATTTGCTCATATCACAGCATAGTTTGGGTTTGGATAAGAGTTGAGTACATAGTTTACTGTTTATCTTGAGCTGACCTTAGGCTCATCATCTTTGTACTTTGGTTTCCTGAGTGCTGGGATTGTAGGTGTGCAACACCATCCTCAGCTAGTTTCGTCCTTTAAAATCAAATTTTGGAATAAAATACTCAATTTAATTAAGATCTTGTTTCTATAATCGAAAAAAAGGAAATATGCATTGTGATAGGTTTTGATATTAGTCAAAATAAAAAACTAAATCTAGCATGATAGTTTGTGCTCTTATAATCATGTGAACATTACACATTACTTACATGTTTCTGTTGAAACGATCTCTTAATTATTGTCTTTGAAATAGGAGCTCTTCCTTGCATTGTGTTCTAACTCTGTTTGTCTTATGTTGCAGAAGAGTCATGTCCTTAGTCGATTCTCCCTATTTTTAGTAGCTAGGGCATGTATACAAAACAAAATATGTCAGGAAGTGGCTCTGTTATTTCAAACCATCAATAAAACAAGGGAGACATTGAGGCTTTTTGGAGGTTTTCTTCCATCATTCTTTAACTACCTGTTTAAATTATTAAGGATTTGAACTTGAGCAGCATTCTAGAAAGTGCTATGCTGTAGTGTTTTTTAGATAGTGAGATTGTAGTGAGTAAAGCAATAAAGTACACAAAGGGAAAAAACTTGACTTTTAAAAAACAGCATGGTTAATTTTTAAATATATTTCATACATCTAGGTGCTTGTGAACGACTTCTTCTTGGTGGCGTGTCTTGAGGATTTCATTGAGAATGCCCGTCTCTTCATATTTGAGACTTTCTGTCGTATCCACCAGTGTATCAGCATTAAGTAAGAACACTCAGATTGGACATGTATTTTCTACCTTTAGTCTCTGTAAATTGTCATGTATTATAATGTTACATGTAGAGGAATTTCATTTAATTCCATTTGTATTTCTCTTTTAGAAAAAAAAAGAATAATTTGCTAATAATTTGTGAAATCTTTAACCTGTTGGAATTTTGAGAAATGTTTAGTCTTTGAGTGGCAGAATATAGTTTCTCTGAGTGACAAGTTGAAGACATTAAACTTACTTTCATTTACCCTATAAAGAATGAAAAATGTTGTATTGTTATGAAGGAGAGGTAAGATGGTTTTCAACAGTAGATCATGTGAGTTAGCCCTTAGCAAATGGGAAACTTTGTTGAAAGACCACTACATTTGGTAATAATTTCTGTTAATTTAGTTTGTTTATTTAATTACATGTTTGAATTCTCATATGGTAAGCTCTGTGACATCCTAAAATTTTGAAACATGGAAATCTTGTGAATTTTAGTTGAAAGTGTCTCTATTGTGTGAGAAAATAATTGGGAAAGTTGTGAAATGTACATGACCTATTAGAAACTAATTTCATGTATTAGGGTTTCAAATATTAGTGTTCTTTGACCGTAGACGAGGACAAATATAAAACATAAAAACTTGGTACTTTTAATCTTTGCCTCTGAGGAATTATGTGTAAACCATATTCTATTTCTTAATGCCATTTGTTTTTGGTAGGAGATCCATCCATACTTGCCTAATTTTAGTGAGTTGCCCTTGAAGTGGTTGTCCAGAGTTGGAAGTGTAGTGAGCTTTTCTAATGGAAGTAGGACTTAGTTGTAGTTTATGGGCATGGTTTTTAAATTGATTCTCTTCCTATTCTTAATATGCAGTTGATCAGGCACATCTCATGTGAGACTGATGCACAGTAGTACCTGGTCTTACTGCTCTTTATTTTTGAGATTTGTAATTAGGGCTTTTCTGTGAAAGAGTAATATTTAGTGTTCTGGTTTTCTTTTTGTAGTTTTCTACATTTCCCCATAGACTCTGGTCACTGGTGTTTTTGGGATTGATCTGTTTTGTTTGCCCGAATGTTTGACCAGAACTTAATTAGTTGCTCCTGTGTTTTATAGCAAATTTAGTACAAAATCTTTTGTTAAATAAATGTTTTCTGAACATTTTAAGTTAAAAGGTTTCTTTGCAGTTTAGTTCTCATGGGTAAGGGGTTTGTGCTAAGTCTAACTCTTTACCTTTATAAGCTGGTACTTGGGTTCATTATTATGTTTCTTAGAATTGAGTTTACAGTGTTTGTCAGTAAGCTAGACTAAATATTTATTATGTCTACTCTGGTAAAATATGTAGCTTGGTGAAGGTAATAGACTAGAAATACCTCTGTGAGTCTTTATGGTGTTGTCTGTGTTGGTTGGCTGCTTTTTGTACTACCTGCAATGCAAAGCAAGGCCCGGTAATCAATTACTAGGCAAGCACCTCACCACTGTCCCATGTACAAAGTTCTTCAATTTATCTTGTATATTTTTACTTTTTCTTGGATCTCTTTTCTGCTAGGCTCTCTCTAAAGAATATTGAACTGAATTTCTAGAGCCATTCCAAAGCCCTGGGGTCTCCTAGCTCTTGCATTGCATTTACTTGAGGTTGATCAGACTTTTCTTTGCCTACCATAGATTAAAAATACATTTTTTTTTTTCTTTTAAGAAATACATAGATAATTTTTCTTTTCAAAATAGATGAAATCAGCATATTTGGGTTGTTATGGCTGTAAATGTTTCAGATGTTAGAAGTTTTGATCTTCAAGAATTCTTAGAAAAAGCTTCTAATCCAATACTGCACATCTGTAGGAAAACTTATGTAGAGGAATTTTAATTCAGTACATGGCTGCTCTGGCAATAGATCACATCCAAAGACGTAGGTCTGTGTGATCCTGCTGTAATACAGACACACCTTTAATCCCAGGAGATAGAGGCATGCAGATCTCTGACTTCAAGGCCAGCCTGGTATAGAGCAAGGTTCAGGTAAAGAAAAGCTTAGGTCCAGGTGCATATGGCTTTAATCCCAGCACTCAGGAGTTGGAGGCATGCAGATGTCTTGAGTTCTGTTCAGTCAGTGAGTGAGAGGCAGTGCAATGGAGTTGAGTTCGTGGCAGTTCAGTCCATGGAATTCAGAGGCATTTTACAGAGACAGGGACAATAGAGAACAAGCTAGACACAAGTAAGGACAGAAGGAGCCAGAAGATTAGAACAGATTGCTGGAGTTAGTTTGAAGCCAAGCAGAGCAATTCCAGACAGAATCTGAGAAACCAAGAGAAGTCAGAATGAATAATTGACATGGGAGAGGAGTTTGAGCCAAAACAGCTGAGTTGAACCAGCCAACAAGAGTTCAGAAAGAACAGAAAGGGCGATCTTATTCAGCAGTAAGTGGAGAGGCTAAAAACAAACAAACAAACAAACAAACCAAAACCATTCTAGGCCTAGATAAGATTGTATGAAGGCTGGAAGCTTCCAGGACTAGGACTAGGCCTATGTTAGCAGACAGCAATAAACCTCCAAGATGACAGTTAAATCAGTAGAATAAATGGCACTGTTAACAAACTTATCTTAAGTCTTTTCAGTAGAATAATAGGTCTAGAAAAACAGAACTTTTTGTGGTGGTGATGGACCTGTTTTATGTCTTCATTGTTTAGCTTGGGACACTTGAAACATGACATGTTTCAAGTTCTAGAACCATGGCTTTCAAATGTTGAGTGTGTATGTGTGTGTGGGCCTGTATGTAAACATTTTGTCCCACTATCACATGCAGTCTTACTTATAAGCATAGCTGTACATGCATGCAAGTAGATGAAATCAGGCGTTTCCATGCTGTTTCTCTTACATTTTTCCTGACATTTCTTTGGAACTCTGAGACTAGTAGAAATATTGACTCAGTGCACTGTCTTGGTCCTTAGCTAGAAAACTTAAGGTTTGGTGCCATCCAGCTGCTGCTTACTTAGGTCATCCTGGATTACCAAGTTTAGGCTGTTGATCTAGGTTTCGAACTCTCATCCATTGCACTATTCCTCACTAGGAATTGTTTTGTTGTGAACAGTTTATGTTTTAAAAAATAAACTTCATATAAATTGATTGTTCAGAATATCAGTTGAGCTGAAGAGTAAACTTGAAATCTTTGTCAACTTTTAACTCTGTATCCCAAAATCTCTAGTTTTGTTTGACACACACAGTTATGATGTGGGGCAGGGCTGTTATGCCATACATTGAGGGTTGGTTATCCCAAAACATAGCCAGAATTGAAAAAAATCACATCCCATCACTTAATTTTTTATCCATGTAAATTACATCTCTTTTGTATAATGAAGTTACAGACCAGTACATACTGTCTTTAGTATGTTGAGTATACTAAGGTTTTTCATGTTTTAAAAGCTGTTTTTTACTGGATTAGAATAACAGCGGCTAAAGGTAATATGAGATATTTATATTAAGATTTTACAAAGATTTTAATTCAGATTTTAGTGATGTAGAATCCATGCAAATGATCAACAGAACTAACCATCTTTAAACAATACACAGATACAGAGAGAAAAGCAATTGTTTTCTGATCTAGTTTTCAAACCTTACTGTATAGAAAAAATGGCTAATTAAGTTATTTATTATATTATTGTATGATATTAATTGGTTCGGTGGCTGTTAATCCTTAACCCGCCATTATAAATGAATACACACCGACACCAACGTGGATTTTAACAAGCTTAGGCCTGAGTTGTACAATCCTAGCCCATCTAAGCTAGCTCATAATTTTGTTACCCAAATATAACCACATATATACATAAGTCCCTCTGGACCATTATTCTCCACTCTAAGCCGATGTTCCAGGCCATGTGGAAGGATCTTGTTTAATCTACCCCATGGTGTGTCCTCCTTGTTTGCTCCAGGCTTCTCCCACCTTCTTCTTTCCAAGATGTTCTCTCTCTCTCAAAAAGCCCGCACACCTTAGTCCTGCCTACCTCTGTCTTTGCCCAATTTCCAGGCCTCAAGCATTTATTTAACCAATCAGAATCAATTAAGTAACAGACAGCAAACAGGACCAATCAACATTTAGAATGCTTAACATTACCCCATCATTGCTGTATATTGAGGTCACTGTGAGAAGTTATATAGCAACTAAATAAAATAGAATTAATTTTTGCGTCTTAACCCATACCTTCTGAATCAAAACATAACCACCAATTCAGATGTAAAAATTATGACCAGTGTCTTAGTTTAACTTTTCTTTCACTGTGAAGAGACACCATGGCCAAGACAATTTATAAAAGAAAGCCTTTAATTGGGTCTTGCTTACAATACAGTTTCAGAGAGTGCGTACTTGACCATCATGATAGGGAGCATGGCAGCAAGCAGACAGACATAGTGCTTAAGCAGTAGCTAAGAACTTCCCTCTATTCTAATCTGCATTCATGAGGCAGAGAGCTCTAGACTGGGCCTGATCTGGTGCTTTTGAAAGCCCACCTGTAATGACACATCTTCCACAAGGCTACACTTCCTAATCTTTCCTAAAGAAGTCAATGGACTAGGAACCTAACATTCAGGTTTTAAACTACTTCAATAGGTATTTTGAAGAACAATATGTTGTGAAGAATCACAACATGTTAGGAAGAATCACATGAACATATGTTGCATATTGGAAAGCCCAGAGAAGTAATTCAGATGGGAGTTTTAGTCAATTCTAAACTCTTTGTGCCTGAAATTAGACTTTCTGTAAATGCTTTTTGTGCCCCATTATCTAATTCCGTTCCCTGGTCCATGCTGGCCTGTTTGCCCTCTACTTAGCGTATGTTCATATCTTCATATCTTTTGTGGGTAGGGAAAGATGCATGCATCTCTAGCTTCTTTTTCCTCCCAAAGGACATTTTTCAGTTGCTGAATACAGTAGCTTTATAAGGCTCATTGCTTATAAAATAACTTGACACTTGTGATTGAAACATTCACTGTTAATACACTTCTTGACTAAATGGATGTAAACACCTATAAAAGTCAATCTCTATAGAATGCATACTGAGATTGTATGTATATTCCTGTAGATTTGTAGGATGCTACAAATCTGTTTAACATAAATTAAGCAACATCTGACAGAACAGATAATATGGTGGAGTTTAATTTAGAATAGCTCACTAGTTTATTTGATATGTGTGTCTGAAATTTAAAAGCTGTTGTAAAATAATTCTTGGACTAGTTTTCAACAGGAGATAAAACAGTGAAAGTAATATTTGAATGCATATGATAATTTGTTGGATCATACACTAATATGATTTCCTTTGGAGATTAGTTTGGTTATTTCCAACTATTCCTGCATTTTTAGCGTTATGAAGTCAGTCTACATTATTTAATAAGTTAAATTATTATTAACATTTTCCTTTAAGTTCTTATTACTGCATAAGTATATTTAAAATCACATTTATTGGAAATAGAGAGAAGTAGTTGTTAACAGATAGTAGTTTCAAAGGTCATTATCATTTCTGTGTTAGTTTTAATAAAGATTATATATTTCAGTTTTTGCATTCAGAATTTAGTGTTTCTGAGCTTTCAGTGTCCACCTACTCTCACAGTTAAGCAGATTCTTTTTAGCAGATTTCTTTAGTTAAGTTTTCATAGCATACTCTTATAGATAGACAGGCCGGCCTTTTCTTTGGATGCATTGGCTGCAGTCTTTAATGAAAACCAGACCACAGGTTCCCATATCTTAACCTTTATTCAACAACATTTGAAATAAATGGCGATTTTTCAACTAAAATTTGGAAGAACAAGTTATAAGAGATGGTTATTAATATCACATGTGAAATACTGAACTTCAAATTTACACTAAGATGAGCAGAATAATGACAAGAGTGTTCAGAGGAAAGGAGAGAGACCATCCTCAAGACCCAGTACTGATGACCTGATAATCAATGTGGAATCACTAAAACCCCAGTTAAGTCTCTAGCTCAAGATCTATATCTGCTATTTGTAAGTGGGGCCGCCAGCATTGAACACTTCACAGAAACAAAAAGAAGTATCTGGTTTGTGCTGGAGGGCGTGAGCAAGCTTCATGAAAGCAACTAGACTGAGGATGGCGTGTTTATTCTTGCTTGATGTTGAAGATCTTTTGCTTATCTTAATACTGTATTTTTGTGTCTGTAGAACAGGTAAACTAGTCAACTTAAAGATATATGAAGCAGTTTCCAGAGAAAATATTCAAGTCTACATTGAAATGCTTCCACAGTTATTTTTTAGTACTATCTGATGTAGAATTTATTTTTGTTTAGATCAGGACTGATTTGGATCTTTTTAAAAGAAATTCTACACTTTGATTCAATTTATAGCATTTTTTTAGGGTGGCCTAATCCAACTTTATCTTTCAAACTTTGATTGACCAGTATATTTTTTTATTTTGTTTGTTTGGTTTTGTTTTAATCTTTAGTATTTTGCATGAAAATATTAGTATAATCTTTTAAAAATATTTTACATTTATTAATGAGAGACAGAGAGAGCACGTGCGTGCACAAGGTCAAAGGGCAGCCTACTGAATCAGGTCTTTAACTTGTTCTTGAAGTGATCGGTAGCTTGGATAACCTGAGATGCCATAAAGTTAATGTGCTGATGCTCTCTGTACAACTTAATTTCATGTGTTACTTTGACTTCATTTTATTAAGTAAAGGATCAAGAAACACAGTGGAGACAGTGAATCACATAGCTGCCCTACAGGGAGATTATAGTGTAGCCTGCAAATGTTCTTGCAGCACTATTATTCATGGTACCAAATTGCTGCAGGCATGTTAGAATGTACAATTAAAGAAGGATATTGATTCTAGTTAGAGTTTCTGTGTAAGAGAGAGTAGGTTGGTTATAAAAACACACCATCATTTAGAGATTTATTGCTGTCCGTTTCTATTTCAGAACCATGTAAGAGACAAGGTAGCTAAGTGAGGAAAAGGGTGCATGGAGGGACAGCCTGTGCAGAGACCCTAAAGTAGAATTGGGAGTGTTTGAAGAACATTTGGTGTGGCTGCTCGTGAAGAGTGACCCTCATGGTGAGAAGAGATGTGTAAGGGACGTGATGAGAGGCTGTGATGAAAAAAGCAGCTGACGGACTTTGGTTAGATAGATGTGATACAGAAGAGTCGAATAACCTTGGTTTTAAACTTATTTTATTTGACTTACATAGCATCTAAACAGTTTTATTATAATTTAAATTTTAATGATGCCAACTACATAATTACTGTCTGAAAATTAAGTTCTCTGCTTTTTTTTTTTATCAACTTACATCTCAGTCACTCTCTCCTCCCTGCTCTCCCCTAGGTTCTCTGCTTTTAAAGAGCAGAATGTAGCCAGATATGTGACATATGCTTATAACCTCAGCACCTGGGATGGCTATAGGCAGAGGCAGGAGGCTTTTTGCAAGTTTGAAGCCAACCATAGCTGAACAGCAAAATTCTGCTTCCAAAAAAATTAAGTAAATAAGTAAAGTAGAATGATGCAGTAAAGATTGTGAACCAACCCAATTTTGAACATATGGTTTCAGTTATGCTGAGTGAGATAGTATGTTTTTGAAAAAAAATTGTTCTTTAAGTAACAGCTTCAGATATTTGCTTACTTAGTACAAAGGGGTTGAAATTACATTCTAGGAAAGTACTAGTGGAAAACAGGGATTAATTATGGAGATACAGGAAAGACTTCTTGCAGAATTTTCCCCTTTTTGAAAACAATGCCTTTTACCTGGGTGGATCTCTGGCATTAGCCTGTAATCCCGAAGACTAAAGAGGTAGTGCTAGAAGATTGCAGATTCAGGCCCTCATTGAACTAAAGACTAAACTCATGGACAGCTTTCAGGCCTGTCTTAGAAAGTTAAAAACAGCTTAGGAATATAGCACAGATATTCTTGATAAGAGTGCTTATCAATTATATTCAAGGTCCCTTTTCAATCCTATTGTCAACTATTTTATTGATAAACTAAATGTTTACATTTTGCACAAAATTTTGTTAATTCCTTGTCTTTAAAGATTGTGAAATAGCGGTATGTTAGAATATGTATTATATTCTAAAAGGCATTTTTGATGAACTAAATTGGTTACGTTTGGGTGGAATCTTTTTTTTTTTTTTTAAAGATTTATTTATTATGTATACAGTGTTCTGTCTGCAGGTATATCTGCAGGCCAGAAGAGGGCACCAGATTTCATTATGGATAGTTGTGAGCCACCATGTGGTTGCTGGGAATTGAACTCATGACCTCTGGAAGAGCAGCCAGTGCTCTTAACCGCTGAGCCATCTCTCCAGCCCTTGGGTGGAATCTTTATCACTGCATAATTGCTTATGTAGATACTAATAACTCAGATACATTTAAAGGTGGATATACTATTACGTGCAGAATTTCTATCTATGATATTCCAAGAAACTGTTTTGCTGAGGAGTGTGGTAAGTTGGTGGTGAATATAGCTTTCAGTCTTGTTGAACATATTCTAATTCTCTAAAATAAATCAATGATTATATTAAAGAATGAACAGTATTAGTTTCAGGTGAAGACAAAGGACAGTTAAGAATAGTGTGCATACTCATGCATGCAAGTATAGTCTGTTCTTATCGTATGTGCATATGTACTCTTTGTCAGCTGACTGACTGACAAGCCTTTTATAACCTGATTGTAAGTTGGAAAAACAAAAGATGCAGCTTAGTTGTCAAAAGGCATTTTAGCATGTCTCTGTGGTGTCAGTTGTGTCTGTTTCTGCATGTCCTTCACTAGGATTGTCAGTTATGCATGATCTGCAAGAGTTCCTCAGTGTTTTATCACAAACATAATTAGCAGCGTTAGGGATTAGCTCTTTCTATTGGGTGTACTTTGCCTAGTCATTCAGTATCACACAACTTTCTTCTTCCTTTGATAGCTACTTTGGAGCACTCAAGTATAGGATCATGTTTTCAAAAATCAGAAAGTAAGTGCAGAATATAATACCTTTTTGTCAAGGATCTTTACAGTCCAGCTACTGTTGTGAAAGCAATATAAGACAGGCATAAACAGGAGTAGTGTATGTAGTGAAGGATCGTGTCTGCAAGAGAACATGATCCAGAGGTATTAGAAGTCTATGCAAAGTATGAGTCAAAGCACTGTGTACAAAAAAAACTAAGCTCTTACGTCTCTCATTAGTATGTTAGCAGATAAACTGAATATGACTCCAGAAGAAGCTGAAAGATGGATTGTGAATTTGATTAGAAATGCAAGGTTGGATGCCAAGATTGATTCTAAACTAGTGAGTATTTTGCTGACTGTTTTCATAATTTTGAGATCTTTTAATTAGACATTTTATTCCATAAACTTTTTTTGAGACAGGCTGCCCTGGAATTCACTGTATACAGCAGGCTGACCAGTTGCTTTCTGTACTGGGATTGTGGACATGAACAGCACACTGCTTGTCTATGTACTCCATGAGGCTGAGTCTAGTGGTACAGGCCTGGAATCTCCCTTACTTTGGGCTCTGAGCAGGAGGATTACAAGTTCAAGGCCATCCTGGGCAAATTAACAAAATACTGTCGCAAAGTGGAAAAGTAAAACCAGACTCAGACTGTAGCTGTCACAAGGTGCTTGTTGTGTGTCAGGCCCCATCCCTGTACTGCACCGAAAAAGAATTGGATGACAGTTGTTTGAAGGCAGCAGCAGTTTCCTGTGTTTTCTTGCTAGATAATTATTATCATCTCAATACAGTGTATAGGCATGTAGCAGCTATGGGGTATTGTGTTGTGCTTATGATATACTAAGATGCTCCAATCACTGACTTTACTAGAATTACTTCTGTTTCATTTTAGGGTCACGTGGTAATGGGTAACAACGCAGTCTCACCCTATCAACAAGTGATTGAAAAGACTAAAAGTCTTTCTTTTAGAAGCCAAATGTTGGCCATGAACATTGAAAAGAAACTTAATCAGAACAGTAGATCAGAGGTAATAATAAAAAATTTTCCATTCTGCCTGGAATTTAGCAATAATGTAACAACTGTTACGTGAACATTGAGAACATTATCAGTATTGGTTATCTCTAATTTTACATTTCTGTTTAAACTTACATAGTATTGAAATGACTAAACTGAAACTAATTTTATCTTATGATGTGTTATATTCATTAGTCAAGGAAACAGAAAAGAATATGTCTCTAACTATAAGTGATTTTCTTTTCCTCTTCTTTTGTGACTTCATTAACTTGCTCCTTAGGGATGAGGACATCATTGTGTTCTGAAAAATGATAACTTCCATGAGCTTGAAATGTGGGATTCTCTTCCTAAAGCTAAAGAAATGGTTCTATAAAAAATGCTGCTTTTTGTGCTGATCTTACATAATTTTTAATTTGATCTTTTATTTGATGTTCATAATTAATGTCCAAAAATATTCCCTTCCCCTTATAATACAGGTCCCTAATTTGTGATGTTCAAAGAACTTGAGTGACCTTGTAACTTCAAAATTCCAAGCCATCTTTAATTCACCTTGGACACTGACTGTAGAGTAACTGAGAGTAGAAGGTTGTTAGTAATCGTAGTATTGAAGGATTCCATTGAGTTGAGAATAGAATTCTAACTTGAAGAATGGCTTAAATTAGATTGAATTACAATTGCATTTTCCAACCAAGTCTAGTAGAGCTAAACCTGGAAAGTATTTCATACGATTTTTTTTTCTTGTTTGCTTTTTTTCCTATATATTCAGAACAAATCTGTTGATTATTGTTCCCATGTTGGTGATTGATTATTGTTATACTTTATCACCATCCGAAAGCCATCAATGATGTTTGTATGAACCACACCTTTTCTTTTCTGTTACTGGTTTCAGATTTCATTTCATCTTGATGATTTCTCTCTGTGTGTATTTTAGGCTCCCAACTGGGCAACCCAAGATTCTGGCTTCTATTAAAGGATTATAAGGAAAAGAAGAAAAAGGAATCAATGAAAGACCTGTAACCATTATACATAAAAGATGACATACATTTTTAGAAACAATTAACATGTTTGCTATAAATTTTGGAGAATTTGAATAAAATTGGCTATGATTCATTTTTTATCTTGCTTGAATTTCCTTGTTTGTGCAAGTGTGTTTTATTAACTTTAGTTTAAAACAATTATATATTCCCAAGAAGTTGCTAAACCAGTACAGAGAGGTCCATATGTAAACCCAGTTTCTTCAGTACTATAGGACAAAACAAATCAGGGTATTGACATGGGCATAATAAATATGAATAATTTTTTAAACCTTTGTTAATTCAAGTTATATCTTGATCACAGGCCCCTCCCTCCACCTACCCTTTACCCACTCTCCCACCTGTCTTTCTCCTCCAGTGGGAGAGGGACTGATCAGCCCCCCTCAGTTGATCATTCACACGAAGGCTGAGAACTTCCTCTTGCTCTGGGGCCCAACGTGAGAGCTCAGCTAGAGTAAAGTGTCCCACTAACAGGTAACAAAATCCATGACTGACAGACTGCTAAGGGATCTGTATGGAGACCAAGTTGTCTGACTTCTGTATTTGTATAGGGGGTGGTCTGGGTCTAGTCCAAGCTTTCTTTTTTTTTTTTTTTTTGGTTAGTGTTTCAGTCTCTGTAAGCCTCTAGGGGGCTAGGATAGTTGGTTCTCTGGATCTTCATGTATTGTTCTTGTCCCCTCTGGGTCTCTCTATTCTCCCTCTCTTATATAGGACTCCCAGAGTTCCACCCAATGTATGACTGTGTTTCTCAGCCTCTGTTTTGATCTGCTGCTGGCTGGAATTTCTCATAGCATAGTTTGTAGGTTCCTGTCTCTGCGTCAGGGGTTATAGGATAGTTATACTGTACTATATGACTAACGTCCAGTTATAAGTGAATACATGCCATCTGGGTCTGGGTTAGCTCACTCAGGATGAGCTTTTCTAGTTCCATCCATTTGGTTGCAACTTGCATAATTTCCTTGTTTCTGATAGCTGAGTAGTATTCCATTGTGTAAGTGTACCACACTTTTTTAAATCCATGTGATGGTTGAGGGACGTTTGGGGATGGCCGAGTCTTGAAGTATAACTGTTCCCAGTTTTCTGAGATATTGTCAGACTAATTTCCATAGTAGTTGTCCAAGTTTGCAAGCTCACCAGCAATGGAGGAGTGTTCCCCTTTCTCCACATGCTCACTAGCATGTACCATCACTTGATTTTTTTTTTTTTTAACATTCTGATGGGAGTTAGATGGAATCTGTGGAGTAGTTTTGGGTTGCATTTCCCTGATGACTAAGGATGTTGATTTTTTTTTTTTTTCAAGTGTCCCTTGACCGTTAGAGATTCCTCTTTTGTGAATTCTTGGTTTACCTATATACCTCATTTTCTGACTGGATTATTTGGTTTCTTGGTGTTTAATTTCTTGAGTTCTTTGTAAATTTTGGATATTAGCCCTCTATCAGATGTGGGGTTAGTGAAGATCTTTTCCCAATCTGTAGGCTGGGAGGTCTTTCCATCTTCTGATGGCCTCTTCAATTTCTTTCTTCAAGGATTTGAGGTTCTTGTTATACAGGTCTTTCACTTGCTTGGTTAGAATTACTCCCAGTTATTTTATATTATTTGTGGCCATTGTGAAGGGTGTTGTTTCCCTAATTCCTTCCTCAGCCCATTTATCTTTTGTGTAAAGAAGGGCTACTGATTTTTTTGAATTAATTTTGTATCCAGCCACCTTGCTGATGATGTTTATCACCTGTAGGAGTTCTTTGCAATTTTGGGGGTCACTAATGTATACTGTCATATCATCTGTGAATAGGGATACTTTGATTTCTTCCTTTCCAGTTTGTATCCCCTTGAACTCCTTTAGTTGTCTTATTGCTCTAGCTAGAACTTCAAATACTATGTTGAAGAGACAGGGAGAGAGTAGGCTGCCTTGTCCCTGAATTTAGTGGAAATGCTTAAAGTTTCTCTCCATTTAATTTGATGTTGGCTTCTGACTTGCTGTATATTGCCTGTATTATGTTTAGGTATGGTCCTTGTATGCCAGATCTCTCCAAGACTTTTAGTATGAAGGAGTGTTGGATTTTGTCAAATGCTTTTTTCAGCATCTGGTGAGGTGATCATGTGGTTTTTTCTTTCAGTTTGTTTATATTGGTAGGTTATGTTGATCGATTTTTGTTTGTTGAGCCACCCCTGAATACCTGACATGAAGCCTGCTTGATCATGGTGTATAATACTTTTGATGTGTTCTTGGATTTGGTTTGCATGTATTTTCATGTGTATTTTTGCATCTATATTCATAGGGGAAAGGGGTCTGAAATTCTTTGTTGGGTCTTTGTGTGGTTGTTATCAGGGTGACTGGCCTTATAGAATGAGTTTGGCAATGTTCTGTTTCTATTTAGTGGAAGAGTATGAGGGGTATTGGTATTAGCTCTTCTTTGAAGGTCTGGTAGAATTCTGTGCCGAAACCATCTTATCCTGGGCTCTTTTGTTTGGGAAAGTTTCAATGACGCTTTTATTTCCTTAGGAGTTATAGGACTGTTTAATTTGTTTCTCTGATCTTGATTTAAACTTTGTATGTGGAATCTATTAAGAAAATTGTCCATTTCACTTAGGTTTTCTAATTTTATGGAGTACAGGTTTTTGAAATAAGACCTAATGATTCTTTGGATTTTTTTTCAGTGTCTGCCCCCCCCCCTTCATTTCTGATTTGTTGATTTGGATCTTTTCTGTCTGCCTTTTAGTTATTTTGGCTAACAGTGTGTCTGTTTTGTTGATTTTTAAGAACTAGCTCTTGCTTTCACCATTTCTTTGTATTGGTTTGTTTGTTTGTTTGTTTCTAAGTTACTGATTTCAGCCCTGAGTTTGATTTCCTGCCATCTACTCTTGGGAGTGTTTGTTTCTTTTCTTTTTTTTTTTAGAGCTTTCAGTTGTACTGTTAAGTTGCTAATATGAGCTGTCTCCACTTTCTTTTTGAAGGCACTTAGTGCTGTGAACTCTTAGCACTGTTTTCATTGAGTCTCATAAGTTTGTACCTTCATTTTCATTGAATTTTAGGATGCCTTTGATTTCCTTCATTTGTTCCCTAACCCAGTGGTCATTCAGTAGAGAGTTGTTCAGTTTCCATGAATGTGTAGGCTTTTTGTTATTTCTGTTGTTGCTGAAGTCCAGCTTTAATCCATGGTTATCCGATAAGGTAGAAGGGGTTATTTCAATTTTCTTCTGTCGATTGAGACTTACTTTGTGACCTATATGGAGAGGAAGATACATTCTTTTGTGTTTGGGTGAAATGTTTTGTAGATATCTGTTAGGTCCATTTGGTTCATGTCCTCTGTTAGTTTCATTATTTCTCTGTTTGGTTTCTGTCTCTATAACCTGTCCATTGGTGTGAGTCAGGTGTTGAAGTCTCCCACTGTTAATGTGTGGGGATCAATGTGTGCTTTAAGCTTTAGTAGTTTTTCTTTTACAAATGTGGGTGCCCTTGTATTTGGGGCATAGATATTCAGTATTGAGATGTCTTCCTGATTAATTTTTTTACTTTGATGAGTATGTAGTGTCCTGTCTATCTGTTTTGATTAATTTTGGTTGAAAGTCTATTTTATTCGATATTAGGATGGCTACTCCAGCTTGCTTCCTGGGACCATTTGCTTGGAAAACCTTTTCCTTTACTCTGAGGTAAAGTCCATCTTTGTTGGTGAAGTGTGTTTCTTGTATGCAGCAAAATGATGGGTCTTATTTATGATCCATTCATATGCCTGTGTCTTTTTATTGGGGATTTGAGTCCATTGATGTTGATGGATATTAATGACCATTGATGATGATTTCCTATTATTTTAGTGTAGGTAGTAGTAGTGTGTTTCTTTTGATTTTGCTGCAGTTCAATTGTTTACTGTGTTTTCTTTGGTGTAGTTAGTTATCTTTGGGTTGGAGTTTTCCTTTTAGGATCTTTGTAAGACTGGATTTTTGGATGGATACTCTTTGAATTCGAGTTTGTCACGTAATATCTTGTTTTCTCCATCTATGGTGATTGAAAGTTTTGCTGAATGTTGTAGTCTGGGCTGGCATTTGTGGTCTCTTAGGGCTTGTAGGACACCTGCCCAGGACCTTCTGGCTTTTAAAGTATCTGAGGAGAAGTCTGGTGTGATTCTGATGGCTCTGCCTTTATATATTACTTGGCCTTTTTCTCATAGCTTTTCATGTTATTTCTTTGTTCTGTGCACTTAAGAGTGTTTATTATTATGTGGCAGGAGGAATTTCTTTCCTGGTCTAATTTATTTGGTGTTCTGAATGCTTCTTGAACGTTTAGGGGCATCTCTTTACATTTGTGAAATATCCTTCTGTGATTTCGTTGAAAATGTAAAGTGACCCTTGGAGTTGGGAGTCTTCTATTCCTATTATTCTTAGGTTCCTTCTTTTCATTGAGTCCTTAATTTCTTGTATGTTTTGGGTGAGAAATTTTTTAGTTTTCTCCTTTTTTTGGCTGATGAATTGATTTCTTCAGTTGAATATTCCACACCTTAGATCTTGTCTTCTATCTCTTGTAATCTGTTGGTGATGCTTGTGGCTGTAGTACCGGTTCTTTTTCCTATGTTTTCCACTTCTTGGATTGTCTCTGCATGTATTTTCTTTATTGCTTCCATTTTCATTTTTAGGTCTTATACTAATTTATTCATTTCTTTCTCCACCTTGATTGCCTTTGCCTGTATTTCTTTAATGGCTTTGTCCTTTTCCTTCTCCTGTTTGACTGAGTTTTCCTGTATGTCTTTAATGGATTTCTCCAATGTCTATTGGATTGGGTTTTCCTGATGTCTTTAATGGATTTCTTCATTACTTTCATCTATTGGATTTTGACCTCCTCAAAATCTTTTAAGAGATTTAGGTTTTTTTTCTTTCTCTTAAGGCCTCAATTATTTTCATGAGTATAGATTTGTCATCATTTTTTTGTGTTTCTGGTGTGGTAAGATGGTCATTACTTGTACTACAATAGCTGGGTTCTGGTGTTGCAATATTGCTCTCATTTTTGTTGCTTGTGTTCTTTTGTTGCCCTTCAGCCATTTCTGCTGTGGTAAGATGGTCATTACTTGTACTACAAGCTGGGTTCCAGTGTTGCAATATTGTACTCGTTTTAGTTGCTCGTGTTCTTTTGTTGCCCTTCAGTCATCTGGTATTCCCTGTCATCAGTTGGTTGTTCCTGGTGCCCACTAGATATGGTGCCCAGGAAAGAGATCTGTTTTGGAAGCTGGTTGTTCCTGTATGATTTATGTGATCCTATCCAGAGGGTCACTTCAGGGAGTTCAGTAGGGCTCCGGACTGAAGGCTGTAGCTGGGGAGCTGACTTCTCAGAGTAGTGGTAAGTGCTTGGAGACCCAATTCAGGGTCCTGCTTACCTGGAACTCCAGGGAATGACCTCTCGGAGACTCTCTGTCACAAGGTCTGCTAGAGATATGGGAGGTGTCTAGAGGCCAGAGGTCAAGCAATCCCTAGGACTCAGAGGAGGATCCCTCAGAGAAGCACTCTGAATGGAGGAAGCACCTGGAGGCCTGAAGCTGAGGCAGAGTGTTCCTGTGGCTCAGTGGATGCCCTCTAGGAGAAGCTCTCTCAGAGATGCACCTGGTGGCTGCGGGCCTATGTGAGAATCCCCGGAACTCAGAGGAAGACCTGTAAGAGAAGCTCTCCTAAGGGTGAGGCATCCCCTGGTGGCCAGAAGCCTGACCAAGTGTCTTTGGTGCTAGAGGGTTGATCCAGGTCTCTGGAGGCACTTGACAGCAAGGGGCTATGGGGAGTGTCTCCATGACTTGGAGGAATGTTTGTCCAGTGAGCCTCCCAAAAATCTATCCATACTGAATATAGCATATAATGAACAAATTGTCATATAGGTCAGTAGTGTATTTTATTACCAAGGAGAATACCTTTTGTTTATTTACCACATTGTATGGTGATTTTTGGTTGTTTCTAGTTTGGTACTATTACAAGTAAAGTTTTTTTTTTTTTGTAATTTTCTTAGTCACTCTAGTTACAGAGATTAAGTAGGAGTGTAGGTTAAATTTTATAAATTCTCTGAATGTTATACACACACAACTTTACCATATGTCTATGTTATGTAAGTATAATTTCCTTATTGGGTCTTGTTCACACAGGACTGTATTGGTGTGTTTGTATTTGTGTGTATGTTTTAATTTGCTGTTGAGGTTGAGCTAAAACCCAGCTTGTTAGCTTCTTTCTCCTCCTGTGCTAATGGTATACTAATGAAAGACTTTTTTTTCTTGTTTTGCTGTTTGTCAGACCACTGCTTAAAGTCAATTATTGAGATTCTAACATAGTTATATTGCATATCCCACTTAAAAAGCATAAAGAACTAGCAAGAGCAGTTTGTACAAACTTTCTCTGAAAATACTATATAATACCTATTTAGGTCCTGAATGTCTTATGGAACTATTCAATTATCATACAGTACAAAACCATATGTGTAAGTTAGTGAGTGCTTATTACTATCTTGTAATAAAATTGTATTTTGAAAAACAACTGGGTGCCAGAATTGAGGTTTCTGGCTCTTAAGACTTTTGGGATATTGGTATTCCTAAGGTATTCCAGAGGTGCTGAAATTAGGATAAGCCAAGTGCTGATTTTTTTTGTTGTTGTTGTTGTTGACCATTGTGAATGTGCTGAATGTTGCCCTAGGAAATACAGGTTTGTATAAAAGAATATTTGTAGCACAAAATTATCAAAGTTTAAGGAGAAAGCTCCAGAAAGTGATCCTTATATAATAGCTAATCCCTTGAAGTTCTGATCAGTAACAAAGCCATAGTTCATTACAAAGTTAAGTAGAATTGGATACACTACTAAGATGTCAAGTTTTGATCTGTAGCTTAACAAGACACTTTAATAGTAGAAATTTCTCCATAATTACTTAGTTTAGCAATTAAAGAGCTTATCAGATGTGTCCTAAGTGGGTTAGTAAAAGTTCAGGGAAGAGATATAGTTACTATTAGATATCTCTCAGTTCTGGACAGGAAACAACCCTTAGGAGAAGGAATCTAGCATTTGAACACCTTAGGAGAGCCTAGAAAAATGGAAATGCCCACAGTATTCATATATTGGCAACAAAGCATAGGCAGTCTAGTATATGTTAAGGTGTAAAGCAGAGAACAATTCAACAGTTTTGTCAGGTTGTGTCTCTATATCAGCAGTTCTCAACATGTGAGTCCTGACTCCCTTGGGGGGTTGCATATCAGATATTTACTGTGCAATTCCTAACTAGCAAAATTACAATTATGAAGTAGCAATGAAATAATTTTATAGTAGGGGGTCATCGTAACACGGGGAAGTGAATTAAAGGGTCACAGCATTAGGAAGGTGGAAAACCACTCTCTTACAACCTTTACATTTCCATTTGCTGAAGGTTAATTTCTTTTGGTTTGTTAGGACCCTGGTCAGTGATAGCTGTTTCAAGTGAGCACAAAAAGTATTCCATGTTTAGTTCCAATAGTGTGATCTCTGGCTACTAGTTAATGTTCTCTATTTTTCTTGAAACATTATGCCACTATTAGTATCACTTGGAAAAATATAATTAAGGGTCATTTTTTTGTGCATTTATAGCATCTGTTCATTATTAAAAATAAAATCTTCCAGTAAGATACCAAGTCAAAATAAGTTTTAATTTTCATGTTTCTACTCTGTTCTTTATTATGTTGAAGTCTATGCATTATGAGTTTTTTTGCAGACGCATCAAGGATCCACATATTCATAAACTTTGCATATTTTCTTGTATATACATTATTTTTTACTCATAAATGTATGAATTTGTACTATTTAAAAGTATGAACTATATAAATGTATATCCGTATGTATGTATTATAGACACATAATTAACCTGTTCAGAGAAAGCAACATCTACCCAATAACTACTTATAGCTGTTCTGCTTAAGATATAAAGAGTTACATTTTTTTCTTCACCTCTGAAAAGTAAGCACTGCCATGACTTTTAATGCATAATTAATTTGTATCTTTGGTTATATTTTGTATGTTTCAGCAATAAAAATTGAGTTTTCATTACTTACAGTCTTAAGTTGAAATTATGCATGGTATTCTGTAGCTTGCTTCACACAGCAGATTGAGATGTATTCAGCTTTAGTTTTTAGCTTCTCACTGTCTTTGGTATTAGCTCCATATGTGTCATAGATTACTCATCATATGTTGTGTAGCAATTTCCTCAGAGATTCCATCCTGTAGAAAGCTCTTTAAATAGGAAAATAAGCAACTCAAAACAGCTTCAGGAAGGCCCTGAAACTGAGCAGATTCACTAGGGCCCCTCCCTGACAAACAAATCTGAGAATCGCCTTCAGATGGAAGGAAGCATAACTAAACTTCAAAGAAGTCTCTGAGGCTAGAGCAGCTCTAGGTTTAGAATACCTGAGCCACTTGGAAAGACATTCCAACCTGTTGAACTGCCTACAGGCTGTGCAGTGTATTTCAGGTTTCCAGATTTGTGAGCTGTCATCCATGCTGAGACGGGCTTTGGTGAGGTGGCTGTTTTTGAGTCATTTCTATTCCTGTAAGTAACCTCTCATCCATATTCCTCTAAGTTACCATAAAACTCATTCATTCACCAACTTGGATATACTTTGGATTGTCTTGGGATCCCTATCAGGGTGAATATGTGTGTTGCATGAGGAAAAGTTTTGTTACACAACTGTTGTTAAACAAGTTTTCTACTTGATTATGTGGAATTTTTTGAACAAGGTAGAATATTGTGTGTGTTTAGACCATTGTGTACTGTTTGTGTATTGTGATCATTGATTTAGAAGAAGTGGGTCCAACTTAATGTCTTTCGGTATATCTCCTTTGGTCTTTTTCCATTTTACTTGTCTTTTGTTCTCTGCATGAATTTTCTTGTAATTAAAATTATTATCTCTGCACTATCCAAGTACATGGAATGTTTTATTGGATGAGCCTTCCCTCTTATTTTGAAATACATTCTGTCCATATTGTAACTCCCAATTGACATTGTTTGGCCACGTTTTAGGACTTCTTTCTTTAATTGGTGTTTTCTTCAGGTTCACTATAATGACTCTGCAATTTTTTGTTTGAATTGGGATTCACTGTGACTATCAATTGAATAATAGCTTTTGTACTGTTCTCGTGATAGAAAGATGGTCTTTGGATATCCTATTACCAATTTTCTGAAGTTTGTTTCCGCAAATTACATCATAAAGGTAGGGAAGTGCCTTTTTGTGTGTGTGCCACATGTTTTGGTTAATTTTTTTAAAATGTGCCTTCAGGTTCTCCACTGATCTTTTTACCTGATTTTCTGGTAAATACCCATTGAATTTCTCACTTTGGTGATTTCCCCCATTTTCATAGTCTTTTTGAAGACTTACTTTACACAGCTAGATGAAGGTAGTCATTGGAATGCTTGTGCACATCCTGACGACCTTCTGTGCAGTTAGCATGAGCATTGTCAGCTGTGATGCTTTTCCTGGGGTTTACACTTTCACTCTCAGTTACATGTTTATGTCCTTACCTGAAACTGCAATTCAATTATCAATTATATTTATTAATAAGTATAAACTGTAAGATTAGGCCAGCGGAGCAGCTGGCGGCCTATCGGGATATCAGCCAGCGGGCCTGGCCCGCATTAACCTGTGACCTGATTTTTCCTGGGGAAAAAGCCCTGGACCAAGGGGGCCTATACCACCTATAACCTAAACTCTGTTAGCTAATATAAGTTGTTATATTAGGCTGGTAGAATTGCCAGCAGCTTGGCAGTTGATTCACTGGAGCTCAGCAGGAAGCTGATGGCCCTGGATTGCTTGGACTGAAGACCTATAAACTGTGTGGTTCTTTCCCCAATAATTAAATACACCGAGACCTTTTAATGTTTCAATGCTTAGCCCTTAGCTGGGCAGACTCTCAATTAGCTAATCTAATTAACCTGCACCACCTAATCCCAAACCGTCATGTGCCTGTGATTACCTTCCAACATTCTCAAACATGTCTATCTGCTTCCATGCCTCCCAGTGGAATGAGCAAATCCTCTGTATAAAAAGCAGCATTCCTGTTCTAATCTCAGGAAGTCCCACCTTCCTATACTCTTTCTGCCCAGCTAATTGGCCATCAGCAACTTTTTTTAGCTAATCAAGAGAATGCCTCAGAAGAGACGGTAACCAGATCTCAGCATTGAAATCAGCCTATCAGAATGTTACCCACTGCAGAAACATGTACATGAGCAAAAAATAATTAAAACTAGAGAAAAATGAAAGTCTTATTTTAAATGCACATTATGTTGTTTAAACCTTAACATTACGTGTGCTGAATATGCTCTGTTAGCTGCCTTGTCCAAGCTGTTGCCAGTTACTTCCATGAATATTGTCACTTTGGTAATTCCCCATTTTATTTTTCTAGACTAAAAGTTGGGTTCCTAAAAACACTATGCAAGCCATAAACCTTGCTATTTCAAACTATTGATGGCTGTAGATTAAGAAAATCATCGTCCTATTTTCTCTCTGTGTGTCCTGTGTGCATACTAGTAATTGTGTCCCTACATTGATTTTACAATCTGTTATTTGATACTAATTGCTCTCTTTTTTCTGAGTCATGTGCTGCTCCTCTGGGAATCAATTTCTTCCCTTTACAGCCTCACTACCCATGAATATATGTCTAATTTTCATTTTACTTTTTCTCTGGAACTCAGATGTCAAAGAAAATTTTCCTCCTGGCAAAGCTGTTAAAGGCTGTCTTGTGTATTAACATATGTGGAATTATACTATTCTTGTTACTAGTTGTTTGTTTGTTCCAGAATAACACTTTGATTTGTTTGAGTGATACCTGTCTTTTTTACTGCTAATCCCTCATGTCTGATATATATTAGGCTTCAGTAAATTGTAGATTCAGAGACACCTCAAGGCACCTCAAGGCCAGCCATGTTCTGTGCCAAAGGATTAGTGTGAGAACCTGTAAGTTTTCAGAAGGGTTGGAGGTATAGGTGACTGGTAAAGTACTTGCTGAGCCCCAAATTCAAACCCCAATACTACAAAATCAAAAGATGTATGTGTCATTATAGCCTCTTTTTTGCACCATAGGTAAATGAAACCATCATTTACATTTGCAAAGTATTGCTGTTGAGTGGTTTTGTTTTGTTTTGTTTTGGGAGTGGTGGGGAGGGACATAATGACAATAGGACATTATATGGAGACTTATTTCATGACATTGTAGTTTATAAAAACATTTAAAACATATCTTTGAATGTTAAAGTCAGGTGCCAAATACATATGGACTAGACATTGGGAATGTATGCTAAGCCATATAACTCTTGTAATTGTGGCCTATTTATTTCTGTTGTTTTGTATTGTATTTATAGTTATAAGAAAAAGAACCATTTGTTGGACTGAAAGGGAGAGCTGTTGGGGGTAAAAAGAAATACCTTAAACTAAAAAATAAAAAAAGAAGGGAAGAGGATGGGGGGTTGAGGGGGAGGAGGGTGGAAGGGTGGGACTGGAGGGGGGAGTAGGGAGGGGATTGTGGTTGAGATGTAACTTGAAGAAATAAAAAAATAAATTATTTAAAAAAACATATCTTTGTTTTATCTTTTCTTTTGTTAATGGTGGAAATAAGAGTGGAAAGGTCTTCAAAGTTCTCTTTCCTCTTAGCTTCCCAGTGTCAGTGGAATAACTAGGCATTGTACACAACTACCCAGCTTCCAAGTTGATAGTTGTGGGTGTATCTGGAAATTCTTGGCCTCCTACTTATCCACAAGCATGATCATTGCTGTGCTCCCCAATGGGCAGATGTGTGACCAGAAGGAAAGGGTACTGCTACATTTAGACATCTTCCCTGTTTGCTTTGAAGAGGCAGGCCACTGGGAATTAAACTCCCATGCTTCCTGTGCCACTTACACAAGAACCATTGAAAGCAACATCCAGTCAGCTGTAAAGGCCAAGAGTCAAACTGAACTGTGAAGATGAGCAGTAAGAAGAGCAGTCAAGGTCAGGGCCAAATGATCAGAGTGAACTGTTTAAAGCTGCCAATGGACTTTAATCACTCAACTCACTGTTAAACTTTTTGTGTTTCCCAAGCATAATTTACTTCAATGCATTTTAAATTCCAAGATCAAGGATCCTCTGGAAACAAGCTCTAAATTCCAGCAGAAGAAGCACAAACACGGTTCTGTTCTGCCCATTTTTCATTTTCTGTATTTAATAAAATGTTGACTTAGAATCTGTGCAAAAGAACATTTATGCGAACTGGAGAGATGGCTCAGAGGTTAAGAGCAATGACTGCTCTTCCAGAGGTTCTGACCACATAGTTGCTCACAACCATCCATAATGAAATCTAGTACTACAGGCATACCTGCAGACAGAACACAGAATACATTTTAAAAAAATCTTAAAAAAACATTAATGCATGTCCTATTTTGGTTCTAAAATGATTCTTGTACTGCCTTCTATTTTATCTTGTGAGACTTGAGGGTGGGGGGGGTTCAGGTGTGCCAGATTGATTAATTTTGTTTTTAAGTATTATAAAAACAGTGATGAGATGAATATAATATTATTTGAGATGAAATTTGAACAGACAGCACCTTGGCCATTTAGACATTACTCCAGGTAAATGAGTTGTATATCTATTTTTTTGTCAAAAGATATACTTCTACGAGATGTGAATTAGTGCTAGAAGGGATTGAAGGCCAACGGTGTGGCCAATAGGCACAATGATGTAAAGTGTAATAAGATCACAAAGACACTTTTATTTTCTCAGGATTTATAATGTGGAAATTCAGGAATAAAATACTGAAGTACATTTTTTATAGGAACAATTTTTCCATTAATTAATAATTCACTTTACATCCCGATCGTAGCCCTCCCTCCCCTCCTTACCATCTACCCTCCCACCCTCTGCCACCATTCCCCACTCCCCTTCTCAGAGAAGGGAAACTCCCACCAACCCGCATTGCCACTTCATGTCACATAGGGACATTCTTAAATGCTACTTCTACATTGCCTTTTTGATAAAGGGACTATAATTTACTCTTAGATACTTGGGAGGTGTCTAAACAGGTATTGTTTGAGAACATTAAAGCAGCAGCCTGTGGGAAAAAAGCTGTTGTTCCCTGGTTTTGTCTACTGAAACATTGGGTTTCTCATTTTTCTTTATTGGCAAGTGATCCACAGAAAAGAAACATATGCTTAATTGTGTCTTTGGTTAGATACCTGATCAGGTCAGGTTGTTGCTCTATTTCTGCATAAGCCATTCAGCGATTTTTTTTTTCTCTCCACCACAGACTTGCACTTTGAATCTTTGTTGCTGTTCTAAGTGTTTGTTGTTGTTGACCAAGGGGACTTAAAAAGGGTCCAAATAGATTAGTTTTAAGTCATTACTTTTTAAAAACAAGAAGGCATAATGGACAAACAATTTAATGAACAGACATTATCTGTATATTCAGAGGTCAACATAATGGTATCACCTGTGCTCATGGGTGGATGGATGGATGGATGGATGGATAGATGGACGTGTGTGTGTATGTGTGTGTGTGTGTGTGTGTGTGTGTGTGTGTGTGTTGTGAGGAAAGGCTCATTTAAGATGCTCTGGATTGAACCCAGGACTTGATGCATGCTAGGTTGTCTATGTGCTGCAGATTGGATCTATAGCTTCAGTAACTTAGATGGCAAGTGTGTGCACGCCCTGCTAATTGAGGTCCGATGGACCTCAAAATAAAGACTATTGTTTATTCTTTTGGCAATGTGTTATTGCAAAACCCATGTTACCCCAGAACTCTGTTTTGCCAGACCTTGAACTGTGTAGGCTAACCTTGAACTCGTGGTAGTCTTTTTGCCTCAGCCTCCTCAGTGCTGAGATCACAGATGTGAGTCGCCATGCATGACAGTATTGGAATTATTAATTTATTTATTGTGTGTGCATGTGTGTAGGTAGACAAGAATGTGATCATAGGATAACTTGTGGGAGTGGATTCTTCCTTTATTCCATACAGTCCCAGGGGTCCAAATCAGGTTATCATACTTGCTATTAAGTGCCTTTGATCCACGGGGCCATCTGATCAGCCCTAGTATTGGAACTTTGTTACCATTTTTATATAAAGAAAGCAAGTCTATTTCTGCTAGTGAGTCAGTTAACATATCCTAGAGAGATAAAGGGTGCAATATGAATAATTTTGTTGAACAAGACATCTTGTATAGTTCTGTATAACATCTTGTATAGTTCTGCTTTACTGGATAACATTATTAGAAAGTGTTAGTGCCAACAACTTCCTTACCGGTTTATGCCTGATTCTTTGGTAATTTGTAGGGCTCATGAATTTCACTAACTCATATCAATAATATTCATATTAACCAATAATGTCCATTTGGCTTATTTTCACTTATTTAACACTTACCTATAATCATTTGTATGACTTCAGATCAATTTGCTTATTGGCCATTTCCTGCACATGTACGTAGCTGATCATTGGCTCTTTCTTTGGCCACTAAAGAGGTAAAGAACTCTGGGGGAAACAGTTGATTGAAGGGAGAAAATTATTAAAGTCTCTTACTTTTTCACTTAGAGAGAAAGCAATGAAATTTTAGATTCAGTATTATTCCTCAAGATAAAAGAAAAAAGCAAATAGATTGCCCCTTTTTTTCTAGAGCGGTTGAGGGGAGATGTTAAATCAATAACTGACACTAACACTCTTCCACCAATGAGTATTTGAATAGATATCAAGGAAAAAAAGGATTTTTGTTGGCAACTAAATTATCATAAGAACAATCTACTCCAACATACATAGGAATCCCAATAGAACAAGTAATGGTAATGCAAGATGCGCTAGGAGACTGTGTGTGTGTGTGTGTGTGTGTGTGTGTGTGTGTGTGTGTGTGTGTGT
>CAJQZJ010032563.1:7324606-7372433 GCA_907164525.1 Lophiomys imhausi
TGTGTGTGTGTGTGTGTGTGTGTGTGTGTGTGTGTGTGTGTGTGTGTAAAACACATATGGTATAATGATTCAGTTGTAGAACAAAAGAGCTAAAGTGTGTGTTATTTGAAAAAATACCCTATGTTTGTTTTGGTTAGTGTTTTAGAAATAAGCAAATTACTTTTGTTGTGAAATATTTAACCTTAAACATTTATAAAACAGTATAGGATGCTTGTTAAAATTATTCATATTTAATTATTATATTTCTTAAAAGTAAAATTTTGGAAGAAATAAAGATATAAAGCAGTATGCCATGTTTTCTCTGTATTATATTCTTAAGTTAGTAGGGCTTTTAATTTAGTCTTTAAACTTTCAGTTTTATAAGAAAATTTTCACATAAAATCAAAAACAATTATTACATAGATGGCTCTATAAGAACAAATGTATTTTCTTGCTTTTGTGTTTAATAATAATTATTAGAATAGTTATTCTGAGCTCTTACATATGAGTAGACAAAAGCCACAGTCTATGTGTTTTGGCATATGTTCTTCCAGATCTTTCAGAGATACTGACGACACCAGAAAAATAATTTCACCCAGAAAGCCTTTTGTACTAGATAAATGATTATCACGTAAGAAAGCAATCATCACTTTTTGGTTTCTTTTTTCTTTTTAAGACTACTGTTGTTGATTGTTAGCAGTGAATAACAGGTACTTGGAATTTCCTTATATTTCCTCTTATTGAAAATGGATGTTTTTTCTCACAAAATATGTCCTGATATAGTCCCCCTCCCTTTACTCCTCCCAGTTCCTCCCTGCCTCCCCCTCATCCAAATCCACTCACTTCCATCCCCCATTTAGAAAACAGTCTCTTAAGAGATAATAATAAAAGAAAATAAGATAAAATAAAAACTAACACATTGAAATTGGACAAAACAAACAGAAAGAAAGGAGCCCAAAGGAAGGCACAATAAATAGAGACCCACTCACTTTCAAATTCAGAAATCTCATAAAAAATACGTTTGTTTGTTTGTTTGTTTGTTTGTTTGTTTTTGTTTTTTTCTGGGAGCCATACTATAAATGTAGAGGACATGATGCAGACCACGCAGATCCTGTGCATGAACCTAGTCTGTGAGTTCACTTGGGTTTTTAGAATGTTATTTCAGAGGGTCTTGTTTTCTTTGTATCCCCCAACCTCTCTTGTTCTTACTCTTTCCATCTCTTCCATGGGTTTCCCTGAGCCTTGAGAAGAGGGATTTGTTGGGGATGTCCCTGTTAGTACTGAGTGTTCCAAGGTCTCTTACTCTCTGCATAATGTCTGAGCTGTGGGTCTCTCTTATATTTGTTTCCATCTCCTACTGGAGTAAGCTTCTCTGATAATGGCTGAGCAAGGTACTGTTCTATGAGTACAACAGAATGTCAGTCATTTTATGGCTACATTTCTTTAGCAGAACAGTAGTATTTAGTTTTACTCTAGGTCCCTGGGCTATCCTTCGGTTCTTGGTCATCCAAACAGGATGGATATAGGTTCCCTCTCATGGTGTGGGGTTTAAGTCAAACCAAATATTGGTGGTTACTGCCACATACTTTGTGCCACCAATGCACTAGCCTGTCTTGCAGGCAGGACACCATTGGTGATCCAAGGGTTTATTTTAAGAATTGTTTGACTTAAGACCATCAGTTCCTGACAGCTGCCATTTGACTTGGAAGGAGATAATGAGCATCAAAAATCTCCATCAATAGATAATTCCTACTGGGCAAAAATGCCCCTGATCTCTCAACAGACTATTTACAGTCCAAAGATGAACCAAAGCTTAAATGCAGGGATGTCGATGGCCTGATCATGCAGAGACGGAATGGGCAAATCCTTCTTATTTCCTGCTTCACAATTTAGTCTTTGAGATACACTATCCAGAAGGCTGAAGATGATGCTCCAAAGGTATCAAGAGATATTTGGGACTGTCTAGGCAGCAAAGTGTCATTTTTTTTTCTTTTTTGGAAGCTGCTCTTCTATGCTTCCTATTCACTCAAATAATAACTTTATCCCTTTATGTATATGATGGGGTTGAACACATAATAGTTATAAATTTTCAATTGAATTTGAGTTGTTTAGGATTTAAGAGGATATTTTCAAGTCTAAATCACATCTTTATGTTTATAAATATAGGATATGATGGAAAATATTTAGGTTCAGAACTTTAGACACACCAAGATAGATGATTTTTTTCTTCTTCAAAATTGCCTGATACAAATAAGCTAAATATTATGTGTTTAACTTTTATATATAGTTTTCTTGATTGTTTGATATTTGTTCTTACTGTTTTTACTACATGAGTTAAAAATTTAGTAGTTTTATTAGACAAAAGGAGGTAATTGATAGGGTGATGTTATACATTCTAAATTTTAATTAATTGGTCCTGCTCGCTGTCTGTTACTTACATTATCTCTGATTTGTTGAATAAATGCTGAGGCCTGAGATTGGGCAAAGACAGAGGTAGGCAAGACTAAGACATGGGCTTTTGAAGCAGAGAGGTGGATGGGTAAGAGAAGCCTCCAAGAGAAGAAACAAAGAGCAGGAAAGAAGACACATGCCATGGGTTAAAGAAAAGAACCTTATTCCACGTGACCTGGAACATCAGCATACCATGGAGTAAAACAGCCAAGGGGACGTATGTATATTGTATGGGGCTGTATTCAGAAATAGAATTAAGAGCTAGCTGAGAGGGGCCAAGATTACTCAATTCAGGCCAAGGCTTGTTAAAATCCACGTGGTGTCTGTGTGTTCATTTAAATGGCTGGTTAAGGATTAACAGCTGCCAATCAATTAACATAAATACTAAGAAATAATTTAATTCTTTTTACATTTCTTGGTAGCATGCAGTGTACCATCCTGTAATAAAGATAATAAAATGTACAGGTAAAGTTTCTATGTAAGCACCAGCTCACTTCTCCATATTCAGTAGTGTATAGGTGTTGTCTTTACCAGTAGGGCATTGCTGTCATTCTGTGGAGAGCAACTGTAGTCTTGGCAACAGCCTGGGTTATTTGGAGATTCCCATGGAACCCCTTTGGGAAACAACTCAATTAGATGTAACCAATCCCAGGACTGGAAGCTGTATTTGGTGAAAAGAGATGAAGCTCTGTCTCCTCCATTATTTGGTGGTTTCAGTTAGATTGCCTTCACATATGTATACATTTTAGGAAGATACTACTGTATTGTTTCCATACTATCTCCCTCAAATTAACCCTAATTTTAGCTGTCTCTCCCCATATTCTCTCCCTATTTCCCACGCCATTCTTCTCTCCCACTTGAACCTCTGATTCTAACTTCACCTATCCAAAACTCTTCTGTTTCCCTTTCCTTGGGAGATCTGTCTACTTAGACTACCTAGATTACTCTATGCCTAACATCTGTGGTTCTACAGATTGAGGCTTGGTCACTATCATCTTCACAGCCAATATCCACATATAAGTGAATACATACTGTCAAAACACGGTCCAAGAATGGAGTCATGTGAGGAGAATTCTATTTGCTTATGAGAAAACTCCAAGAAAACAAGACAAGTGTACTGTGACCTCAGTTTCTTCAAAAACAAATTGTTCTTCAAATGTGTTTTCATGGTCCTTCCAGGTGTAATGAATAATAGTGAACTTACTTCAGATTATTATTATTTTTTTGTTTTGTTTTTTGTTTTTCGAGACAGGGTTTCTCTGAATATCTCTGGCTGTCCTGGACTCACTTTGTAGACCAGGCTGGCCTCGAACTCACAAAGATCCACCTGCCTCTGCCTCCCAAGTGCTGGGATTAAAGGCGTGCGCCACCACCGCCCGGCTTACTTCAGATTATTTATAACAGCTGGCTCTTATTTGTTGCATGTGACTTACCTTTCCCTTTCAGCTTACCTTTCTGATTGTACACTTTACTTTTGTGACTCCTCTAAACTTTATAGTATAAGTTGTCTGAGATATTCTGAGTAAAGTTGACTATTGCATGGTTTTTATTCCATCTCATTTGTTGATTCCATTCTCCCAGGTCCCACTGCCTGTATAACAGTAAATACATACCATGTTTGTCTTTCTGGGTCTGGAATGCTTTACTTGGGATGATTTTTTTTCTAATTCCATCTATTTATCTGCGATTCTTAACTTTTTGTAACAACTGAGTGTAACAGAATTTTTTATCACACTTATATTTATTAATACTTAACAATCACCTACAAAATACCTAAATCCTAAAACCTAAACCTTAATTCTAAAAGCTATAGTCTATCTAAATTATCTTAATACCTAAAACACTCTAATACCTATAAAAAATAAACATTTAACACTATCTTATGTTTCTTAAAAGAATATTCATCTAGTTTCTTGTTGTATATTAATACTCTTGGTGTAGGTCTGTATGGATGGATGGTTTATATCTTTCAAATTCAAAGTCTGTTGGGCATTACCAATTCAATAAGCCCCTATCTACCATGAAGCCATGGTGGTCAGGTTATAAAGTCAGTATGTTCCAACCACCCATGTAGGGCCGTCTTTTCAATCAGGCAAGAATTGCTTCCACAGTCTCAGGGCCCAGAAATGTCAGGACCAAAAGCTGTTTCACTCCTCGTTCAGGCACCTTGGAGCTCTGAGGTAGACAATTCCAAAGGGCTCTATCCCAACAAATCTATATCAGGTTTTTGCACTGGATTGCAGCAGTCCAGCTCTGCCAATGGCATACTTTGCTACACCCTTTACCAGGATGGATTCCTGATGTACATGCAGGATGCAGCTGACAGCAGTGTGGTCTCAGAGGGTGTTGGCAGAGGGAATGAGGAAGAGGGGGGCCCGGGGCCGTGTGAGACCCCCCCACCTCCACCCCTACTTAAATCTAGTTGCCTGTTGTGATGATCTCGGAGTGATTTTGTTTTTTTGCAGGCTTTTTCAAGGCACACACCCCCACACAACAGTGTGTCCTGTGGTCCCATGATTCCTGTGGTTTCTCATGGCCAATGATCTCATATGTGTGGCTTGCAAGGTTTCTTAGCAATGCCCTTCAGTGGCAATTGTGGGTCATAATTGGCTCCGCCCATATATTTCATGTGAGATACCAAGCTTTTGTTAATCCAAAATCCCTATGCTGTTAGATGCTACATTAACTTCACTAACCCTACCACATATCCCCCTTTCTATTAAATAACTAAGTTTCCCTAATATACATATGTGTCTAAAATAAGAACAATTGTATGCAATATAAATGAATTGCTTGTGTACAATACATAAATTAAAGAAACAAATTTCTATCTATATGTAGTAATATTTACATCTTTTAACAAAATACAATAAAGCAAGATATATATGAAATTATTTTAAATTCATACCAATAACACAAAATAATATATACAAAATATCCTTAAATTTGACCTGTTTATAAATATACAAAATTATATATATAATAACCTTAAATAAAATAATGTTAATTATTTTTAATAATATAGAAAGAAAGAAAAGAAAGGAAGAGATCCCTATTGTATAAGTATGCTACTTTTTAAAAATCCATTCATCTAGGAAGAAGTCAAAGTATCCCTATTTGCAGATGATATGATAGTATACATAAGTGACCCCAAAAACTCCACCAGAGAACTCCTACAACTGATAAACTCCTTCAGCAAAGTGGCTGGATACAAAATCAATTCAAAGAAATCAGTAGCCCTTCTTCACACAAAAGATAAATGGAATGAGAAAGAAATAAGGGAATCAACACCCTTCACAATAGCCACAAAAAATATAAAATACCTGGAGGTAACTCTAACCAAGCAAGTGAAAGACCTGTATGATAAGAATTTCAAGTCCCTGAAGAAAGAAATTGAAGAAGATATTAGAAGATGGAAAGATCTCCCTTGCTCATGGATAGGTAGGATCAACATAATAAAAATGGCCATCTTACCAAAAGCAATGTACAGATTCAATGTGATTCCTATCCAAGTATCAACTCAATTCTTTACAGTCTGGAAAAAACAATTCTCAACTTCATATGGAATAACAAAAGACCCAGAATAGCTAAATCAATCATGTACAATAACAGAACATCTAGAGGTATCACCATTCCAGATTTCAAGTTGTATTACAGGGCAGTAATAATAAAAACAGCATGGTACTGGTATAGAAACAGACCAGTTGACCAATGGAATTAAATTGAAGACCCAGAAATAAACCCACACACCTACAGTCACTTAATTTTTGACAAAGAAGCCAAAACCATACAATGGAAAAAGGAAAGCATCTTCAATAAATGGTACTGGTCTAACTAGATGTCAACATGTAGAAGAAAGCAAATAGATCCATACTTATTGAAAGGAATGGAAATTTTTAAAGACGCCCCCTGGCAGACAGAGTGGAGCCACTCCAGCTATGTTCCAGGAACTTAGCTGACCATAAAAAGGCGGAACCAAGAATGAAGGTCAGTCAAGTCATGAGCCCCAGGTTCCAGGAACTAGCTAACCACAAAGCAGATAGTGAAGTAAGATTAAATTCATTCCTGAGAAAAACAAGTATAGGGTGTTTCCCGCATGATTAGCTAACTAATGGGCTGGTACTTTCCACTTGTATTTCCCCTAACTCCCTTGGTTTGTGTTTTTTTCCTTTAAATACTTCACTCTCCCCCAGCTTGGGGTCCGAACTCCTCTACCCCTGTGTGGGATATGAGTTGCGACCTCAGCATGCTGATCCCAAAATAAACCTCTTGCAGATTGCATCAAGATCGGGTCTTGTGAGTTATTGGGTGGCCGTGTTATCCTGAGTCTTGGGTGAGGGACTCCCCTCTTAGGGGTCTTTCATTTGGTGCATGGGCTGGGAATTTGCAGCCACCCCAAACTCCAAGAACCCACTTGGAGGTGAGATTTCTATCTCTGTGTCTGTCTCTGTGTCTTGGGTCTATTTCTGTTACCTGGTTTGTACAAGAGCTGACTTTGTGAAGGTTGCTTTCAGTTTTACAGCCATTTGGGTCTCTTAAGGAGATGGTCGTGGTGATTGGCAGACATGCTGGTGGATCACCAGCTGTAGCCCAGGAGGACAGGGACCCCAGGGACGCCTGGGAGGATCCCTTCTGAGTGCTAAGGAGGATACAGTGGTCCTCTTGAAAGAGGGGACTCGAGAGACCTCCCGGCCATCTGTTTCTCTGGAGTGGTGTTGGCATTTGAGATTGAGAAGGATTTTTCTTAGTGTTTTTCTGTGTATCTTGTGTTTGTGTTACTTGTGACAATGGGACAGACCGTGATGACTCCTCTAAGTTTGACACTGGATCATTGGATTGAAGTGAGAACTAGGGCTCATAATTTGTCAGTTGAGGTTAAGAAGGGACCGTGGCAGACTTTTTGTGCTTCAGAGTGGCCAAATTTTGATGTCAGGTGGCCACCCGAAGGGACTTTTGACTGGCCCATTATTTTTGAGGTAAAAGCTATTGTCTTCCAGGAAGGGCCAGGGTCACATCCCAATCAACAACCATACATTACTGTTTGGCAAGACTTGGTCCAGAACCCACCCCCATGGGTGAAACCTTGGGTAAGAGGGAGAAAGCCAGGCTCTCGAGCCCTGGCACTCCGTGGCATGGAACCTAAACCAAAACCAAAGCCGACTTCAGAAACGAAACCTTCGGCTCCGCCTAAGATCTATCCCAAGATCGTGGAAATGCCTGAGTGGCCAAGCCCGCTGCCACCCCCTTATCATCAGCCACCACAGGTGCCCCCCAGTGCCTGCCTCAGCAACGGCTCTGGCTCTGAGCCCAGAACCTCAGGGTGCAGAGGGGGGAGGACCAGCAGCCGGCACTTGGAGTGGGAGAGGTTTGAGCCCTAAGGGACCAGATTCCACTGTGGCTTTACCTCTCTGAATGGTTGGTCCTCCCATGGACCCACCAGCTTTGCAACCATTACAATATTGGCCTTTTTCCTCAGCCGATTTATATAATTGGAAAACTAACCATCCACCTTTTTCTGAAAACCCTGCTAGTCTTAGAGGTCTGGTGGAATCCCTGATGTTTTCTCACCAACCCACCTGGGATGATTGTCAGCAGCTTTTGCAGGTTCTCTTCACCACAGAAGAGAGGGAGAGAATCCTATTGGAGGCACAGAAGAATGTCCCAGGAAACAATGGCACCCCCACTACCCTCCCGAATGAGATCGACGCAGTGTTCCCCCTTGATCGACCAGCTTGGGACTTCAACACAGCTGCAGGTAGGGAGCAGCTGACAGTTTTTCCGCCGGACTCTAGTGGCAGGTCTCAGAGGGGCCGCTCGGTGCCCCACCAATTTGGCAAAGGTAAGAGAAGTACTTCAGGGTCCTATTGAGCCACTGTCCATGTTCCTTGAGAGGTTGATGGAAGCCTATAGGCTCTACACTCCCTTTGACCCAACCTCTGAGGTTTGTGGTTTTTTTCCTTTAAATACTTCACTCTCCCCCAGCTTGGGGTCGGAATTCCTCTACCCCTGCGTGGGATATGAGTTGCGACCTCAGCGTGCTGATCCTGAAATAAACCTCTTGCAGATTGCATCAAGAATGGTCTCTTGCGAGTTATTGGGTGACCGTGTTATCCCAAGTCTTGGGTGAGGGACTCCCCTCTCAGGGGTCTTTCATTTATCACACTGTACAAAACTTAAGTCTAAGTGGATCAAAACCTCAACACAAATCTGGATACACTAACATTAATAGAAGAGAAAGTAGGGAAAAGCCTGGAACTCATTGGCACTGGTAACAATGAACAGAACACCAATAGCTCAGGCACTAAAACAAACAATCAATAAATGAGACCTTATGAAATTGAAAAGCTTCTGTAAGGCAAAGGACACTGTCCTTAGAATAAAATGGCAGCCTACAAACTGGGAAAGGATCTTCACCAACCCATCATCTGACAAAGGGCTAATATCCAAAATATATAAAGAAGTGAAGAAATTAAACATCAAAAAATCAAATAACCCCATCAAAAAAATGGGGTACAGAGCTACACCGAGAATTCACAGAAGAGGAATCTTTAAAGGCAGAGAGGCATATATTCAAAAGATTCGAAACTAAACCACAAGGGCATTGCCTCAACAACTCATAGCAGCTTTATTTGTAATAGCCAGAAACTGGAAGCAACCCAGATGTCCTTCAACTGAAGAATGGATAAAAAACAAAACAAAACTGTGGTACATTTACACAATGGAATACTACACACCTATCAGAAATGAGGAAATCATGCAATTTGAAACCAAATGGATAGAACTAGAAAAGCTCATCCTAAGTGAGCTGACTCAGTCCCAGAAAGATAAACATGGTATGTACTCTCTTACAAGTGGATATTAACCATACATCACAGGATAACTATCCTACAACCCACAGGCCCAAATACATAGGAACCTAGCATATCTATCCTAGGAAAAATTTCACCCAGCAGTGAGTCATGGAATAAGCTGCAGGTTAGTGGAACACCTTACCCTAGAAGTTGTGCTATATGAAGCCCCAGTGGTAGCTCTTGGCCCTCACATGACTGAAGAACTGAGGGAGTATGATATGTGAGGGCCCACCTCATCTCAGGAGGAGAGTACCAAATAGGGGGAAATGAAGGAGGGAGGGAAGGAGGGGCCAGGATGGAAGGTGGGAGGAAACTATGTTCTAGAAGTAACTCGAGAAAACCAAATAATATTTTTTTAAGAAAAGAGTTAACAAGCTTAAAAATATAATAACAATACAATATAAAATTTTCAAACTATAATACTTGCCAAGGTATACTTGCCTTACTGGCATGAAAGGAAAATGGCCTTAATTTCAGATTGGAATGTTAGACTGCAGGTGGCCACATAGCTTACACAAACTTGATAGCAGCTTAAAAGTTTTTTTTTTCTTTTTCTTTCTTTTTTTTTGTAGATATAAAGGATATTTTCATGGTTTGGCATTACAAAACAGGTAAAAGGTTTAAAATACTGTAAATAAATTAAAGGTTACTGCAATTTAACCTGGTTTTCTAAACCTCAAAGAGTTGAAAAAATGTGGAGCTAAGGTAAAATATATGAAGTGTGTGGTGTTAGCCTATGCCTTTCCTCCAGCAGAGACAGGAGGATCACTATAGAATTAGTTGTCTTATAAATTCTAGAGTTACAAGGATCAGGGTGGTGATGGTACACAACCTTAATCTCATCATTTGAGAAGGATACACCCTTAATCCCAACACACTAGAGACAGAAACCTACAGATCTCAGAGTTCAAGGTCAGCTTGACACAAAGCAAACTCTAAACAGAGAAAAACTTCGATCCAGGGGTGGTGGTGCACATCTTTAATCCCATCAGTTAGGAAGCACATGCCTTTGATCCCAATACTTAGAATGCAGAGAAAGGCACATAGGATTTGGAAGAATTTAAGATCAAAAGCTACTTCAAAAGGCATGCTGAAATTCAAAGAGAATTGTCCTTTGAGATCTCAAAATATACACACTTAAAGGTTTGTTTAGTTCCAAAGTAGCAAAATAATTTCTTTTTTTAATCTCAGTTGAAAGATAATACTTTTATATTATCAAAAAAAAAACAAATTTGCTCCAGGAAATATATTTCCTGACCCCGCCTCCCCCCCAAAAAAAAGTAGTGTCCCAGAGTTAGGATTAGGGCAGGGCTCTGTTCTTATCTTTCCAGGAGATTTAAAGCATCCATCTAAATAATCCAGGGACAACTGGACAATTGAAACCTCAGAAGAAAACAGATCAGAGATCAAAGAAGATAAGTAGCCCAGATGATCCAGCCTTGCAGACTTCCTCAATAGCTGTTTCCTCAAAAGTCTACTCTAGGGACTTCTCTCTTTTTCTTTTCTGTATTCTTTCTCTCCTATGTAGGGGTGAACAGACTTGAGAACAAATGGGATATAGACATAATATAGGAATAACAAAGAAAAAAGGACAGATTATTGAATATGCCCTTATACCTTTGTATATTGATACAAAATTAAGATTATATTTGACTAAATTAGTATTGATATTTGTATATTGATATAAATTTAGGATTATATTAGGCTACATTGGTATTGATCTTTGTATATTCATACAAACTTAAGTTTATATTTTGCCACATTGGTATTGATCTTTGTATATTGATACAAAATTAAGGTTAACTCTTTTTAAGGTATTGTACCTAGGTAGTGCTTAAAAATGAAATGTGAAGTTTTGGCCTTTTGCTACCAACTGTCATAAACTGTTTAGGATAATTAAGAAATTCATACTAATAGTCATTCAAGCATGTCATTTTGTTAGGTACTAGGACAGTCTATCACAGTTATTTTCTAAGCTAATCAGAAATCAGGTTGCTAAGAGACAAGCAACATTTGCTTATCCAAAAATAAATAGATAGGTGGTCTTCAAAAACCTCAAGAGTTCTGCAGAATATGTCATTCAAATATGTTTTCTTAGCTTAAGATTTTTTTTTAATTTTTTTTTATTATTATGTATACAGTATTAGCTCTACATATATGCCTGGGCAGATCTCAATGTAGATGGCTGTGAGCCACCATGTGGTTGCTGGGAATTGAACTCAGGACCTTGGGAAGAACAGCCAGTGCTCTTAACCTCTGAGCCACCTCTCCAGCCCAGCTTAAGATTTTTTTGATATGAGACATGTATGTCAGCTCCTGACAGCACCCCATATTCTACTCCAAGTAGAAGATGAGCATTAAAGAATCTCCAATTGGAGATGGTTGAATTAGTGGCAAGCCTATCTCTTGGCAAGAAAAATCCCTTGCTTCAACTGTAGACAGAATGCTGTCCTTATAGGACAAAACTTGGAAGCAGGTAAGTCGACAACAGCCTAACTTTGGCAAAACAGGCTCAGCAAGTCCTTCATAATTCCTGCTTTACAATCAATGTCTGTCAGAGGAACGGGGTCAAATGGCTAAAGATTGATGCTGTAATGTATGGAGAGAAATTGGGAACTGTCCAGGCAGCCACTGGTATGCCATTTCTTAGTTTGGAAGCTGCTAGCCCTGCACTTCCTGTATAATCAGATATATTTATCCCTCTCAGGTCTCTGAGGTGGTTGAAGACTAGATAACTAGAGTCTCATAGTTAAATTTTGAGTTGTTTAGGAATCAAGAGGGTGTTCTGGATCTAAGAACATGTTTTTAAAATTGTGATGCAAGCTAGTATGAAAGCTGAGTTAGATATAGAACTTTAAACTCTTGGAGATAGTTAGATAGTAGAATGTTAAAGTCAAGTGCCAAATATATATGGACTGGACATTGGGAATGTACGCTAAGCCATATAACTCTCATAATTGGGGCCTATTTATTTCTGTTGTTTTGTATTATATTTATTGTTATAAGAGAAAGAGCCATTTGTTGGACTGAAAGGGGGAGCTGTTGGGGGGAAAAGATATATCTTAAACTTAAAAAAAGGAAGTGGATGGGGGGGTTGAGGGGGAAGAGGGTGGGAGGGTGAGACTGGAGGGGGGAGTAGGGAGGGTATTGCGGTTGAGATTGAGATGTAACTTGAAGAAATAAAAAATAAAGTAAAAAAAAAAATCCATTCGTCTTTTTAGGGACATATAAGTTGTTTCCAGCTTCTGGCTACTGTGAATAGAGCCGCAATGGACATGCTTTGAGCAAGTGTCTCTGTGGGAGGATGAAGCACCCTTTGGATCTATGCCCAAGTGTGGTATAGCTGGATCTTGAGGTAGATCAATTCCCATCTTCCTGAATAATTGCCACACTGATTTCCATACTGGGTCTACAAGTTTGCACTCCTACTAGCAGTGTGTGAGTGTTCCACTTACTCTACATTCTCACCAACATGAGCTGTCACCTGTTGATTAGCCATTCTCATGGATGTGAGATAAAGCCTCCAAGTAGTTTTGATTTGTCTGTCTCTGATGTGTAAGGATGCTGAACATTTCATTAAGTGTTTTTCAACTATTTGAGTTTCCTCTTTTGATAATTCTGTTCATAACTGTAACCCATTTTAATTGGGTTATTTGTTTTATTGTTATCTAGTTTTTAAGTCTTTTCTATATTTTGGACGTGAGCCCTCTATCAGATGTGGAATTGGCATTTAAAAAAATGTATTCTGTAGGTTGCCCCTTTGTCTGAATGACAGTGCCCTTTGCCATGCAGAAGCTTCTCAGTTTCATGAAGTCCCATTTATTAATTGTTGTTTTAAGTGCCTTTACTACCGGTGATCTGTTTAGGAAGTCTTTTCTTGTGCCAATGAGTTCAAGGCTATTTCCCACTTTTTCTTATGTCAGGTTCAATGTATCTGCTTTTATGTTAAGATCTTTGATATCTAGAGGTAAATTTTGTGCAAGGTGGTAAATATGGGTCTATTTGGATTCTTTTATATGCAGCCAGCCAGTTTGACAAACACAATTTGTTGAAGATGCTGTCTTTTTTCAAATGTGTATTTTTGGTTTCTTTATCAAAGGTGCTCATAGGTGAGTGGATTTATATCTGGGTTTTCAGTTTGATTCAGTTGACCAACATGTCTGTTTTTAAGTCAGTATGATGCTCTTTTTATTACTCTAGCTCTGTAGCACAATTAAAATTGGGGAGAATGATACTTCCAACAGTTCTTTTGTTCAGGATTGGTTTTTTATCCTGTTTGTTTGTTTGTTTCCATGTGAAATTTAGAATTGCCCTTTTAAAATGTATGAAGAATTGTGTTGGAATTTTGATAGGGATTGCACTGAATTTATAGATTGCTTTTGGCAGGATGGCCATTTTTACTATGTTAATTCTACCTATCCATGAGCATGAAAGATCTTTCTATCTCCTGATACCTTCTTCAACTTTTTTCTTCAAAGCTTGGAGTTTTTATGATACAATTCTAACTTGTTTGGTTCAAGTTACCCCAAGATATTTTATATTATTTGAAGCCATTGTGAAGAGTGTTGTTTCCATGATTTCTTTCTCGGTGCATTTATCATTTGTATATAGGAGGGCTACTGACTTTTGTGAGTTAATTTTGTATCTGACTTCTTTGCTGAAAGTGTTAATCAGCTCTAGGAGTTTCCTGGTGGAATTCTTAGGGTCACTTATGTATACCATCATATCATCTGCAAGCAAAGATACTTTGACTCAGAAGAATAAGCCTTTGCATCAGAATCAAATGCCTATACAATGCCATGTTCCTTGCCAGTTCTATTGCTGTTATCAGAAAAATATTTGAGTAATAAGTTGGTAAAAATCAGGGTGTTTTATGGTAGATTTTTTGGTCCTGTTTATTGCTTCCCATGAAAGAAGAGTTAAAACTTAAAAACAATAGTTCTAATATTTGTCATTAATGCGGGGGGTGGGGGTGCTGGGTATTGATGTATACCATCAGGCGAATTGAGAGTTCAAGGGAGACTGGGCTATACCATAATAAGTTCTAATTCACCCTGGTCTATAGAAGACCTTTTCTGAGAAAACTAACATCAACCCCCCCACAAACATATATATCATCACTATAAGAGTGTGAATGCATGATTCTTGACACTCCCTCCACACACATACCCAGGCTGGTGAAAAAGTCTATATTTTAGCATCAGAAATGTGGATGTTGTGCAACTCATAATGTGCTGTTGTGCAATAATTAAGGAATTTTTAAACTGAAGATTAAATTGGAATGTTATTATAAACATAAGGGAATGGCCAACATTTTTCTTTGTATTAAAACAAAAACTCATTTCTAAAAATATGCAACCTCTTTTTAATGACTCTTTAAAATAAATTTAAGTGGTTCTATCCACAGATGAGTTGTTTGACTCTGCAGCACTTTGCAATAAATGGTTTGTGCTTTGATCCTGTAGCCTTTCATCAGGTGTGTATCAGAATTTAAAATTTTGCCTTAGTTATTCCCCCCCCCTTTTTTTAGTTTATTACTTCAAGTTATATCTCCATCACAGTCCCTTCACTCCACTCTTCCCAGTCCCATCCTCCTACCCTCTCTCCCCTCTCCTACCTATCCTACTTCTCCAGTATGGGGTGCCATTTTTATCTTTCCTAGAAATCAGAAGTATATAAAAGGAAAGTTTAGGAATGTTACCTATTCTTTTAAGTGTAGTTCTGCTTAACATTCAGTAATGCAAAATTATTCAGTATAACCTCTATGTATTGACTTTGTTTTACTTACCACTCTTGAATGGTTAAGCCAAAGAAAATTCTTTTTAGTTTATCTTTCATCCCATTCCCACTGGAATCTGAACTTCTTATCACTGCTGATGCCAGGCCACACAGTGGTCCAGTTTTTGTGTTCTTTTGCTCTCTGTGTTTGTTTTCACTTTTTTCTTTGTTTTTGTTTTCCAGCAATAACCTAGTGATCATGAACTAGATTTATCCTTGGGGAAGTTCACCTGTAAAAACTATTTTCAGTACTTCTTGGGCTTCAACTTAAAATAATTTTCACAGTACCCACCCACAATGCCTGCTTGCCAGCACTTAGTCTCCCTTCTCTGTTCCCATACTCTCTTTTTCCCTTCTTTCACAGTTCATGTTTATTATGGGAAAAGCACTCAATGAGTTGACAGTTTTCATCTTTATAAATCTCCCTACTTGCCACTTATCAGTCCTTGCCTGACTTCTCCCTACAACACTTACTTTAACTAATTGATTCAACTCTTCTGTTTTTCTATCCAGTGAAGTTCTGTATCTATTGCCTTAAGTTTATAAAATTATAGTTCAAGAATAAAATCAACGATTTAGAATTGGGAAATAGAACATTACAAAAGGTCACTGTCAATGACTAATACTCTTTGTCTTTGTAATAATTTACTGTTAGTCTTCATAATTAAACATTTTGAGACAGATCTTTAAGTGACTTTGTGAATGAATGTATATAATCTGTTTTATTTATAAGTATTATAAGACTTGTACCAGACACAGTGCTTTCCCTATACTATCCTATATTTAAATCCTACTAGCTTGTAATTCTAGGTCCAGGGGGTTTGACGCCTTCCTGGGATACTTGCATACACTCATGCACACACACACACAAATGTACATAGGCACACAGAAAAATAAACAAAGTAATTTTTTAAAGGTTGCTAAGAATCCTTAAAAAAAATTTCTGCAGTTATTGATACATTTCCAGACTAGCATCACCTGAATCTTACTAGTTGTAATCAGATTGTCTACATCTTCATTTCTTTCTTACTAAACAAATATAACAGTTACTGAGAGTCTTGTTAAAATTTTCCTTTATTCATTTGCCAAAGTGGTCCCGTACAGGACCCCCAAACATTATTGGCTATTGCCAGTGCTATTGGTTACGTTTCACAACCTGATAATAAAGTCATATTGCTGAACACACCACTTAATTTGTGTCACTGAATATGAAAAAAGCAAGCTGGTGCCCAACAAGAAGCTTCTGACAAGAATTCATGATGCTGGAGAAGAGTGACACAAATGATATAGGAGTGACCAAACACTTTTTGTTGTTGTACTTATGGCCCACTCCAAAAGATGGAACCCATACCTGGCACTGCTAAGTAGCCATGAACCTGAGACTAGATTAGTCATGGGCCCTGGGGGAAAACCTACTACTGTTATTTTTCTCTTAAATGAACATAGCAATAAATTGACTTCTATTGACATATTGTTTCTATACATCAGTGTATATCACTCAGCCCTCATCAGAGAATCTGATTCTTGGAGCAGATAATAATTAACCCAGTGACCCACAGCTGAATAGTGTGCAGGAAGTGAGAGATTTGGGAGCACTAGGTTGTAAATGGGAGGTCTTTATCAAGCCCTGCCCTTCCAGGCTCAGGAACATATTCAGAAGAAGAGGCCAAAAGATTGTAAAAGCCAGAGGTAGTAGATGACTCCAAGGAAATAACATCTAGACATTGCAGATGATGTAGACATGAACTCATGTAGACCATAACAGTATACACAAATTTGAAGTAGACAAAATCCCAACAGAGAAGAGGAAAGGGGCATAGAGTTCTACTCCTAACCAAGAAGCTACTTGTGATCGATATCTCCTGGGAGAGGGAAAACAGCTTTCTTTCCCCAGTGGAGTGATACTGAGTATTCTCCAGGGCAAGTGACCATGCCCAGGAGTAGCTGTTGAACACAACAATGGACATCTATGGTTGGTGGGTTTTGTTTGTTTGTTTTGTTTTTGTCTTTTGGAGTCTTTTTGTCTTTTGTTGAATTTGTTGTTGAGCAAAAACATGAAGTTTGGTAGGTACAGAGACGGGGTGGTTTGGGGGGAATTGGGGGAGAAAAAATAATATGATCAAAATATATGTATGGAATTTTTAACTTTCTTTTGTTATATCTTATTGTCTCAAATAATTATTATGTTGTTACTTTGGACATTTTGATGTCATTTTATTGGGAATATAAAAGTCTAAAGCTGTTAACTTGTTTATTACTATATAATGAACTTTATATTGATAATTCTTTTTACCATAAAATTCATATATCTATTGACAGTAACCCCAGCTTTCTTTCAGTATTTTTTTTTTTTTTTGGAGACAGGGTTGTTCTGTGTAGCCCTGGCTGTTCTGGACTGCCTGCCTCTGCCTCCCAAGTGCTGGGATTAAAGGCATGCACCACCACACCCAGCAATTACAGATAGCTGTGAACTGTTGTGTGGATGCTGGGATTTGAACTCAGGTCCTTTGGAAGAACAGCCACTGCTCTTAACTGCTGAGCCATCTCTCCAGCCCCAACCCCAGCTTTCTTTTAGTTGATTTTTACAAATGTAATTTTCATTGTGTTGTAATAAATAAATTTAAATTTAAAATATAAAAAAAATTTAAAAACATATTATTTCTATCATTTTTAATAAAAAACATTTAAATTTTAGTTTTAGATTTTTTTAGTTTTATGTTTTAGATATGCCAGTTTTAAGTTTATTTTGATAAATTTTATTTTAGTGGGGGGATTTAGTTAATTAAGTTTATTTTAAATCACAATAGTATATAATTATCATTATTGTATATATGTATATCATTATATATGTGGTATAATTTTTCTAAGTATTGGTACATGTTTATATAAATAATTATTTTAAATAACTATACACATATTTGGGGCTTTCCTCTGTCCATTTCTTTTATCATCTATCTATCTATCTATTTATCTATCTATCTATCTATCTATCTATCTATCTATCTATCTATCTATCTTTGATTTTTCAAGGCAGAGTTTCTCTGTGTACCCCTGGCTGTCCTAGATTCTCTTTGTAGACCAGGCTGTTCTCAGACTCAAAGAGATTCATCTACCTCCGCCTTCTGAGTGCTGGGATTAAAGACTTGTACCACCACATCCAGCCTCTGTCTTTTCTTAATTATTATCTTTTCCATGTGATTATTTTTCTATACTGTTCTGATTCGTTCTTATTAATAGATACTAAATCTATTAGATAACTGAAAGGTAGTTTTCCAAAAGTTTTTGTAGGTCTTTGGTAATTATTTTAAATGTTCCAAATAATACAAATTTTACACAGTTGATTCCAGCTGTGAACTCCCCATGTATGTACCACAACTATGCTTTAATTCTAGCTTCTTTTTATTTGAATCCACAAAGACATTAGTGTTGTTTTATACTATCACTGTTATCTGAATTTACCTATAAAACCCCTTTCTTTCTACAATTTGCACTCCCTACTAAAGGTCACATTCCAGATACCTAAAGCAGATATTTTGGAATTTCTTCCAAAATATTTAGTTGTTAGCAAATTTACTGTTTTTTAATTCTCTGGTGACATTTTTGTCGTGCCCTCCTTTTCCTTCTTTTATATTTATAATATTTTCATTGGCATGTATTTATTATTCTTGGTACTAGGTTTCATAAAGGCATTTTCACAAGGGTCATTTCACTAGTCCATTTACTCATTACATTGATTTCTTGTTGCTCAGTTTTTATAATTATTTATGGACTGTCATATGTATAATTCAGAAAGATTTTTCTCCTATTCTGTAAATTTTTTCCAGTAGACTTCTTCTGTGGCTGTGAAGAAGCCTTTTATTTAATTAATTTATTTATTTAATCTTTATTTATTACTTCAAGTTACATCTCCATCACAGTCCCCTCTGCCCACCCCTCCAGGACCCCCCTCCCCCCTCTCCCCCCTCTCCCAGAACTCATAATTCTTTTTTTAATAACTGGGCCACAATTATGAAAATTATAAGGTATAAAATACGTTACCAGTGTCCAGTCCATACATATTTGGCAGCTGATATTAATATTCTATTATCTATCTATCTCCATGAGTTTACAATTCTATACCTAACTCATTTTCCATCCTAACTTGCACTACCAACATAAAAACATCTTCTTAGACCTAGAACATCCTTTTAATTCTGAAACAACTTAAAATTTAACTGTGAGACTATACCTATATAGTCTTCAACCACATTAGATACCTGAGAAGGATAAATATATCTGGTTATACAGGAACGGCATTGCCAGCAGCTTCCAAAACTAAGAAATGGCAGACAACTGGTTGCCTGGACAGTCCCCAATTTCTCTCCATACATTAGAGCATCTATCTTCAGCCTCTTGGCCCAGTATCTGTGACAGACATTAATTGTAAAGCAGGAATTATGGAGGACTTGCCTACCCTGTCTTAACAGAGCTAGGCTGTTGACTTAGCTGCTTCCAAGTTTTGTCCTTTTTGGACAGCATTCTGTCTACAGTTAAAAGCAAGGGATTTTTCTTGCCCAGTGACAAGCTTGCCACCAATGCAACCATCTTCAAATGGAGATTCTTCAATGCTCATCCTCTACTTGGAGTAGGATAGGTGGTGCTGTCAGGAGCTGACTTCTCTCAATATCAAAAATTTTAAGGCTGGATAACAGGCAGACAGGCGGGGCTGTTGATCTGTGGCTGAAGCTGTGGGTTGGATATGCTCATGGGCTAGATCCTCTCTTGCTGGTGCACCCCTCCAAATGAGTGGCCAAACTGGCTGATCTCAGGGTGGTGTTTCTGGGAACTGTGTGAGCAGTTTTACATGGTGGCCAGACTCAGTGTCCGCAGCAGAAATTCAGATACTGTCTGTGTTTAACAGTCGGCTATGGGATCTTATGTTCACTCCACAGTGACTAATCTCATTCACCTACTACTCAGATACTATGCTCTATGGATGTCGTCATCTTGGATCCTCCAAGAAGCCTTTTCATTTTATGAACTTCCATTTGAATGTTTTTCAGAAAGTCCTTGCCTGTATTCATATCATGAATTATGTCATCTGCTTTTTCCTCTTACTGTTCCTGAGTTTCAGGGCATATATAAAGTCTTTGGCTTATTTGGAGTTGATTCTTGTACAGGGTAAGAGTCATCTAGTTTCCCTCTTAGGTGGACACTCATTGTCTGGGAACCATCTGTTGCAGAGACCATCATTTAACCAAAGTAATTTTTTTTTTGGCATCTTTGCTAAAAATCAAGCCACTATAATTATTATGTTATTATTTATTTTCAATAACTTTTTGGCTATTGATGTCTAACTATAGAACTTTGGCTAATATTTCCCTTCTCTAAGCAAAATGCAGCACATTTTGTAGACTTCTGGCTTCCATTGTTGGCATAAAAGGTGCTGTCAGTTTCTTAGGTGTCTCTCTCTCTCAAGGTCTTCTTTCAGTTCTGTTCTGATGCTTTGGTTTGATGTACTTTCTTTGAGCTTTACTTACAGTCCATTGAGCCCGTAGAAAATGACTTTTCTGTCTCCTGTTGCTGTATTTCAGACTGTCTCATCAAACAACAGAAAACACTGCCAGTTGGTTCTTAATGTGGGCAAGGGGCTATTCATAGGCTTCTCCACTGAGCTGCTTCATGATCTCCCGATCATCTACAGATGCAGAAGATCGCTCAGATTTCTGTGGACCAAAACAACTTTTCCTTACAGTAGTCACATCAATAAAAATTTCTTGTCTGCTGCTACTCACTTTCTTAAACCTTTGTTAACTTTTGAATTTATGTGATGTTTTATCTTACCTCACTATCTTTCCATTTTGTTTTCCCAAGAGACTAAGGTAAAACCTTTTATGACCTAGCTTCCAGACAGACATAATATATCCATCTTGTTCTTTCCTTTCTCCTTTCTGTTCTCCTCTTTCCCTTCTCTCCTCTCCCTTTTTCCTTCCTTTTCCCTTCACTGCCCACCTCTCTCCCTCTCTGTTCTTCCATGTTTCTCCTTCTCCTTCCCCTTCCTTTCCGTTCTTCCTTCTCCCCTTCTTTCTTTCCCTTTCCTTCTCACCTTCCTGTCCTCTTGCCTTCTTTCCTTACCTTCTCTTCCTTCCTCTTTCTCCCCTTTCCTTCCATTCTTCCCTTTGCCTTTGTCCTCTTATCACTTTCCTTCTGTCTCCTTTCCTGTCCCCTCTATTCTTCACTAACTTCTCTGCCCCTCCTTTCCCTTGTCTCTTAGATGATTATTTAGTTTCCCTACAAAATATCTTCCTGTTTGTTCCATAAATCAAACTTGTATTTTTTTGGTGCTTTTTATATGAAAATATCAATTTCATATAAAATCACTTTTTGGTGCTTTCATATGTGAAAATATCATTTAATTTCTCTAACTTTGTTTTGTTTTGTTTTTTTAATTGTACTCACAGTTATATTTCACTTACTAGATAAATGGTTAATGACGCTATGGGTATTGAGGGAATTACCTATACAATAATACTTTAAAAAGGGGTCTTTTCTTGACACTGTAACAGTTTATTGTTTGGTAGAGAAGGTAATTTATTTTTGGAGCTTCATGAATTGAATGTTAGTACATTCATCCTCATTGTTCTTTTTTTCATTAATGAAAGTTAAAGTTCTGTGTTTTGTTATCAGAAGTGTACTAAAACTGACTCCATCTCATACTGTGACAAAACAGTAATTTAATTTGAAGCAGTCTTTAAGTTAACTTTTTATTGATAATACATGTTTATTGCTTTGAGATTTAGAAGAAGTAATCCTTATATAAACTATTTTTGCACAGTATATTTATATTTCAATTTTGTTCTATGGAGTCTAGAATATTAAATGATTGAGATTAATTTTTAAGTGGTCTGTAGTGTTCATATAGACAACATTGTAGAATTACATATATTTACAATGTACAATATGTTTTCACAAATGAATCTTATGTATCCTAGTTTGGCCTAGAGAACATATAGAGGTGGCCAAGGATGACCTTGAACTTGTGTTCCTCTTGTCTCCACCCCTCTACTGGGTTTACAAACTCATACCACTACAAAGAGTTTCTACACTTTTGAGACTCAACACTGAGGTTCAAACTCAGAGCTCCTTGCATAGAAGGTAAGCATTCTACCAATGAAGCTACAACCCATTCCAAAGATGCTAGGTCTTGATGTATATATTCTGAATGATAGTTGCAGTTCAGATAATAAATGTGTCCACTCCTTATATATTTTAGGGATAGTGGTGAGCACATTTAAGATTTCTGTTGGCAATTGTCAAGTACCTGTACAATATATTAAGTATATACTGCCACTGTACAGGCTATATATAGATCTATAGAACTTCATCCTTTCTCACAGAAAATTTGTGCACTTTGCAACATTACCCATTTTTTTCCTCAGCCCCTGTCGATCACTGTTCTACTTCACTGTTCTCTGTGAATCTGACTGTTTAAAAGTATACCTAGAAGTGTTTGTTCAAACTCCTATGTTCTTTTTTCTATTTGATGTATGTAGAACTTATAATTTGTTAAAATTATTTGTGTTACATTCTATATATCTTGACAATTAATGTTTGAGTGCTATATAATGTGATACAGACATAACTTGTTATTTTTTATCATGTGTTACACCATGCATAGCATTTTTTTTTAATCTATGAAATTAATAAGTTCGGGCTGGAGAGATGACTCAGCTGTTAAAGGCTAGACTCTCAACCAAAAATATAAATCAATAAATTCTACTTTTTTAAGAGGAGAAAAGGATTGTTTGGGTCTTATAGTTCCAGGAGAATAAGATTCCTTCACTAACATGGTAGGGAACATGCAGCAGGGAGGCAGGCATAAAGCTGCAGCAGCAGCTGAGAACTCACATCCTGTCCACAAACAGGAAGCGAACACCACTTTGGGAGTAGCAGTCTTTTGAACCTTCAAAGCTTGCCCCAAATCACATACTCCTTCCAGCATGGCCACACTGCCTAGTCTTCCCCAAAGGTCTACCAACTGCAGAACAAGTATTTATATGCCAAGACATATTGGGAACATCTCATTCCCTCCACCACCTTCCACTCTTTGGTCCCCATTGTGTCAATGGTTATATCATACTGCAAAATTCATTTAATCCAACTACAAAGGTCTGTAGAAGTAAATAATTTAATTAAATATTTCTACAAATGGTGCGAAACATGGAGCTGTAGTTAGGTTCTCTTCAGAGTGTTAAAGTAACAATGTAACCAAGTATGAGTAATTTCATCTTATAACTAAAACAGAGACTGAAGTATAGTTTGCCACAGATGTTTTCTAAGTTAACTGGAAATCAAGTTGCTAAGAGACCAGCAACATTTGCTTATCCAAATACACAGAGATAGAGAGGTGGTCTTCAAAAACCTTAAGAGATCTGTAGAATTTGGCATTCAAAGAAAGTTTCTTAAGATTTTTTAATATTGAGACATGTCAGCTCCTGACAGAACCCAAGTAGAGGATAAGAATTGAAGAATCTCCATTTGGAGATGGCTGCATTAGTGGCAAGCTTGGCTCTGGATAAGAAAAATCCCTTGTTCCAACTGTAGACAGAATGCTTTCCGAAAAGGACAAAACTTGGAAGCAGGTAAGTCAAGAGCCTAGCTCTGTCAAGACAGGGTAGGCAAGTCCTTCATAACTCCTGCTTTACAATTAATGTCTGTCACAGATACTGGGCCAAGAGGCTGAAGATAGATGCTCTAATGTATGGAGAGAAATTTGGGACTGTCCAGGCAGCCAGTTGTCTGCCATTTCTTAGTTTTGGAAGCTGATTCTGGCTCTGCACTTCCTGTTTATTCAGATATATTTATCCTTCTCAGGTCTCTGATGTGGTTGACAACTAGATAGTTATAGTCTCACAGTTAAATTTTAAATTGTTTTGAAATTAAAAGGATGTTCTAGGTATAAGAAGATGTTTTTGGGACTGGGCTCCAAAACGCTTCACTGTCATTGGTTGTGGTTTTCTGTAATTACCTTCTGGAATGAGACAGGGTGTAGAGACAGAAGAATGGCCTGGAAGTTCACAGCCAGCTAACCTGCTTTTTTCTAATGAGAGAAAGAAAGGTAATGGATCTGGATGGGAGGGGAGATGGGAGGTACTGGGAAGAGTAGAGGGAGGGGAAACCATAATCGGAATATAGTATGTGAGAAAAAATTCTATTTTCAGTAAAAACACAGAACATGACAATAGTTCAAGAAAACTTCATTGTCTCAGAAGAATTTCAGGTTCTGGCTTTGCATCACTGCAGAATTTGAAACTAAGTCTTTTTTTTCTCTCTTTTTGTTTTTATATAAATTTATTTATTTATTGCTTCAGGTTACATCTCCATCATAGTGTCCTCTTTCGACCCTTCCCAGTCCCGCCCTCCCACCCTCTACCCCCGAACCCTTCCATTCCACTCCTGTGGAGTGGAGTGTCCCTATATAATAGTCCCCCACCCCAGTTCAGCAGTCATTTGAGGGCCAAGAGCTTCCTTATACACTGGGGGCCTACAAGGCAGCACCACTAGGGCAAAGTGTCTCATTGACAGGAAAAAAAAATCTATGTTCCTGTTCCCTTTGGTGCGTTGGTTATAGTATAGATATCCTGTACTATATAGCTAAAATTTGACTATAAGTGAATAGATGCCATGTGCTTCCTTCTGAGTCTGGATTAGCTCACTCAGAATGAGCTTTTCTACTTCCATCCATTTGGCTGCAAATTGCATAATTTCCTTGTTTCTGATAGCTGAGTAGTATTCCATTGTGTAGATGTACCATAGTTTTTTAATCCATTCTTCAGTTGAGGGACATATGGGCTGTTTCCAGTTTCTAGCTATTACAAATAAGGCTTCTATGAACATAGATGAGGCAACTTCCTTGTGATACGGTGAGGAGTCATTTGGATGTATGCCCAGAAGTGGTATGGCTGGGTCCCGAGGCAGAGCTATTCCAAGTTTTCTAAGATATCGCCAGACTGACCTCCATAGTAGTTGCACAAGCCTCCATTCCCACCAGCAATGGAGGAGGGTTCCCCTTTCTCCACACCTTCACCAGCATGTGTTGTCATTTGAGCTTTTGATCTTAGCCATTCTGACAGGTGTGAGATGGAATCTCAGAGTTGTCTTGAGTTGCATTTCTCTGATGATTAAGGATGTTGAGCATTTCTTCAAGTGTCTCTCAGCCATTAGGGATTCCTCCTTTGTGAATTCTCTGTTTAGCTCTTTTCCCCATTTTTTCATTGGATTATTTTGTTTCTTGGCATTTAATTTCTTGAGTTCTTTGTAAATTTTGGATATTAGCCCTCTGACAGATGGGGGGTAGGTGAAGATTTTCTCCCAGTCTGTAGGCTGCCGTTTTGTTCAAATGACAGTGTCTTTTGCCTTACAGAAGCTTTTCAGTTTCATGAGGTCCCATTTATTGATTGTTGGTTTTAGGTCCTGAGCTGTTGGTGTTCTGTTCAGGAAGTGGCATTCAGATCTCCAGCAGACTTGAAAACCAACTTGCAAATTAAAAGCACTGATGCAAGGATTTTATACCTTCCTTGTGTTGGCCTGATTCTTTCTCTATATCAATGTTTATTAATTGAGGTTTAACAAGTCTGCGTTTCCTGACACACTAAATCTATTAGAAGAGAAAGTGGGGAAAACCCTTGAACTCATCAGCACAGGTGACAACTTCCTGACAAGGCAAAAGACACTGTCATTCAAACAAAATGGCGGCCTACAGATTGGGAAAAGATCTTCACCAACCCCACATCTGACAGAGGGCTAATATCCAAAATTTACAAAGAACTCAAGAAATTAAATACCAAGAAACCAAATAATCCAATCAAAAAATGGGGAAAAGAGCTAAACAGAGAATTGACAAAGGAGGAATTCCTAATGGCTGACAGACACTTGAAGATATGCTCAGCATCCTTAGTCATCAGAGAAATGCAACTCAGGACAACTCTGAGATTCGATCTCATATCTGTCAGAATGACTAAGATCAAAAACTCAAATGACAGCACATGTTGGTGAGGTTGTGGAGAAAGGGGAACACTCCTCCATTGCTGGTGGGAGTGCAATCTTGTGCAACCACTATGGAAATCAGTCTGGAAATATCTTAGAAAACTTGGAATAGCTCTACCTCAAGACCCAGCCATACCACATACACTGGGTGTACATCCAAATGATTGCTCACCAAACCACAAGGAAGTTACCTCATCTATGTTCATAGCAGCCTTATTTGTAATAGCTAGAAACTGGAAACAACCCAGATGTCTCTCAACTGAGGAATGGAGGAATAGATTTAAAAAAAAAAAAACTGTGGTACATCTACACAATGGAATACTGCTCAGCCATCAGAAACAACAAAATCATGCAATTTGCAGCCAAATGGATGGAACTAGAGAAGCTCAACCTGAGTGAGCTAACCCAGACTCAGAAGGATGCACATGACGTATTTTCACTTGTAATCGGATTTTAGCCATAGAGTGCAGGATAGCTACACTACAACCAATGCACCAAAGGGAACAGGAACATAGACTTTGTTACCTGTCAATGAGACACTTTGCCCTAGTGGTGCTGCCTTGTAGGCCCCTGGTGTATGAGGAGGCTCTTGGCCCTCATATGACTGCTGACCTGGGGTGGGGGACTGATATGTAGGGACACTCCACTCTGGAGGAGTGGGTTGCAAGGGATAGGGTTTAGAGGGTGGGAGGGTGAGACTGGGAGGGGTAGAAAGAGGGCACATTGATGGAGATGTAACCTGAAATAATAAATAAACATAAAAATTATGAAAAAAAGAAGATGTTTTTAAGTTGGTAATGTAAGTTAGGATAGAAACTGAGTTAGGTCTGGAACTGTAAACTCATGGAGATAGATAGATAGACAATAGAATATTAATATCAGTTGACAAATATGTATGGACTGGACACTGGTAATGTATGTTATACCTTATACTTTTCATAATTGAGGCCTAATTATATTTTAAAAAGTATTATGAGTTCTGGGAGAAGGGGGAGAGGGTGGGAGGATGGGTCCAGGAGGGGTGCTGAGTGGGGACTCTGATGGAGATGTAACTTGAAGTAGTAAATAAACATTTTTAAAAAACCAGAGACTGAAGATAAAAATGGCTACAGTTATACTAGCAGCTAAAGCAGGCCTCAACAATGCTCAGTAGGAATTTTGTTGGTGTTCTTTGATGCACCCTTTATGTATGCTCCAAAGGAAAAAGCTTACAGATGGAATGCTAAATTACCAGCAATGACAAGGGAGGAAGAAGAAGACACATGATGGGGTAGATGAAAGAAGATCTTGCCAAGTGGCCTGGAACATCAGCACAGCATGGAGAAAAACAGTCCAGGGGACATATGTCTGTCTATATGAGGTCATATTTGGCGAATAGAATGAGCTAGCTTAGATGGGCCAAGATTGTTCAATCCAGGTTAAGGCTTGTTAAAATCCATCAGGTGTCAGTGTGTTCATTTATAATGGCAGATTAAGGATTAACACCACCAACTAATCATAATATAAATACTGGTAAATAATTAAATACTACAAAAGTCCCCATAGTCTTTCAGTATCAAAATCATTTTAACGTCCAAACTCTAGGTCTTTTCTGAACTCAAGGCAATCTCTTGAGGTTAAACCCTGTAAAGTCAAAGGGAAAATTACATATTTCCCACATCCATTGACACAGAATATCCATTACCATTCCAAAAGGGAGCAGTTAGAACCCAGGACCACCAATTATGGGTATCCCCACCCACAAGGATTGGGCCCTCCCTAATCAACACTAATTAAGAAAATTCCCTACAGCCAGCATTTTTTTATTGTTTCCTATACAATGCATCCCACCACAGCTTCCCCTCCTTCTACTTCCCCCAGTCCCCCACCACCTCCCAATGAGTTTACTTTATTTTGACTCAAACTCATTTTACATAGGGTAACATAGTTTATCTTCTAAGCTGAAACCTATCATTTTTTAAATTCTATATATTTTATAAATTCTATACATCATTAGAAAAAGGGTTTTTTAAGGGCAATGTATGGTTGCTTTGAGAATACTTTAAAGACTATAAGAGGATAACATAGTGAATCTGACTTTAGATGAGGTTACAGTAATTTTCTGCTCATGAAAAACATTGAAACAAAAATGTAGTTTAACAAATATATCAGAACATTTTATACCCATTATCTTTATTAAGTCAGAGTTGGGTAATTACAGACATAGCTTAAAATACAAATAAATCTTTTAGAATCCAGTGCAATGATGGCATAGAATTTGTTATTACAGAAATAGCTGAAATATGTTATAGACTTACAGAAATAACTTCATCATAAATCTTGGCACCTCTGTAATTTGGTCATTTTCCAGTTCATTTATCTTGGCATGTAGCACACTTGAGCCAATGGGCAAATGAATTTTAATACTGTGGATATGTGAATCATTTATTAAGTTTATTTTGTTATTTTCAAAGTGTGAGTCTATGACTCCATTATCAGTATTAAAAGATATCTGGAAAGACGTTGATATCTTTGGTAATTCTCATAGTTTTATGAACTTCAATAATTTTATTCAGTTAAAGAATTAATAAGCTATTTAGTGTGTGACTGAGAAGCGTTTGTTAACTATTTCAAATGTGAATAGAGATTTATAAAGATGTGTTTGGACAACATGAACAATACATTATTTTACTCATTTGAAAAAGTTGTTGAGTTTCCCAAGCAACCAAAGTTTGACTAAAATAACTTTGTTAGCGTAGAAACATGAGACTATAGATGAAGATATGTTTTTGAGTTAAACAAACCATAAGAGACTTATTCAAACCTAAATCTTATTTCAAATTTGTCACCTCCAACTGATACTGAGCCATATCTTCTGAAAAACCTACATAAAGGTGATCTGTCTGTAAAACCTATTATCCCATTGGTCCCCAAGGCTGACTAGGCTTATCTGTGTGGCTAGGCAGATTCCCACTTCCTTCCTCAGCACACCATATGTATCTTCTTGAAGCAGTGTGTTTAGCTGAAGAGGAAAAAGTCTTGTTCATTAAAGCAGAAACATGTTTTGGTCAAAGGTACATAGTAGCTGTGCTCCTCTATTAGAACTGCCAAATAGGCTAGAAAAGTCTATCTAAATATATATTTAATCTGGGAATATCATATCATCTTCGGGGGTTCTTGTCTGAAATTCATCCAGTTTGCAAACATTCTGAGAGAGAGAATAAAATTATCAGTATTTTATTCCTGGATAAAAGGGAGATGCCTCTATACACTTGAAGACTGACAATGCAACCAACCTCTTCTTTAAAAGATATTTTATTATTTATATGTGTGTTTGAATGCATAGCTCAAGTGTAGATGCCTGTGGCATCTTGAAGGCCCCCTAGAAGGCCAGAAGAGAGAATTTCATTCCATGGGCCTGAGGTTACATGTGGCTGTGAGCTGCTTGACATGGGTGCTAGGAACAGAACTTGAGTCCCTTAGAAGAGGGCCAAGCACTGTTAACTACTGAGTCATCTATTCAGCCTCTATAATCAACATGTTTCAACTTATAAATAACATGACTTAGATTAAATCCACAAATTCTCTGAAAGCCATATATCACCAAAACTCGTTTAGAAAAATGTAGAGTTAAGATGAATTGTCTTACATCGTTAAGGAAACTGTATTTATATGTTAAAATCTGTGAACAAATAAAACTATAGTTCTATAAAAATTACAAAATGAATTACAGGAAGAATTAACATGAATTCTAAAAGAACCACTTCCAACAATATAAGTAGAAAATGTACTTGCAAATTTTTCTGATACTGTCAGCATCATTCTTGTATCAAGACAAGACAATGATTCTACAAGGAACAAAATAGTGACCATATTTCTCAAACATGATTATAAAAAGTCTCAACAGTGTATTACTAAATGAAACAACACATATAAGCAACACATATAAAGATAAAACAAGCCAGGTGTGATAGAGCACACCTATAATTGCAAGACTCAGTAGGCTAGGAGAGGAGGGTCACATTTGAGGTTAGATTGGACTATATAGCAAGACAAAATCAAAATGAAAATATAAACACATATAGTTTATTCTAGGATTATGTGGGTGAAATAATATGATTCACAATAGAATGAAGGGAAAAATCACATGACTCTCAGAAGGATAAAACAATCCAAGAAAAATTCAATAACTTTTTATAATACCCTTTCACAGTAAATAGGATAGAAGGAGCCCTCCTTAAGTTACAATGAGCATGTACAAGAAAGTCACAGCTAGTATCATGCCAACAAGTCCTTCTAAGACTTGAATAAGGACGTCTGTTCTCATAAATCCTACCCAATATTATTCTCGAAGCCTCTGACAGTATAGTGAGATAAATAAAAGAAAAACAGAATTTGTATTAGAAAGAAACACGTACTATTGTATGATGCAAGTATGTGATTTGCTTTTTTTTTTTTTAAAAAGGAGTTTACAATTAAAGAATTGCCTTAAGTCTAAGAAGAAACTTTTAAAATGTCTTGAGACTGTGAAAGATTATGGGGTCTTTTGATGTTTGACTAAATATATTTTGCATAATTATGTGGGGGGCCAGGGACTAGAATGTAGTGATTTGATTGAGAATGCACACCACAGTTTCATATACTTTGGTCTACTGTTGATGGAACTGTTTGGGAAGAATTTGGAAGTGTGGTCCTTGTTGGAAGTATGCCAGAGTGCAGGCTTTGAGGTTTCAAAAGCTTCCTGCCAGCCAATCCCTGCTTGATCTCTCTCTCTCTCTCTCTCTCTCTCTCTCTCTCTCTCCTCCCTCTCTCTCTACCCCTTCCTCCCTCTCTCTCTCTTTTCCTCTCTCCCTCTCTCCTCTCACTTTCCCCCTCCCTCTCTGCCTTACTACCCTCCACTTTGCCTTGGGCTTATGGATGGACATATGCTGTCCCCTACTGATATGCCCTCTCCTACTGTTCCAGCACCATGCCTGCTTGTCTGCTGTCACAATCTTCATCATGATAGTCATGGACTCTAACACTCTGGAACCATGAACCACAAGTTAAATGTTTTCTTTTATTGCTTTGGTCATGGTGTTTCTTCATGCAGAAAAGTAAGTAAGACAAAAAGGAACTATATCAGTTCTTCACAGATTGACTTAGAAATACAATACTATTCCAGTCTAAATCCCAACAGAATATTTTATGATATAGGCAAATGATTCTAACATGTATATGTGAAAGCAAAGATACAAATATACACTTTTCTAAAAGAACCGCAGTGTTGGATGACTAAAATTATCTGATTTTAAGGCTTTCTTTAAAGATGCAGCAGTTGAGGAAGCGAGGTATTTGTGAAGTTCATGTCTCTCTCTGGATCAGTGGATCATAGTAGGCCTCAGAGTGGTCTACATAGTTATTCCTGCCAAAGGTATGAAGATAGAAAATATAATCTCCCTCCTTCTCTTTTGGTTGGATAGCAAACCTAGGGCTTTACACATGTCTTTTGTTGTTATGATAGTCAGACACCATTGTTAGAGTTCTCTGCATGAACAGAACCGATAAAATGAATATAATTAATATTATATATATATATATATGAATTTCCATGTTATTATATATGCACATATATTATGGGATTTATTAGAGTGGCTTACAGGCTGTGGTCCAGGTAGTCCAACAATGGCTGTTCCCTGATGGAAGGTCCAAGAATTCAGTAGTTGTTCAGTTCACAAAAGCTGAATGTCTCAGCTGTTCTTCAGTATACGTAGGAGTCCTGAAGAAGTGAGCACTAATGCTAGTGAACGAACTGCCTTAGCAACTGGATATATGAACTTACTAGTGAGAGTGAGGGCAAGCAGGCACAAAGCAAAAACTTCTTTCTCCCATGTTCTTTATATAGACTTCCATGAGAAGGTGTAGCCCAGCTTGAGATTGGGTATTTTGATCTCAGAGGATCTAGATTTAAGGTGAATCTTCTTCTGACAAACGATCCAGTTAAATAAAAGTCCCTCACATGTGTGCCCAGCTGCTTAGATTTTGAGTTAGTTCCAAATATAGTCAAGTTGACAACCAAGAATAGCCATCGCACTCACCTATTTGTGGTTAATAGCTATTCTTGGCTAATGATGATCTTACCATAATATGTTATAACAATTATGTACAAAAATAATGTTCCTATTTACCTGTACCCTAGTTCGGTGTCAGTTTTACCTGAAAATGTGTGAAAGATATATAATGTCAATGTTTAGGAACATGAGAAAAACCTTGTAACCAAATATTAGGACAGAATTGCTTAGACTAAAAACAAAAAATAATCTGTAAAACAAACATTTATAGGCTTAAATTCATCAGTATTAAATATTTTCACTGTCCAAATAATACTATGGGCAAACAAAAGAGAAGCTCTAGACTTCAAGAAAATATTTGGAATCTCATTTCTGACAAAGACCTTAGATTCAGAACATAATTGGCCCAAATGTCAAAAATAAGACACAGACTCCCTTAAATTTATTATTATTATTATTGTAGTTGTTTCTGTGTGTGAATGATATAATGCACATGTTGAGGTCAGCAGGCAATTTTGTAGTGTTGACTCCTGTCTTATTATTCTATTGCTGTGAAGAGACACCATGGCCAAGACAACTCTTACAAAGTAAAGCATTTAGTATTAGGACTTGCTTACAGTTTCTGGCTTAGCCCATTATCATCATGGAAGACAGCATGGTGGCACACAGGAAGGCACAGTGCTGAAAATGTAGCTGAGAGCTACATCCTGATCCACTGGCAGCAGGCAGAGAGAAAAGGCCAGGCCTGGTGTGATCTTTTGCAACCTCAAATCTCACTCCCAGTGATACACCTCCTCCAAGGCCACACCTCCTAATCTATCCCAAACACTTCACTAACTGGGAAATAAGAATTCAAATATATGAGTACATGGCCCACTCTCATTCAAGCCACCACAGGTCTCTTCTTCCACCTTTAAGTGGGTTCCAGGGATTGAACTCCATTATGCTTGAATGTACTTGTCTGTACTGTCACCTGAGACCATACTGAGGTCCATGGCATATGCTGACACTGGAGACTATGTGGATGTCCATAGTCCATGCTATCTCCAAAAACCATGTATAGGTCCATGACCCATGCTCCTGCTGACTGTAAAGTGCAAGGAAGCTACTTTTGCCATGGTATTGATGACTTCAGTCTCACAGTTGAGAAAGAGGGACTTGAAAGGCTTTTGTGACAACCCCTATTGCACCCCCAACACCAGAAAAGTAACAGCCTAGACAGAAAGCCATCTAAGAGAACTATTAAAATTTGTGATAAGGATTCTGAAGTGTAGCTTTCCACAAATGATAGCTTCTGGTGGGGGTACTAGTGGGAAGGATTCAGTTTTCTTTAATGGCCTGACCACCTTTGACCATGCTCCAGTGAGAATATGGGCAACACATATTGGAGTTGTTTTATATTTTTTTCTTTTTCTTCTTTTTGTTGGGGGTGGGGGTCATAAGGGTGAGGGCTGAAACTAGGAGCACTGGGAGTTGAATGTACTTGAGTTTCTTTATTTGAGATTCCCAAATAATCAAAAAAAATATTATGAAGAAAATTAAGAACTCCACCAACAAATCTGCATGAGACTATGTCATAACTTTAATCCTAGTAATGAACAATTGCAAATAATCCAAATACCCACAACTGGGATAAACAAACCAGAATAATCAAACAATTGAATATTATTTATTAATAAAAACTTATAAACTATTGATATATAATAAACTGAGTTGACCTTAAGTTATTTTTAGTAAATTAAAGAAGTCAGATTCAAAAAATAGGGTTGATTTCAGAATACAGAATACATTCTGAAAAAACAAAACTTAAAGAGTTAAGAACAGGAGAGTAGTAACCTGGTTGAGGATGAGGTACAGTGCCCAAAGTGGTACCCCAACACAGTTTTGAAGAACTGGTAGAACCATTTCCCACTTTGTTTATATTGACAATAAAGTGACTCTGTTCATTGGTTAGTTCATAGAAATGTACACTGACGGCAATGAGATTTAAAGTGTCTAAATTAAAGTAAAAATTTTCCCCCATTGTAGAGATGACACCAGGTGTTAAACTAATGGTCTCATGCATGTTAGCGAAGATCTCTACTGAGTGATCTCTATAACCTGGCCTTTCTTTTTCCTTAGTAACTTTAAAATTCTTCCTGACTGATTCCCGGGGGGGGGGGGGTTTCTACAGTCATTTCTACACTTTTCAATTTACAAATTCCTTTGCAGTAATATAACCAGAAAGGACAGCCAAATGCCACTTTGAACAATGGGGTTAACTATATTTAAGTTTCTTTTATCTATTCTACTTTAACATACACAAGGTATATGAGTTTGGTCATATTCCATAATTCCACTGGCCTCAGTTGTCTGATCTGTAAAATGAAGATTTATTTATAATTATCTATTTTATGGTGTTGCTGTGAGAATAAATAAATTCATACTTCTAGAGCCCCTATAGACAGGAAATGTGCAATGTCAAGTGTTATTACTGTCATTGCCAACCATACATTAGCAAGGCTAACTGAAAACTATCTTTGGTCCAACATTATTGATCCATGAAGAGATTTGTTAGCTATACTTAATCTTGTATAATCTTGTAGTATTGAATTTAAATTCCTATCCCTAAGTATTCAAAACATCTTATTGATAAATGAGTATATATATATTCGTTCTTCTGGGAATATCATGAACTAGTCAGCAAGAATTGTGAAGAGTAATGATGAACATTTGGGAGGAACTGAATACATTTGAAGAAAAAGGACAGTCTTGTGGGCCAGGATAAGTGGCACAAAGTTATTATGGAGAAACAAATGTCTGCCAAGAGTAAAATAAACACTTTGCAATATAGTAAAGAGGTGTGATGCGCTACTAGGCAGTGGAGCACATTCACTTATTTTACCTCTATATTAATGTTGGTGAATGTCACTAACAAAATATGGAGAGAAATAAGCAGTCTCCACAAGAAAAACTTGCATTATTCTGGTCATATAAAATTCAAAGGCAAGGGAAACTAAATTAGATTATTAATAGATAATATATATGTACAAAAATGATAAACTCATGATTATCAAAGAATCAGTGAATGGTAAATTACAGTCATCTCTGAAGTTATTAACCATGTTAGATTATTTTGCAATGTATATGTATGTGAAGGCATAAAACTTAGAGGTGTGACTTGGATATCTGCTTTACAACTTACATTTTAAAAAAAACACTAAAAGTTTGATTTGGGTCTAGGAAGCCATCTAGCCCCAGCAGAGGGTCCTTTATCCTGTGGATAACAGGAATTAAAAGTAATAAGATTGGTGCTCAGTCTAATTTCTGATCTCTGAATGGCATCAGATTGGCTTTTGCCCCCTTCTGTAAGCTTAAAAATCTCACCTTCCTCAGTATACAAAGATAAATAGTGGAAGTCATGAATGTAGACCAAAGGTCACCAAGGAAGGTATTGAATCCTCCAATAGGAATGTTACCTCTGACACCTAACTACCTGGGCAACAGGATCAGGCACAAGGGAAAAATAAGGTGTTGATATCCAGGAGTTGTCTATCAATATTAAAGACTTTCTATTCACAATTGAGGTCCTTATTCCAGTTGACAAATGACACCCCACTGAAAAGGAGGAAGGAATTCATTCTTCCATCCAGGATATGGCTGGAGTAGAGTTTGGTCGGTCATCAGCGGGGAAATGGAAGTGATGGAGTGAGGATAAACCAAAAGAATGTACTTTATGAAGATCAGAATGAGATATAGGCTGATATATTGCAAGTTTAGACACATAGAGTTTATCTCCTGTGCTGGAATCTGCCCCAGACATTCCATTGCTTGTTGCTTCCTTTTAAAACTGCTCTCAAGGAAATAAGATGCCAACTGACTGTGGGCAAATGAGAATAGAAAAGTTTAATATTCTATTTGAATATAATGCATACAGCAAAGAGAAGAATCAGTTCAAATTCCTTATTTTTAATTGAAAAAAATTCTTATCACCCAAGGATGCTAGGGATGAGGTAAATGTCCAAAGTCAAATCAGGAATACTAGAATACTATAGCAAATAAATCTTGACTCTCAACAATTGAGACTGACTAGAAAATAGAGAATTTTATGTCATTTGGCCAAGAACATACAGTGAAGCTAGGATGCCACCTGAATTCTGTCTGAACACAAACCAGAAGTGTCTGGTAAGAAATATGTTTGGAAAAGAGATGAGGTGCCCTTAATAGATCTTACCAGAGCTAGTCAGAAAAGATTAGTATTATCTTGTGAAGCATTTTCTGGACTAATGAGAGACAGGGAGGGGAGGCTGTTCACTTGTAAGGACAAGGCTATTGCAGCTTTCAAGAGGATGTGGAAATAGAGCCTTTGAAAGAATCAAAGAAAGAGACAGTCCTTTTGCAAACTGGAAAGACTTGATATTGCATATTTGGACTTAGTCAATGAGGACATCAATTAAGTTCCCAGTTTTGTCCCTAAATCATAACTGAACTGTGGTTATCACTCCACAAACTTGTCTAGTATAAATTTCAACAGTATACCACCAAAGCTGGAGAAATGGGTGTGGATGCTCGGATCCCTAACAGCCTTGCCTTAGAAACTGTGAGTATCATGCTCCATGATATACATTGGTAAATCATAATTTCTTTTTGTGACATTAATGTAATTATAAATAGCTCCATCATTTCTTCCTGCATTTATTACTTCATGTCTTGAATCCAAAGCATTTATTGTTTCCTCTTCAGCACATGCTCCCAAAAGCCTCGTAGAATATTTTGGGATCTTGTTCCAGGGACAGGATGAGTCTAGGAGTTGACAGTTCCATCTAGAGGCCTCTGCTTCTATGAAAGGTCAACCAGGTTAAATACATTAAGAAAGGAATTTAGAAGTACTGTGGGGTGGGGAAAGGCCAGACACATTCTGAACTACTGCTCTCCTGTAAGAATGCCTTGAACTGTGAACTGTAGAGACCATGGCTTTTCCTGAAAATGACTTAATGGGACATTAGGACTCAAATGCCTCCATTGGTCTCAATGGGTGAAGTGGGCCAAATATAAATGAACATTATTCCTTTTGATTTCTCATTGTGATAGATAACGTGTTTTTATGTAAGCAACAAAAGGCATGCCTGAAGACAAATGGCTTGCAACTGAGTCTCAGTGGTGGGGTTGAGTGGGAGGGAGATGTTGGGAATGATGAGGCTACACTGTAAATCGGAGGTCAGCACTATCTAAAGGGACAATGAGTGTTCATCCTGTTGATGATAATAATTTGGGATTCCAAACTTTTTAATTTTTTTCCAAGGCCCGAAATCCTTCTTTTAAATGAGTATTTCCTGATTAAAAGAAAAAGGAAGTCTATCTTGGGGGCAGAGTTTTATAAAGACCAGGTTTCTGATATTAGAAGAAGTCACAGGATCCAAACAGTTGTCTCTAGGGCAGATTCATGAGGAGTACATGCTGTGTAATAAATCATTCACATATATTATTGCTTAAATAGAAAAAATATCAAAGCGAGTAGATATCTGAAATTATAATCTGCATTACGAATTTGCCTATAACAAAAATGCTATTATTTAAATCGTAAAACAGAACCACTTGACAGTGGTAGCTAATAGTAGGCTTAAATAAATAAATAGTATACATAAGAAATACTTAATAGTATTTCTCCTTGATATAGTTTTGTACCCCTCACTTTATGGGATATTAAATATATTTTTTTAGTTTTATTAATTTATGATTTCAGATTCATGCTGAATAGATGATACCATATCTAAGAAAAACTAGCAATTAGGTGAGAGAGATGATTCCGTATAAAGAGTGCTTGCTGCACAAACTTGAGTACCTGAGTCTAGACCCTGGCACCTGTATTAAAAGCTGAGTATGCCCATGTGTACACCTATAACCACAATGCTGGAGGAGGAGGCCAGGTGAATACAGAAGCACTCCAGGTTAGGGAGACCCTGTCTCAAGGAGGTAAGGTAGAAACTGATAGAACATGTCTTAACTACTTTAGAAGTAATTTTGATTAATTAGTAACTGTTGCTGACATGAAATATATTGACCTGCAGCTTAAGGAAGAAAGGGTGTGTTATGATTCATAGTCCAAGAGTATATATAGTTTATCCTAGTGAGGAAGGTCTGTCATTAGTAGCTTGAGGGGGCTAGTTACATGCCATTTGCAGTCAAGAAGCAGAGAATGATGAGCTTTGGTGAGGAGCTGGTTTTCTTCTTTTTTCTCCAGTCCATGACCCAAGCCCAAAGAATGGTATTGCCAACTATTAAGGTGGGTCTTTCCACCTCAACTTACCTAATCAATCAAGATAATGCCCTCACAGGCATATATATATAAACTAAAGTAATGTAAATAGCTTCCACAGGTACGCCTAGAAGCTTGGCTCAGAGATGATTTCAGCTCCTATAAAGTTGACAGTCAGCAGTCTTGGAGCAGTACACCTGATGTTCTTCTTTGACCTCCACACATATATGCATGGTGTGTACACTTGAACACACACGTACGTGTACACACACACACACACACACACACACACACACACACACACACACACTGCTGTCTTTTGATAATGTGAGACTTCTTTTATGTTTTCACTTTCTCCAATGACACTCCGCTGGTTAGCCTACTGTCTTTACTTCAGAACATCCTTTTCTTTTATATAATGATAAAGGTGAACATAGTTGAATTTCAAACTTGCTTTGCTCTTCTCAGGTCCACATTTCATGGATTCTTAGTTTCAGAACAATGCGATGATCTCAATCTACATTTGTATCTTCTCAACAAACAAAATTTTTACATTTATATCTTGGGATTTTACTTACCAACAGTTGTTTTAATTTAAATAACAAAATCACTTCTCTTTACTTCCAAATCCTAAGGAGAAGGTGATACACACCTTGTAGGCCAACAACTATAGGAGGCATTGCTCTTGATCATGCATACTTAACAAGTGGATAAGGAGGGAGATGAAGTATATATATCCTTCAGGATAAAGTTATATTGAGGTCCAAGGCATAATCCATGGATGTTTCTTGAAGTCTCTGTGTCTTAGTTTGGGTTTTATTGCTATAAAGAAACACCGTGACTATGGCAACTCTTATAAGGGAAAACATTTAATTGGAGCTGGCTTATAATTTCAGAGGTTTAGTCCATTTGTCATCATGGTGGGAAGTATAGCAATGTGCAGGAAGATATGGTACTGGAGAAGGAGCTGAGAGTTCTACATATTAATCTGCAGGCAGCAGAAGGAGACTATGTGGTACACTGGGCATAGCTTCAGCACAGGAGACCACAAAGCCTGTCCCTGAAGTGGCATACTTCCTCCAACAAGGCCACACCTACTCCAACAACTCCTAATAATGCCACTCTCTATGGGCCAAGCATTCAAACACATGAGTCTATGGGGACCATTCCTATTCAAACCACCACATTCTAATTGTTCAATTTTAGCCAAACAGGCACCAGGGGCCCTGTGACTGAGAGGTGCTTCTGACAACATTTCACAATAGCAGGTTGGTGGCCTTGTCAAGGTTACTTTTTAGCTCTGTAAAGCTGTCTACCATTTTGCAGTTGCAGATATGTTTTAGTAGACCAGCTGTTTACCAACCAGATCCTTTGCATGTAAAAATTAAATACATAGATTATCCATGGCCACACTGTTCATTCCCAAACTCTCTTTTTCACATTGGATATAATAGTAAGTTGAGGCTCATTGTATAAAATCCCCAGTGCTAACAATGTTCTGAATAATTGGTAAGAATTCAATGTTTGTTCTTTCAACCACTGGGGCAATTTTTTTTTGTAAGCTAACAGTGGCAAAATTGTGGTGTTTTTACATTGAACTTTTGTTAATGCAATTAGTAATGTGCTTTGAGTGTATGGCTATAAATCTTTTAATTATACAATTGGCCCAAAAAAGTAAAGCTCTTTTTCTCAAGGAAAATGATTTAAAACTATGTACTCATTTTCTGTGTGTTTGTTGGTTTGTGTTGGGCTTTGTTGAGACAGGGTCTCAAGTAGCTCAGCCTGGCTTCAAATGGCTAGGAAGACAATGCTGGCCTTGAGTTCCCAATCTTCCTGAATCCATGTCCTAAGTGCTAGTGTACAAGTGTGTGCCATGTACCACCACTCCCAGAATGTATTTTACCTTGTGACATTAGGGATAGATTACAAATAAGGATCAGTTTTGTAAATAAGTGGTCATGAGTTGCTTAACTTGGCTGTTCTTTTCTGTATTTCAGGAAAGACTATTTCCTAAATACAAACAAAATAAAATGAGTCTTTCCTCTCACTTGAATGAGCTTTGTTGCAGCCCATACAGGACATCCAACAATTTCAGCATAGATATTTTACCCTTCTTCAGACTTTTTACTAACTTTTCCAATGGTTACAACTGTTAGGTGTCTATGTTACTATCATCATTCATTGTTCTCACCCTCAGCACATTGTCAAACTAAAGAGAGCAAATCATTTTTCTTGAATTTCAAAAGTATGATTTTAGGGAAGGCTAATATTAATATTTTTCTGTGGCTAACAACAATAACAACATACATATGTCTAAAGAGGTAAATTCTGTTATTTCCTGGGAAGCCAGTAGTCTTATCAAATTCTTATGGATTCTCTGTGAACATTTAAAAATCACTTGTGTTTTCTTTATGAAAGTCTCAATGTTGTTTATAAGCATGTTACATACACACCTTTAAAAATATTGTTGCATATAGCATGTATAATATTTTCAAATTTAACATTTTTATTTTTATGATAGTAAGTTTATAGACTGGAAAATTCTAACAATTATATTTGTACAATTATGGGTGCATAGACAAATGAGGAAAATCTGGTATTATTTGAATATTATACCATCCCTCTTTCATATTTTCTGAAATTTCATTAAAATGTGGAAGTCAAGAAGATGTTTTGAAGTTCCATTTTTCAAGTCAAAATCCCTAAGAACCAAAAACCAGATACTATTGTTCTGCTAAAGGAACATGGCAATAAAATGACCCCTAATGACATTCTATTGTACCCATAGATCAGTGTCTTGTTGATTATCAGAGAAACTTTCTCCTGTAGTGGATGGAAACAAATTCAGAAACCCACTGCTGGACAGTGTGCACAGAGTTAGAGACGTTGGAACACTCTGTCATAAGTGGGATGTCTCCATCAAATCTCTTCCCTCAGGAAACTCTGTGGAAGAGGAGGCAGAAAGATTCTAAGAGCCAGAGGTGATGGAAGATACCAAGGAAGCAGTGCTTTCCCAACACAACAGGGCTCATACACTTATGAACTCACAGAGACTGGCTATGCACAGAGCCTTTCCAGGTCCAATCCAGATGGAGTCAGACCTCAGAGAAGGAAACTGGACATGAACCCCCATCCCTAACCCAGAAACTATCTCCAACTGACAACTGCTTACAAAGGAAATGTTAGTTTTCTTCAGTGGAGAAAACTGTCTACCATTTTGTGGTAGTCTCCAGTGGAGTCTCATGGGTATACAAACCACAGTTAAGGGAAGCTCATGCCCAACAGTATATGAGTTCATAAAATGAGCTCAGTAGTATTTTGGGAGATGTTTTGTCTCATAATGTCTTGTGTTTTGATTATCTATTACGGTATCTAATTTTGGGTATGCCTTTTGGTGTGTGTGTATACATGTGTGTGTGTTTCTCATGCTTTTTCATTTCATTTTTCTTTTGTCTGTACATCTCTTGGCTTCATTTTTTTCTGGTTTGTTTGTTTCTTTCTTTTCTAAAAGGAAAGAGAAAGAAGTCACGGAGTAGGATGGGTACAGTTGTGGAGAGAATGAGGGAGGAGATGAGGGAGGGAAAATTGTGATCAGAATATACCCTATAAAATATTTTCAATAAAATTTCCCAATAGCCATTAAGGAAATTTCTTACCTTGATTTAATTTATCATCTTCCTATAGAAAACCAGTTGTCATTGGCAAGATCTTACAGAACCAGCACTAGTAAAGGGCCAACACATCTCTTACCCAAATTACCTCTTTTGTTTGGTCCTGGGAGATTTTGCTGAAACCTGTGAATTGAGACATGACATTTTATGTTTTCCTGTTCTAAAAAGAATGACATGATAATGTGTTTGTGTAATATGCACACACTAAGAGGCTATGGTTTTCAACTAAGTATTGGTATATTTTTGGAAGATTAAAAAACTTTGACTTAAAAATTCTTGCCTGTTTCATCTTTGAAGTATGAGACTGCATATCTCTATGTGTTTCATTTCAATTCCTCCCTCATGATGAACCCCAGACTACTTTCTGTATTAATCTTATCCCAGTAGCATGCCTTATTTTTGTTATTTAAATCTCCAAACCAATTGTATGCACATCAGTCAAACAACACAGTCATTTAGCCTTATTTATTTATTTTTGATGATGTTTGGATTATATTGGAAGTGACATTGTAATCATTAAATTAGAAGTGTATGAAGTTTTCCAAACTGTAACCAGGGAATTTATATTAAAAATTAAATTTGCTATATTTTGATACAAATCACAATAGTTAATCCAAAAGTCAAAGAGGATTATTATCACCAACCCCATTTCTGTGGACCTCAAAATCCTGGTTGCCAACCCCAGTGGTCAGGGGGAGAGAAAAGCCTCAGTGACTGAGGAATACAACTGGTCTGAATCCATTTTTTGGTACTAAAAACAATGGTGCTTCCAGACCCTGTTTTGGTATGAATTTCTCCCCAAGCTTTTAGGTATTTTTCATCAATATCCTCTACGAGACTTCAGTAAAACTGTTTTATGAAGTGCAATTCCCTCTGTGAAGACATGAAGCCTTTTACCGTAACTGTGTTTGTCAATCCCTCCATGGACTCTTCTCGCTTTGAGGGTCTTAGAGGCACTCAGGGTCAGTCTTTTTATCTTTGGATGTTAATGTGTTGGACGCTTCTTTCCCAGAAGGTTCTAGTCTCCTTATCAGTTCTGTCCTTTGTTTAATACAGCCTCAGCTTCTCAATGGACAATGCCAAGAACCACTCTCCAGGAGACTGTAGAGGCTTCCATTCCATTCCTTACCTCAGATCAATGACATTTTCTCAGATCTACCCTTTGATAACTCAGTCATCTTACTCAAATGATTTTTCAAAGATAGGTAGTCCTCTGCAAGGTGAATATATGTTTCCTACCTTTATGGCTTTTCATTTGGCAGTTTTTCTCCTTAAAGTAATTTGTTTCCATTATATGTTAGGTTCTTTGAGGAGAAACATGATTATTCTATTCTCGATAAATATAATACTCAGAAACATTTGTTTGGTAAGTGATGTTCTAGTAGTTTACAGAAGGGCTTTGTGGGAATATTGAAACAATAAAAAATGGTTGAAATGTTAGCAAAGAGAAAGATTTTTTTGGGGGGGGGTTGAAATAGCAATATCTTTTTTTTCCTTTACTTTTTATTTCTTCAACTTACATCTCAATCACAGTCCCCTCCCTATTTCCCCCTCCACCCTTAAACCCCAATCCTCTTCCCTTTTTTTTTTAAGTTTAAGGTATATCTTATTTACCCCTACAGTTTCCCCTTTCAGTCCAACAAATAGCTCTTTCTCTTATAATAATAAATAAAATACAAAATAACAGAGGTAATTAGGCCACAGTTATGAGGGTTATATGGCTTAGCGTACATTCGCAATGACCAGTCCATACGTATTTGGCACCTGACTTTAACATTCTACTATCTAAACATCTCCATGAGTTTAAAGTTCTATATCTAACTCAACATTCATATTAACTTGTAACACAATTTTAAAAGCATCTTCTTAGATCTATAACACTCTCTTGACTCCTAAACAACTCAAAATTTAATTATGATGCTCTAGCTATCTGTTCTTCAACCACCTCAGAGACCTGAGAGGGATAAATATATCTGATTTTATAGGAAGTACAGGGCCGGCAGCTTCCAAAACTAAGAAATGACATACCAGTGGCTGCCTGCACAGTTCCCATTTTCTCCCCATACATTACAGCATCGATCTTCAGTTGTTTGGCCCCGTTTCTCTGACAGACATTGATTGTAGAGCAGGGGTTATGAAGGACTTGCCTACCCTGTCTTGGCAGAGCTAGGCTGTCGACTTACCTGCTTCCAGGTTTTGTCCTTTTTGAACAGCATTCTGTCTACAGTTGGAGCAAGGGACTTTTCCTACCAAGAGATAGGCTTGCGACTAATTAAATCATCTCCCACTGGAGATTCTTCGATGCTTATCTTGTACTTGGGGTAGAATAGGGGGTGCTGTCAGGAGTTGATATGTCTTGATATAAAAAAATCTAAAGTTACGAAAACATCTTTGAATGCCATATTCTGCAGATCTCTTGAGGTTTTTGAAGAGGCCCTATCTATCTCTTATATTAGGGTAAGCAGATGTTGCTTGTCCCTTAGCAGCTTTATTTCTGACTAGCTTAGAAAATAAGTATAATAGGCTGTCATAGTACCTAACAGAATGACCGGCTTGCATAACCATTAGTTTGCATTTCTTAATTATCCTAAACAGTTTATGACAATTAGTAGTAAAAGGCTGAAACATCCCATTTCATTTTTTTTCTTTACCTCCTAACCCTTCCATCCCATTTCTCTGGGGTGGGGTGTCCTTATATAACATCCCTCATCTCAGTTGAGAGGTCGTATAAGGGCCAAGAGCCTCCTCATTCATTGGGGGTCTATGAGGCAGTACCATCAGTGAAAAGTGTCTCATTGCCCGGGAGAGAGAACTAAAAAACAAACAAACAAATAAGCAGACAAATAGATAAAAAAGACTAAAAAATAGAAAAAATATATAAAAAATAAATAAATAAAAATAAAAAAAGTCTATGTCCAAGTTCCCTTTGGTGTGTTAGTTGTAGTATCGATACCTTCTACTATATAGCTAAAATCCTACTATAAGTGAATAGATGCCATATGCATCCTCCTGAGTCTGGGTTAGCTCACTCGGGATGAACTTTTCTAATTCCATCCATTTGGCTGCAATTTGTGTAATTTCATTGTTCCTGATAGCTGAATAATATTCCATTATGTAGATGTACCACAGTTTTTTAACCCATTCTTCGGTTGAGGGACATCTGGGTTGTTTCCAGTTTCTAGCTATTACAAATAAGGCTTCTATAAACATAGATGAGGAAACTACCTTATGATTCCGTGAAGAGGCATTTGGGTGTATACCCAGAAGTGGTATGGCTGGGTCCAAAGCAGAGCTATTCCAAGTTTTCTAAGATATCGCCAGACTGACCTCTATAGTGGTTGCACAAGCCTGCACTCCCACCAGCAATGGAGTAGGGTACCCCTTTCTCCACACCCTCGCCAGCATGTGCTGTCATTTGAGCTTTTGATCTTAGCCATTCTGACAGGTGTGAGATGGAAACTCATCTTGAGTCGCATTTCTCTGATGATTAAAGATGTTGAGCATTTCTTCAAGTGTCTCTCAGCCATTAGGGATTCCTCCTTTGTGAATACTCTATTTATCTCTGTCCCCCATTTTTTGATTGGATTATTTGGTTTCTTGGCATTTAATTTCTTGAGTTCTTTGTAGATTTTGGATATTAGCCCTCTGTCAGATGTGGGGTTGGTGAAGATTTTCTCCCAGTCTGTAGGCTGATGTTTTGTTCGAATGACAGTGTCTTTTGCCTTACAGAAGCTTTTCAGTTTCATGAGGTCCCATTTATTGATTGTTGATCTCAGGTCCTCAGTACTTGGTGTTCTGTTCAGGAAGTTGTAGCCTGTACCAATGAGTTCGAGGGTTTCTCCCACTTTTTCTTCTAGTAGATTTAGTGTGACAGGCCTTATGTTAAGGTCTTTGATCCACTTGGACTTAAGTTTTGTACAAGGCGATAAGTATGGGTCTAATTTCATTCTTTTGCAAGTGGACATCCAGTTGGACCAGCACCATTTGTTGAAGATGCTGTCCTTCTTGCATTGTGCAGTTTTGGCTTCTTTGTCAAAAATTAGGTGGCCATAAGTGTGTGGGTCTATTTCTGGATCTCCAATTCGATTCCATTGATCTACTGGTCTGTTTCTATACCAATACCATGCTGTTTTTACAACTTTTGCTCTGTAGTACAGCTTGAAATCTGGGATGGTGATACCTCCAGATGTTTTATTATTGTACAGGATTGATTTAGCTCCTCTGGACTTTTTGTTGTTCCATATGAAATTGAGAGTAGCTCTATCCAAGTCTATAAAAATTGTGTTGGTATTTTGATAGGAATTGCATTGAATCTATATATTGCTTTTGGTAGGATAGCCATTTTTATTATGTTGATCCTACCTATCCATGAGCATGGGAAATCTTTCCATCTTCTGAAGGCCTCTTCCATTTCTTTCTTCAAGGGCTTGAAGTTCTTGTTGTACAGGCCCTTTACTTGCTTGGTTAGAGTTACCCCCAGGTATTTTATGTTGTTTGTGGCTATTGTGAAGGGGGTTGTTTCCCTTATTTCTTTCTCAGCCCATTTGTTTGTTGTATAAAGGAGGGCTTCTGATTTTTTTGAATTAATTATGTATCCAGCCCCTTTGCTGAAGGTGTTTATCAGCTATAAGAGTTCTCTGGTGGAATTTTTGGGATCGCTTACATATACTATCATATCATCTGCAAATAGGGATAATTTGACTTTTTCGTTTCCAATGTTTATCCCCTTGATCTCCTTTAGTTGTCTTATTGCTCTAGCAAGAACTTCAAGTACTATATTGAAGAGATATGGTGAAAGTGGACATCCTTGTCTTGTCCCTGAGTTTAGAGGAAATGCTTCAAGTTTCTCTCCATTTAATTTGATGTTGGCCACTGGCCTGCTGTATATTGCCTTTATTATTTCTAGGTATGGTCCTTGTATGCCCATTCTCTCCAGAACTTTTAGCATGAAGGGGTGTTGGATTTTGTCAAATGCTTTTTCTGCATCTAGCGAGATTATCATGTGGTTTTTTTCTTTCATCTTGTTTATATGGTGAATGACATTGATAGACTTTCACATGTTGAACCATCCCTGCATTCCTGGGATGAAGCCTACTTGATCATGGTGTATGATACTTTTGATGTGTTCTTGAATTCGGTTTGCTAGTATTTTAGTAAGTATTTTTGCATCTATGTTCATGAGGGAGATTGGTCTGAAGTTCTCTTTCTTTATTGGGTCTTTGTGTGGTTTAGGAATCAGGGTGAGTGTGGACTCATAGAATGAGTTTGGCAATGTTCTTTCAGATTCTATTTTGTGAAAGTGTTAGCTCCTCTTTGAAGGTCCGGTAGAATTCCATGCTAAAGCCATCTGGCCCTGGGCTTTTTTTGGTTGGGAGATTTTTAGTGACTGTTTCTATTTCCTTAGGGGTTATAGGGCTGTTTAACCTGTTTATCTGATCTTGATTTAGCTTTGGTAGGTGGAATATGTCAAGAAAAGTGTCTATTTCACTTAAGTTTTCAAATTTGGTGGAGTATAAATTTTTAAAGTAGGATCCAAATATTCTCTGGATTTCCTCAATGTCTGTTGTTATTTCTCCCTTTTCATTTCTGATTTTGTTGATTTGTGTTTTATCCCTCTGTCTTTTAGTTAATTTGGCTAGGGGTCTGTCCATTTTGTTGATTTTCTCGTAGAACCAACTCTTGGTTTCATTGATTCTTTGTATAGTTCTTTTTGTTTCTAAGTTGTTGATTTCAGCCCTAAGTTTGATGATCTCCTGCCTTCTGCTCCTCTTGGGAGTGTTTGCTTTTTTTTTTTTTTCCAATTCACCC
>CAJQZJ010032563.1:7372533-7396734 GCA_907164525.1 Lophiomys imhausi
TTGAATTTTAAGAAGTCTTTGATTTCCTTCTTTATTTCTTCCCTGACACAGTGGTCCTCTAGTACAGAGTTGTTCAATTTCCATGTGAGTGTAGACTTTCTGTTGATTCTTTTGCTATTGAAGTCCAGCCTTATTCCATGGTGATCTGATAAGATATAAGGGGTCATTTCAATTTTCTTGTATCTGTTGAGGCTATCTTTGTGTCCAACTATATGGTCAATTTTGGAGAACGTTCCGTGAGTGCTGAGAAGAAGGTGTATTCTTTTGTGTTTGGGTGAAACGTTCTGTAGATATCTGTTAGGTCCATTTGGTTAATGAACTCTGTTAGACTCATTATTTCTCTGTTTGGCTTCTGTCTTCATAATCTGCCCGTAGTTGTGAGTGGGGTGTTGAAGTCTTCCACTATTAAAGTGTTTGGATGGATGTGCGATTTAAGTTTTAGAAGCGTTTCTTTTATAAATGTAGGTGTCTTTGTATTTGGGGCATAGATGTTCAATATTGAGATGTCCTCTTGGTGGATATTTCCTTTAACGAGTATGTAATGCCCTTCTGTGTCTTTTTTTATTAACTTCAATTGGAAGCTTATTTTGTTTGATATTAGGGTGGCTGTTCCAGCTTGTTTCCTGGGTCCATTTGCTTGGAAAACCTTTTCCCAGCCCTTTAATCTGAGATAGTGTTTATCTTCAATAGTGAGATGTGTTTCTTGTGTACAGCAAAAATATGGGTCTTGTTTACGGATCCAGTCTGTAAGTCTGTGTCTTTTTATTGGTGAGTTGAGTCCATTGATGTTGATGGATATTAGCGACCAGGGTTTGTTATTTCCCATTATTTTGGTATAGTTGGTTGTCTTGTGTTTCTTTTTGTTTAGTTGCTGTGGAGGTTTCTATTTCCTCTTTTTTTTTTGGATGTCGTTATCTTCTCTGTGTTGGAATTTTCCTTCTAGGATCTTCTGTAGGGCTGGGTTTGTGGGGAGATATTGTTTGAATTTTATTTTGTCATGGAATATCTTGTTTTCTCCATCTATGTTGATAGAGAGTTTTGCTGGGTATAGTAGTCTGGCTGGGCACCTATGTTCTCTCAGGGCTTATAGGACATTTGTCCAGGCCCTTCTAGCTTTTAAAGTTTCTGAGGAGAAGTCAGGTGTGATTCTGATGGGTTTGCCATTGTATGTGACTTGTCCTTTTTCTCTTACAGCTTTTAACATCCTTTCTTTGTTCTCTACATTTGGAGTTTATTATTATGTGGCGAGAGGAGTTTCTTTTCTGATCTAATCTGTTTGGTGTTCTGTAAGCCTCTTGGATTTTTACTGGCATCTCTTTCTTTAGGTTTGGGAAGTTTTCTTCTATGATTTTGTTGAAGATATTTCCTGGACCATGGAGTCGGGAGTCTTCTCTTTCCTCTATGCCTATAATTCTTAGGTTCCATCTTTTCATTGATTCCTTGATTTCTTGGATGTTGTGGGTGAGAGATTTTTTAGCTTTCTCATTTTCTTTGGATGTTGTACTGATTTCTTCCATCGAATCTTCCATGCCTGAGATCCTGTCTTCCATCTCTTGTATCCTATTTTTGATATTCACATCCGTAATTCCTGTTCTCTTCCTTTGATTCTCCATTTCCTCTTTTAACTCTGACTGTGTTTTCTTTATTGTTTCCATTTCTATTTTCATGTCTTGAATGGTATCGTTCGTTTTGTACATTTCCTTCTCCAGTTTGCTTGGTTTCTCCTGGAAATCTTTCATTGCTCTGTCCTTTTCCTGTTCAAGCTGAGTCACCTTGGCTTGGAGCTCTTTAATGGTGTTATTCATTGTTTTTACTTGTAAAATTGTGGCTTCTTTGAATTCCTTCATAGATTTAAGTTCTTCTTGAAGGGACTCTGTCACTTTCCATAATGTAGAATTGTCATCGTTTTCAAGTGTTTCAGCTGTGGTGAGGTGGTTGGGGCTGGATGGAATAGCATTGCTTTCTTTTGTTGAAGTCATTTCGCTCTTTTTTTTTTTTTGTCTGGGGCCTCTGGCAATCTGGAATTCTTTATCTGTCTTCTGGACTTGGGTCCAAAGGGGGAGAAAGATATTGTTTAATAATTTGTTTCTTGCCCAAAAACCTAAATTTTATTCTACTCTTAGTATTTCCAGAAATGTTTGAATAAAGAAATTGTATTGATAAGACTAGCGCTCTACGGAACAAAAGAAAGTTTCATCTCAGGTTTAGCATTTGCCAGACTGTAACTCTGGTAATATATCATTCATATATTAAGAGATTTAAGACAATTTATCATCTATGAGAAATGCACTAAATGGGAACATAATTCAGAAGTGTCCTAGTAAAGAACACATAAAAAGACACATAGAATGTAATGGTGACAAGAAGCGATGATATCCAGGTACCTGGTTCATCTTGGCAATGAGTTACGGTAACGCAGTCAAACAGAATGGGAAGCACACTTCTTCCCATTTGTCTTGTCAATTTCTAGGTTGAAGACCTCTTGCAAATGCTGGCATTCAAAGACACTCATTATACTCAAATCACTGATGACATATAGAAAGTGCAGTGATTTAAAGTCACGGCATTCAGAATGTTGCTGAACACCCACTAGGACATAAACTCATGCTCAAGGACCCAAGTAAAAAGGAGATGTGCCTTTCTCTCCTGCGAGAAGCTCTTATTAGAGCCTTTCCTTTCACTCTGAGGTCTTGTTCCCTAACAACGAAATAGCATATATCAGTACCTAGTGTGTCCAATATTTCCTAAAGTGCTTCTGCCAGTATAAAAGCCCAGTCTTGAGCTGTGGCCCATAACTATACCCAGAGATTCTGACTCAGCATTTCATCATCTATGGAGTCATTCTAATTTTTGGAAAACTTCAGTTTCCTTCCATGTTGCATGATGAATAGGAAGCAGGAGTGAAAGGGAGGGAGGCCTAATGGGAAATTGCAGTGACTCCCAGAGTCACTTAGTGCAGCAGAATGGAAATAGCACCCATCCCCCTTCTGTTATTCCTTTCTTCCTTTTGGATAAACAAATGAGAATCATCTTTAGGGCATTATGCATTCATTGAGGGGCTGTGACCTTAATCCATAAAGCTCTGTACAGTTTATGCTTAGATTACCTTAAAGCCTACCTCCCCCTATACAGTGTCCCAGACAATCAAAATCACCCCCACAGCATGCCTTCTAACACCTCACAGTTACACTGGACCCAACTCTGCGCCATCTGGTCCATCGAGTTGGCACAGGGATTCCCCTTAAGGTAATCAGACCACAACACACGGTTTGTCTGGAAATCTCCTCCCTTTTTTTTTTTTTTTCCAGTTCTCAGAAATCTCCCTGTATTATTGAACAGTACAACAGTTAGCAAAACCTAAACTGTTAACTTCTTGATCCATTGGGGGAAAAATCTCCACAAAGAAGTTCCACTTGTTTTTGAATAATTGAATTTAGACATTTCTTACTATCAAAAGTGTAAGAGGGTAAATAATATTTAAGCTGGCTTGAGGGAGACAGGGCAATAAAATCAATTTTGGGATAACCTGCATGTTTTGTTGGGAACATAGCATGTTTACCTACTTGTATCTTACACTTTCATATAGACATTATTGTGAATGAGGAAACCACCTTAGAAAGGGGAGAACACTTGCATGGGTATCTAAAGAGAACCGAGTAGACTTGAGGACCACATTTAGTTTTGGACTCCAGACTCTACACTTCACTCTCCCAGTCTTTGTCTAAACTTTCTAGTTTCCATCTGGATATTCATTTCTTTATCTTCTTTACCATCTTATATCATCTGCTATCTTCTCACATCCATTATTTCTCCTCTTGAGATTCTCTCTCTGTCTCTCTCTCTCTCTCTCAGACTTCAACAACTGAAGTGATCATCACCTTTCCTCCTATAATGCACTCATTTTCTAGTTGATCTTACGGTATTCTTCTGTTTATCCTCAATTTGTTGCCTATGTGTGATCATTGCAAAGGGGACTGATTTGGGCACTGTTGCTCAAGATTGTGCAATAGGCTGACAACACAACTTGTAGGAAAACATCTCTTTGGATGGCCAGAGTCTAGTATGACCTAGCCAAAGTTCCATTTCCTGCCCATTTCCTGCACTTGCCTCTCATGTCTCATAGAGCTCCAGCTGCTGATTTTCTCTGGATCTCAAAGGCCAAGTTCACAACTGATCTTACATTTGGCTCCTGAGACTTCCCTCTGTTCTCTTCTTGCTTCATACTCTGACTTCATTCAGGACTCTGATGAACATTCACTTTTGAACAAGGGCTTTCTTGACTTTCAGTTATAAAAATAACTGTCTCTAGAACTTATCACAAATGACTTGAGATTACATGTTTTGAATATAAATTTATTCTCTTTTCTCTGCCACAAAAGCATAAGCTCCCTGATCTTTTCTGTCTTGCTTATGGCTATATGCAGAGCCCCAGATAGTGAATGATTACAGTAGATACTCAGACATCTGTTGAATGAATAAAGATAGTCTTTCACAAGTAATTGATTACATACTGACTCATGATGCAATCTGCAAAATATAAATAATATTACTGCAGTTTGTTTCAGTTTTCATCTTGTTGAGAAGTACTATAGCTAGGAGCATAAACATGATCTCTACTACTCTCTTAGAATTACTTTTCACAACACTGTTCTTTTATACTACATACTAGAAATCAATAAATGCCTTTTCACAGACTAATGATATATTAATAACTACTATGTATAATCCAAGTGATTCTTTTTTGAGACAGAGTTTCTTTGTGTTGTGCTGGCTGCTCTAGAACTCACTGTGTAGACCAGCCTGGCCTACTCAGAGATCCACCTGCCTCTGTCTCCCAAGTGTGGCCAGGACTATGTGATTTTTTTAAATGCTATTTTTAAAAGAGTCAAATGGAAATTCTCATTCTAATTTTGGAGATAAGGAAAACTGGTTATGTAAAGAGAAAACATTTGCTTAATAAGGTCATTTACCAAAGAAAGGATGAAGTGGGTCTAAACCTAGATACTTGCATGAAAACAAAGTGATCTCCTCTCTAGAGAGTATGATTTTGCAGGAAAATGGCTCTTCCTATGTAGAGTCATTCATCAAACATGATGATTCCAAAACTAGACTGAATTACCTTGCCTACATTGGATGAAGAGGAACAGGTGAGTGGGGTATGTAGTTTTTGTGCATTGCCTCTGTGTCAGGTGTTTAGTGAAAAGAAGGACTGGAAAGGCAGAGAGCTTTTCTCCAAAGGAACGAGACATTTAAAAGTGTAGGGCAAGTGTACACAAAGAGCACAATATGATTTTGATTCATTGTTTGATTCTATGTTATTTGAGCCCCAAGACAAATTAGGGGCCTGGCTTTCCCAAACAAGCCTGGGGTCTGGGAAAATGTTGCTTAAATTAGAATTGGCAAACTCAGTGTAGAACCTAAGAATAAAGAGACTCAATCAGTGCTTAACCATATTCTAGCTCTCTGTAGTTGCCCAAACCATGCTCTGACCTTGATTTCTTTGCAAGCATAGCACTGAACAACACACCTAGCACAACCACAGATATAAAACTCCTGCTTAAAAGGCTCAAGAATGACAACACATAGTAGGTACCTGGTCATTTGCTGAAACTTGTCATTTTATGAAATCTTTGAGTTTGCTGTTCTTTGTGTTTAAAGCTGTAATCGGTTATTGGTAATGTAAATCAGTGGCTTATAGATCATGAGGATACTCTGAGAAAAGGTAGCTTGGCTCCTTGTTGCCTGAGATTTTAAGTTAGGAGGCCTTGGGTGGTGCATAAGAACCGTAGTCATAAGTGAATGCCTGCAGATGATTCTGATGATACATTATCTGTGGAGAAATCAGTCTAACTAACTTTTTCATATGATTATACTCCAGAATTGTTTTACATCTCTGAGTAATATGGTATTTCCCACATGAATGGCAAGGATAACTGAATATACAGTCGTGTTGATGTTAGAGACTCAAATCCAAAACAATAATAATCCAAGATACGTCTCTTATAATGGTTTATTAAAGTCTCATTTTAAAAAGCCTTCTAGGGCTTTTAATGCACAGTCAATCTTTTAAATTAGACAGTGGCCAAGCATTAGCTCACAATCTCTACTGCTAAGTACTAAGAGCTGGCCAAGTGTTCTGCCAAGAAGGATGAGCTGCGAACGGTGAGGCTTGACAACCAAAATGGTGTGAAGCACTTAGATCACCTTGGGACAGCCTTGGCAAGAATGCTAATCCTCATTTCCCAGAAGGCTCCTCTCGTGTCACACAGTGGGGAAACCATTAGCAGATTCATTGCAAGAGGACTCTGGCTGCTGCTGCTATTGCATGCATGCTAAATCTTTTTCTTTTTTAAATTACACTAAATTCTCTATTAGTGTGAAACTGGATGAGACCCTAGAAGAAAAGATATGGCAATCTTTTCTCCAAACACCAAATAGGAGATGGCTAGAAACAGGCTGGAATATTGTTAATTATGATATATATGAAAAGCACTAAACAAAGGCATAAACAAAATGCTCAGGGCTTGGAACATGATATGTGACTTTAGCTTTATAGTGTAAGTGGGCTGTGACTAGGCAGATATATATATATATATATATATATATATATATTTTGTAGAGAAGTATCTTCTGACAAAATAACAACAGCAACTAACAATTTGTTGGAGAGTTTCTTGTGAGCATTATCACAAGGACTTATGTGTTTGATCCCATGTAATGCTTAGAAAACTATGTAATAGATGTTGCTACAATGTGCAGTGTATTGTTTCTCTCTCTCTCTCTCTCTCTCTCTCTGTGTGTGTGTGTGTGTGTGTGTGTGTGTGTGTGTGTGTGTTTGTGTATTATTTGTGTAGCCATATGGCAGCCAATGGCACCTAGTCAAAGAAGAGGACATCAAAAGAAAGTTTGGGCAAGGAGATAAATGCTTTCATTACATGGTGATAATTGCATTCATTACATGAAGGGTTTTTGTTTATTTATTTTTAATCAGTGTTTCTTATTACAAAAGAAATATTAGCACATGGCTTTAAAAACCAATAAGGAACAGATGATAGAGAAGCCATTTCAGATTCTCAGTACCACGTCCTCTCTCCCTAGAGGCAATCCCAGCTTCTAGTGTCCTGAGCTAAGGCACAGCTGCTCTTTGTGTAAGCGTCTCCCTTCTTCAACCTGGTGTGTTGCTACATGGCAGCAAGCACACTGCATGAGTTCTACTTTCTCTCTGAGGTTGTTCCATATCAGCATAGTGCACTCATTTAGATGGATCTCATTCTTTCCTACAATTCCATGTTTTCCAATTATGTGGTTGAACCATGTGGTTTATTTAACCAGTCCCACTAATAACACACATTCTGTGTATGGCCAGCCAATAACCAGTGCTGATTTGAATATTCCTGCTTTTGAAAACATGTGTGGCTATTATTACAAAAAACACTCTGTAAGGTGGAGTTTCTGTGGCTTGAGAAGGAATTTAAGCAGAGGAATGGCATGAATGGCTTGGCTTTTTAGAACTGTCAATCTGGCGGCTGTGTGAAGGATGGAGGAGCAGGAGCAACAATCAGAAGTGAGTCTGGCCAGGAGTCTCTTGGTTTCTTCAGGAGTATGTCAGTCAGAGCTGCTAAAAGCACCAACAAGACTTCGAGAAGACAGATGGGCAGAACAGTGAATGTGAAGACTCAAGCAAGAAAGGGCTCCTGCAGCCTTGGAGACTGCCATGTTGTTCCCATGCCTTTTTGTTTCTTTCTTTCGATGTTCTTATTCGGAGTTACCTACCTGTGATCAGAGTTTAGGTGTGCAAACATCACCCACCACCTTGGCTTTGAGGGAAAGCATGTTTTTACTATATTGAAATTAGTAACGGCCGAGAATTTAGGGAACCAAAGAGCAGTGGATAAAACTTTAAAAGAAAAGAAGTTCTCCAAATGAGGGTAAAATTATATTAGATTAATATCTGGGGTTTGCTCATTTCTATCAAGTATTAGTGGATGAAGCTATGCGTCTATGAATCTCTAATTGCTATCCAGTTTTTTTTCCTTTTCTTCATACCAATAAAAGAAAACTTATTATCTTTCTATTCGAGGGTATCTACATTACCCTCGTTAAGTCCATAATTTCTTTCATTCACTGTCTAGTCATAATCTTAATCACTCCTGCTTAAAAAAGCTTAACCTACTTAAAGGAGCAATAACAAACTAATCCGAGTTTGACAACACATATGCATGGTGTCTGGAGCATCTATCACTGTCCAGTCACTGAGGGGAAAAGGCAGCCAGAGAAGGAGAAGGCTTACAGGCACCCTCATCTTGTCTTCTTCCTTATGTATGAAGGGAGCTTTGGAAATGTTCTGCTCCATGCCCAGGATTCAGAATGCCCTGCAGCCCAAGTACCTTAGGACTGCCTTGACATAAAACAGGAGAAAGCAGAGATGTTCCTAGTATGGTTGCTAGGCAGAACTAGAGAAACAAACAAACAAACAAACAAACAAGCAAACAAAAACCTAGGAAAAACTGACTTCCAGTCACACAGTATGCCCTTGTGGCAAGGTACACCTGACCTTGATATGTTATCTGGCAAAAACAAAACAAAACCAGGCCCAAATGGCACAGCTCACAGCATTCTGCCAGGGAGAAGCACCCAGTACCAGCACCCTGTGATGTGCATCAGCAGCTGTAGGGCAGGGATTGATGTTCATTTGGGGAGGCAAAGTATATTCTGCTGTCACTTAGGCAAAAAGTGTCAGCAATGTGCCCTTGGCCCCTTCATGCCCCATTTTAATGGCTATTGTTCTATTTATGTAAAACAAGAAAGTTGAAACTGGAATCTAGTGTTGTTTGTTTTTAGTACTGAATCTGACTTTATTTGACACCTTTAATTTCTTCTTACTCTAGAGGATACTTAAATTCACAACAAGAGAATGAACACAGTAATTAATGAGAAGGAGGCAGAGAGAAGCTGGTGGGGCAGGATTGCAATTCGCTTCTCATTTACATGCCTGGACCATTCTTCTCAGGCAGAACGAACTTTCCAAACAGGATTGATTTCAGGTGAGCCAAAAATATTGACCTTTCTGCTTTCAGGCAGGGAGGTGGGGCCAAAGGGGCCTGGAGCTGACATTTGCATGTGACCCAAGTCACCATCAAATGCTTTTCTGCATATACCAAGATAAGAAATGCTTCATTAGCCTCTGTATTGTAAATTCTTAGAAACTTCCAGTTTTCTAGGGTGTGGGGGTGGGGTGATGTGGGGGTGGCTTCCAGCTTATATGCTGATAGTGTAGGGTTAGAAGTTGGTTTGACACTCTCTCATGCCTCACTCACTGTGTGGTCTTGAGTCTCTGTGAACCTTAGTTTTGTTAGGAGTATCTATCCATTCTTCAGGGTGATAACTTTGGGCAAGTAACTTAAATTCTTTGTTCTTCAGGTTACTTTCAACTGTAAAGTTAGGCAATCATATCTGCCTTATAGTTTAATGATAAAGGCTGATGTACTAATGCACACATTGACACATGCACATATCATCTGTTAGATATGCTAAACATGCCTGTGGTATGTTTGTGTATTAAATTATAAATTACTATCATCCGTCATCATCATCTAAAGCATAGAGTCTCGAAAATGCATGAGGGCGATCACCATCACTCTTTTTTAAAGAAGTATTTTGTTTGTTTGTTGTCTGGTTTTTCGAGACAGGGTTTCTCTGTGTAGCCTCTGCTGAATTTGAACTGCCTCTGTAGACCAGGCTGACTACAGAGATCTGTCTGCCTCTGCCTCAATATCCTTAATCATCAAGGAAATGCAAATCAAAACAACTCCATCTTACACCATCAGAATGGCTAAGATCAAAAACTCAAGTGACAGCACATGCTGGTGAGGATGTGGAGCAAGGAGAACACTCCTCCATTGCTGGTGGGAGTGCAAACTTGAACAGCCACTTTGGAAATCAATTTGGCACTTCCTCCAAAAACTAGGAATAGTTCTGCCTCAAGAAACAGCTATACTACTCCTGGGCACATACCCTAAAGATACTCCATCGTACCACAAGGACATTTACTCAACTATGTTCATTGCAGCTTTATTCATAATATCCAGAACCCGGAAATGATGTAGATGGTCCTCAACCAAAGAATGGATAAATAAAATGTGATATATTTACAAATTGGAATACTACTCAGCTATTAAAAACAAGAAAATCATGAAATTTGCAGGCAAATGGATGGAACTAGAAAAGATCACCCTGAGTGAGGTAATAAGACCTAGAAAGACACATGGTATGTACTCACTTATAAGTGGACATTAGCCATATAGTAGAGAATAGCCAGGCTGCAATCCACATACCCAAAGAAACTGAGTAACAATGACAGGTCATGGGGTGATGCTTGATTCTCACTCCGAAGAGGAAAAAAAAATAGACACTGGAAATAGATGAAGAGAAAAAACTGGGTAGGAGAGGAGGTGAGGAGGGGAATGAGGGTGGGGATCAGGTGGGGGAATGCAGGGGTGGGAGGTGGAAGGTCTGGGAGAGAGAAGGGAAACGGATGGGGGTGGGATCTCTGGGTCAAACTGTAGACCTGTGACAGGGTAGGCTCCTGGGAGGATATGGAGAACCCTAGCAGCAGGAGATATGGAGACTGAAGTGGCCACCTCCTAAAGCCAGCCAAGACTGCCAGTGGAGGGAGAGGGACACCAACTCACCCACAAAAACTTGGCCCCAAAATCTACCCTGTCTACAAGATGTGAAAGGATAAACATGGAGTAGAGATTGAGGGAATGCCCCACCAATGACTGGCCCAACTTGAAACCAACCTCATGGGAGACAGCCAACCTCTGACACTATTAATGATACTCTGCTATGCTTGCAGACAGGAGCCTAGCATAACTGTCCTCTGAAAGGTTCCATCCAGCAACGGATCAAAATAGATGCTGAGACACATAGCCAACCATTGGACAAAGGCCCGGGAGTCTTTTGAGAAGGATAGTGACATTTGAAGGGTACAAGAGCTACACAGGAAGACCAATAGAGGCAACTAACCTAGGCCCATGGGGGCTCACAGAGCTGAACCACCAACCAAAGAGCATGAACTGGATCTAGTCCCCCTATAATTATGAAGCTGAGGGTCACCTTGGTCTTTATGGGGAGCCCCTAGCAATTGTTGCGGGGGCTATTCCTGACATGACTCTGTTGCCCAGTGTCGGATAACTTTCCCTAGCTGGACTGGATTGTCTGGCTTAGGTGGAAGAGGTTGCAGTTAGTTTTGAAGTGACATGAAATGCTAGGGCAGGTTGGTGGGAGGAGATCCCTTCTCTGAGAAGACAGGGAGGGGGGAATGGGGGCACAGGCTGGGAGGGTAGGACTGGGAAAAGAGGAGGGAAGGGGCTGTGATCAGGATATAAAGTGAATAAATAAATAAATTAAAGAAAAAATAATTATTTTATGTTTAATCGTGTGTGTGTGTGTGTGTGTGTGTGTGTGTGCATTTGAGTGTAAGTACCAGGAGAGGCCAGAGTAGGAGCCCTCTGGAGCTGAAGATACAGGTAGCTTTGAGCCACCTGAGATGGAGTGTTGGGAATCAAATTCTCAACAAGAACAACACATATTTTTTTACTTCTAAACTATTTCTCCAGGCCCCATCATCATTATGTTTATAATTAGCATTAAAGAAATGATATTTTTGTTACCAAAAGAAATAGCAAACTGAGTGGAGCTCTGCTAATATGGTGGTACCTGTTGAGAACAGGGGAGATAAGACTGTTGCCTGGGTACCTCGAAAATATACACTATAAACTCCACTAAAAGTAGAGGATGGACTCCTTGTGGGGTTCCTATCTATTCAGAAGTCCTTCTTCTCCCTGTTTTTGAAGCCTCCCTTCATCAGAATCCTGTTCTTGGTAAAATACTTATCTAGCAATTCTGCCAAAAATAAAAATTGAATTATTTGTGTTTTGGAAGCCCTTTTATGTCCATTACCAAATTGAAGAAACAGTGCCAAGGAAGTGCTGGCTCTGTAGCCCTCTGGTTTTTTCCCTTACCAAGCTTCCCCCTCCTATCTGCACGGTGGGAGCTATGTGGTGCATTGTTTATGAGAGAAGGAATGTGAAAACTTAAGTTGGATAAAGTCTTAGAAACAAGAATTATTGACAAGAAAACTATGGACCTTGAGACAGGAAAGCAAAGCAAAGCAATCAAGACTGATTTCAGTAAGCCTCCTGTGGGCCCAGTAGTCTTGGGGCAGATGGGTATTCAGCACTGACAAGTGACACCCCTTGGGCTGTGTTGTTATTTTGTTGTTTGTTTTGTTTTATATTATAGTTTGTCTAAATTTTAAGAGTAGAGCAAATATGGGCCCGTGGGAGAAACAAAAACATATATGGCCTTGTACACCAGCTTAAAGGCAGATGGTGGCAGGGGAACAGAAGTGGACCTTAGATTCTTCATCCAGAGGCCACTTCTAAATGCCCAGCATGGCAGCCTGATGGGTTGAGTTACAATCCCACTTCTTTTTCCTCACCATTAAATGACCAAATCCGGGCTATTAATGCCTTGCTTCTCAGGGTCCTCACTGATAGGTGACGTGAGAGTTGCTACAGATATGGCACTGTGTTTGCTGAGTTAGTGGATGGCAAGACATCTCCTCTGTGGTTCAAAGCATGTGCTTGGAACTGTCTTTCTAGTCACCAAAGTCAGAAGGGCTGCTCAGCAAGACCTCAAGGACCCAATCCTGCTTCTTTTGTTCTCCCAGCTCCTGGCAGCATCCTCTGGGCTTTTCTTGTCAGCTGCTAATGGTATTGAGTTTCAGCTGAGTTTTAAGCGTGTGCAAGTGCTTGCTCTGATATTCCCCGGACACATAGCTCTCCATGAGCCATCCTCTGGGGGAAAGACTGAGGCTGAGAGAGAATTCACAGACTTCCATCCTTGTCTCCTGTTCTGATCCCTCCAAAGTCCTTTCCTGCCACATCCAATCTGATTGAGGAATCTTATAAACTACAGATGCATACAAAGGGCATTTGCGTGGGGCAGGGCAGAGGAACTGATCCTTCCCTGTGGAATGATCTCTGGGAGGGAAGGTGGAAGGGGGGCTGGGTACACAACAAGGAAGAATGCAGTGGAATCTTGCATTGAGAGGTTTCTATTGGCAGTTTATTTTGGTTTCTGGTTTTGAAACTGCTGTGCAAAGTCAGCTACTGACAGTTTGGGTTGCTGTTTGTTGATATAAGAGGATTATAAACTCAACCAAGTTTTCCCCAAACCTCCTCTCTAGGATTGGTTCGAAGAAAAATAAAAAGAGAGAAAAAAAAAGTTCACTGGTCTCATCTGCCCCTTAAGATGAACTACTTTCCCCAGAACTATTATCCTCGAAAAGAATTCTGTCTTGGTACTCTTGGGAAGACACCGGGAAGCAAGCATGCAAAGGTGATAGATGGCAGGAGATACCACAGGCAGAAGTGTTCACTGAGACCTTTGTCAGTTCAAGCCTCGCCTTCCTGGTGGCTGTGGACCAGGATCCCCACAGGTCAGAGGAAGGTAAATGTGATTTATGATTGTAATGAACATGTCAAGAAGGCATCAGGACCCAGAAAGTGACTTTATAAGCCCCAGACCGTAATCCCTTCACAGATAGCAGATATCCTTGGTAGAACATTTGGTTACCTTTTAAAGGAATAGATAAAGCACTTGACTCAGCCGAGGGCTCAGTTTTTAGAGGCTGACTAAATGAATGCCTGGGTGACCATCCAAGTCTGTGTGTTTCAGATACATTTTGTGTATGTGTGTGTGTGTAATTTTAAGTGATATCATCTGATCATGTATTGAAATGGCCTCAAATATAATTATGCTTCTCTTTTTTTGGCTCCCTTTCTCTCTTTTTATCTAATAACTTCTCACCCTTAATTTAAATCCCTGAAACCGGGGGGTTGTCAAAATGTTTAAGAAGTTCTACTGGACTTGAAAAAGATGTTGGGGCCCTGGTCCTTTGTCTCCTTTTTGTTCCTTGGTGGCCATAAGGTGAGTATGTCCCTGCCACACACTCTCACCCTACACCCAGAGACAATGGCCAAGCAAGCATAAGCTGAAACTTCTGAAACTGTGAGCAAAACAAACCTTTGCTAATTTTAAGTTGATTGTCTTGGACACTTTGTTACAGTGCTGGGCAGAAGCTGACTCACATAATGCTCAGACAATTTGTTTCCGAACTTGATACAAGAACTGATTTGCTTTGGAATTTTTTTTTTTCCTAGAGATAGAGAGGTTTATATTGACTCCTGGTGACTCAGTACACAACTCAAATTCACAAAGGACTGTGACCTAAGGAGATGGACAGCAGGTAAAGGTATTCTCCAGTTAAAATAAGGTCCATGACTTTGCACACCAACTGTGCAGACAACTGTGCTCCATACATTCTGTTTAAGTGCCTGTGTGATCTTATTCTTCCTTAACAAGGTACAGGAAAGCAAGCATAACTGTCTTCATTTTACGAATGAGGAGACAAAAGTTCATAGAGGTTAAATATATTACCCCAAAACATATAACCCACTCGAACTCTTTTTGTTGGACTCTCAAGACCAGTGCCTTCATCATTCTGCAGAGTTGAAAGAGATAATGAAGAAGTCAAGCTTTTCTACTGTTGAAAACCCCCAAGGGTGAAATAGCTTGAGCAGAAGTGTGGCCTGAGATGGACGACATTGGCCCACGGACTGAGAAACCCGAAGAAACTACACAGTAGAAAAAGAAAGGTTGAGAAAGGGGGCAGAGTGGCAAGATCTTTCTTTACAGAGAAGAAAGCCAGGCCTCCTCCTCCCTCCTCCTGGCGGGTGCAGCACAGTGGTGGCCAGTGTTTGGTTGCTTCTCAGAAGCGGCCATTCTCCCAGGTCTAAGGTTGCAGCGCGAGGCTCAGTTCACCTGACACTATTGAAAAGCCTTGCGGCTGTAACAGTGGCTTATCACGAGGCACCGGAGGTCACTGTTTCTGGCTGGGTTCTGCAACGGACTTGGCATTCAGAACGCACTTGTAGACAAACTGCCAAAATACCGGCTTTATAAAAAAAACAAAACAAAACAAAACAAAAAACTCCAAGTTAGGGTTGGGTTTTCTCTCCATCTTCCCTCCTCTCCCTCCCCCAAGGTAGTAATCACATCACAGGGAAACCTGAGCTCCCTTCCTTTTCGCTGCCTGCTCCTATTTGCCTGGAAAAGATGACATTTACTGGAGAAGACTCGGAGAGCAACTGCTGTGTTCTGATTTATTGCTCTTTGCTGGAGAACTTTTTGCTTCTGAGAATTCTATTGTGTCCGAGGTGGGGTGGGATTTGAGTCTTGCTCTGAAGGGATTCAGTCTTGGTAATGAGATTAATAAAAGGCGTGCTCTGGCCTCTCAAAGAACTGTGATGTGGTAACTCACTAGGGAGACTAGAGAAGGGACAGTTTGTTGCAGCGCTGTGCTGTTCATGAGCTCCTTTAAGTACTGTCTTTATGCTCAGGATTGGGCAGCTCTGAGGTTCCAGGCTGGCTCTCCTGTCCTCCCCTGAACTCCATCTGTGTCTCGTCTATACTGCCAGTCCTTTTGTGGGCACAACAGCAAGATGCTGTTGACAAGGGGAACAGAAGAGAATGTGTTTTTTCCCTCCAGTGGCAAACACCTTTTTGGATAAAGTATCCCAGTGGATGTTTATTAAATGGATGAACTGGGATTTGTGGGAACAGTGGGTGATAGTGGGGATGGACCAGAGATGGGAGGGGAAGGTGATCTATGAAGCAAGGACTGTCACCTAATCTACTCTTTCCATCCCATAAACTATTGCCAGTCTTGTTGCAGAGACCAGAATTCACTTAGAATGTTTACACTGAGGGGACCTTCCTCTGTGTGCAAACAGGAAGTGCCTTCAGTGGAACTTAAAATCTGTTTCTCTTTGGCATTCCAAAATGAATTAAAATCCAGTGACATTTTCTTTTTTGTGACAGATGTGTAGTTCAGTTCTTGTCAGTAACATCCTAGAATGAATTTCTTTCATTGCTGCCCCAAGGGCTGAGGAGAAGGACTTTATCTTAGGTTCAAAGACTAGATTTCAGTAGCCAAGCAAGAAAGGTTATTTTTCACAAATATCTGGAAAAATGAAACAAATGCTAATTTTATTTTTATCATTAAAACAATAAATAGCTTGTGTAGGCATGTGTAAGTATCCATGTTTTATGGGTGTGTGCATATATGGATGAGTGTGCATGTGTGTGTGTGCATGTATGTGCATGGAGGCTAGAGGTTGATATCAGATGTCTTCCTTGGTTGTTCTCCACTTTAATATTTTTAAAGAATTTGGTGTGGGTTCTAATATTGTGTGCATGTGGTGTGTGTGTGTGTGTGTGTGTGTGTGTGTGTGTGTGTGGTATGTGTGAGGTGTGGTGTGTGTGGTGATTGATGTGTGGTGTGTGTGTGGTGTGTGGGGTGGTGTGTGTGTGTGTGTATGTGTGTGGTGTGTGTATGGTGTGAGGGGTGTGAGTTGTGGTGTGTGGGGTGTGGTATGTGGGGTGTGAGTTGTGGTGTGTGTGTGTATGTTTGTGTGTATGAGTGTGGTGTGGTGTATGTGTGTGTGGTGTGTCTACCAGCATGCCATGATGCACTTGTAGATGTCAGATAATAACCTGTTGATGTCTGTTTTCTCTTTCCACTATGTGGGTTCTGAGGGTCTAACTCAAGTTATCTCATTTAATAGCAAGTGCCTTTACTCAATGGCCTCAACTCACTTTTGGACATGGTCTCTTACTAAATATGGAGTTCATGCCGGTGACCTTTTATGTTTATGCTGGGGATCTGAACTCAGGTCTTCATACTTGCAGCCCCTTTACAGGCTGAGCCATCTTTCCTAGTCCATACAAATGCTTTTAAATGGTAAAAGGCAATGCTACAATCATGCTTTCTAAATGTGTAGGGAAAATGTGAATGTTTTTAGTGGGGCTGGACTAAATTCCTGAGTAGTACCTTAGTTAGTAAAAGTGAAATGATTTTCTAGTCCAGGGATCAGAATAATTTGATATAGTTTCTAATACTTCCAGAGTGGGAAAGATGGTGACAATACCTCTAGGTTAAATACAGAAGAGGAGGACTAGGGAAAAACAATAACAAAAACAAACCAATTCTGAAACCTTGCTTCATTTTCCGAGTCCCAGTGCTGGAGCTGGCAAAGATGCTTCAACCTAAACATCCTGAAACATGGAGGAACAGGAAGTGGACTTAGAATCCTAGTGCACCTCTTTAGTCTGCACAGCATGACGAGAAGGTTCCCACTGAGTCCTGAAACCCTGTGAGATCTCAGCCGTCAAGAGTTATTTCCTGATAGAGTTGATAGCTCTAGATACAACTCCCAATAAAGACTTGTTTCTCAGGGAATATTCAGTAAGAGAGATCAAGTGAAATGAAATGGGAAAGTTCACCAGATACCTGCTTGCTTAAGTGTGCCAAAACAATTGTTCCAGACTAGGCACTTATATCTCTGTAGTGAGAAAAGCAAAAACAAACAAAAACAACTTAGTCCATGACTGCTGTGTTGCTGCTTCTTCTGAGTTGAGAGAGGCTCAAAAGACTTGGGAAATTGGGAAAAAAAATTAACAGGCACAAAAGCACAGAAAACCTAGATCAAGGAAGCTCAGAAACTTGCAGGATTCATAAGCTCCCTTCTCAAGGTTACACAACCACTGAATAATTGCTGTGGAAGGAGATTCTTCAATGGAATTGTCTGCAGTTTGCATAGGAAGCTCCAGAAATGCACCTTTTATGGGTCATCACCCAGGTGTGTTTTTTTCAGCAATGCCACTGCCTTTGAATCACCTGTGCTGTGTGCACCTGTGTGTCCTTTCATCCCTGTTCCAGTAAGTAGCCCAGGACACTCACTGGCTCACCAAGCTAAGCTGGCTGGAGTTGGTTCTCTGCTCTATCTTCACTGCCCCATCTGAGGTAAAGTTGAACACGCACACAGCCACCCCACAGTAGTGTTTTCATTCTTACTTGATGTTACCAGCATGGAGCCTTTCATCAGGATTGTTCTGTTGTAATGTAGCTAAGAAACCAATTTTTTTTCCTGTAATGAATTGTATATATCAAATCTGTTTCTTTACTGACCAGTATTCTGGAGAAGATACTGAAACCACTGTTAAGACTTCACTTTTCACTCTTATTCTCCTATATTTGTTGAGATCTCCTTTCCTTGTGAAAACAATAGGATGAAATTTGGTTTGTCATTTTTGTTTTTGTTTGTTTGCTTGTTTGTTAGTTTGGTCTCTACAGCATTTCCAAATACGGTCTTTTTTCAACATTTTTAAGTTTGATTCCTCTTTGACCCGTAATTTTTATTAAGTCTAACTCATGAAATCTCATATTTTATCTGTTACGTGTCTTATGGAAGGTAGACAGGTTCTGCTCCGTGTCAATAGCGAGCTACAAGGTTTTTAGTGTTTATGCCCTTGTGACTCTGGACAACAATGCGGCAAGACTCTGGTGTGAGCTCTCAGTGTCCTGTCACTGATAGTGTGGCTCCTCTCATCACCTTCTGTACCACTTACGTGTGTGGGGGAGCAGTGCCCGTGAGTCCTGTTTCATTCCCACCACCTCCCAGGATACATGGGTGTTGGATGTCAAATGGACTACTCAAGCAATGTTGTTGTTTCGGTATTTTCACTCTTTCCTGCTTAAGGCTATTTTGCTTATGTAAAGCTCACCAACCCTTGTGCTTTATTTTCTACCTATCAGATTTTGAGGCAAGTTCAGGATGGCTTGAGACCCAGGCTTCTCTTCACCTTGTAGTCCTGCTATATATACCAGGTACTAGAATGAGAACTGAATGAACCCACACCTAGAAAATTTTACTAATCCTTTTAACTATCTATGGAAATGTTACTGGTTCTTCCTGTAAGAGCTCATTAATTTTAGTCCTCACAGACATAGATGTGTTAAGGTTTGTTAGTACAAAAGATTGTTGTATATTATATTAGTAACCTCTTACCTTCTGTGTTGGGATTAAAATTCCTTGGAAACAGAGTTCACATTTATTTAAATTTTTTTTCTCTAGAATTAGTATCACTGTGTATGTGAATGGTGTTTGTGTGTTATATGAACATGAGTGTGTGGGTATATGTGTCTATGAACATACATGAAGAAGCCAAGGAAGACACCAGCTGCCTCAGTCTATTACTTTCTACCTTGTTTCCTTGAGACAGAGTTCTTCTTCACTGGGCTAAAGGAACTCATGTGACCTACTGATCTCTACCTTCTGACACTAAGGTTATCAAACAGTATAGTCATGCTTGAGTTTTCATGTGGATTCATGAGAATTCAAACTCATGGCCTTATGCTTACACAGCAAATGCTTTAGCCCATTGAGCCATCTCTCCAGACTACACCTGGAATTACTTTTAAAAATCAAGTTGAAGCCCTCTTGAACTACTATTATTGTGGGCTGAAGGGATGATATGTCTTTGTTATCGTTCCTGTCCCACGGCTGGCCTGTCCTCCTCATCATGGTACCTCTCTCCCTGCTGCTCTGGTATTACCAGTTTCTGTGGCTGTTCCATCCATATTTTTTGGGAGTGAGGGACGCTTAGATACTGGGGGCCCCTGGGCTTAAGTCTCTTGGTACCCAGAGAGCTACCTCCTCTGCTTTCTTGTCCACTCCCAGGGATGCTTCCCTGACATGGTTTTGATCTTACATCATTCGCTTCCTATATATTACATGTCTCTTTCTTTTACTTACTGAAGATACTGAATACAAAATCTGTCTTCTTTATTTTTAACAAACTTGAAAATCTATCTTCTTCAGGAAACTTCCATTTTTACATCAATATTCTCTGTGTCCATGAATCACTTAGATATCTACTTGAACTAGTGAGAAGGTGGGAAATAAAGAATGAGAATATATTTACATTGTGACAAAAAACCTCCATAAATAAAGGACTGATGAGAAGACCCTGAGATGTCAACATTTCCAAAAATAAAGCATAAGCCTGAATTAGAGTTGTAGTCAGCTGCCCAGCAGACTTGAGACACCAGACAGCTCTGAACAATATGAAGTAGGAAACAAATACTGGTAGAGGAGGCCCTGGAAATTTAGTTATATATATATATCCATTGTATAACCAACACACCAAAAGGAACAGGAACATAGACTTTGTTCATGAGACACTTTGCCCTAGTGGTGCTGCCATGTAGGCCCTCAGTATATGAGGAAGCTCTTGGCCCTCATGTGACTGCTGAACAGGGGTGGGGGACTGACATGTGGGGACACCCCATTCTGGAAGAGTAGGATGAGAGGGTGGGAGGGTGGGCCTAGAGGGGTGTAGGGGGGCACTGTGATGGAGATGTGGCTTGAAGTAGTGAATAAACATTTAAAAAAATAAAAAAATATCATCAGAGAGATAGAAAGCATCAGGAAGCCTTGTCAAAGCAGGGATAGGTTGAGGACTTGTCCATAGGATATTTGCCTTTGGGAGGACAAATAACACCTATGTAGGACCTCAGAACTAGAGGAATAGGACATTGGGACAAGCATCACAAAAGGTCATTCAATGAGGAAAAATTACATGAGAATCTAATATTCAGAAAAGGGTTTGAAGAGTAACCCTGTGCAGAAGTAAGGCTGGCTTCTTGTCTGGGTTATTGAGTCCTTGAGCTACTAGATTATGGTTTTAGTATTTCTCCTATAATAACAGAAGGAAGGAAGATTTGGTTCTGAAGTTGGAAGTAGGGATAAACCCCAGCCTTCAGCAGAAATCTGAGTTGCCCCAGGGATAGGGAGTGGAGGGATAGGAGAAGGTGTAGACAATGAGTCAGACAGGCCATTAAGCCAGAGCCTGGATGGACAGCTTTTGGAATGGACACTGGCAAAGATATTAGTCTTCACACACTTGTCCACACATGGATACTGTCAATACTTAACTTTAAGCATGCTGGCCCAAAATAGCCTGCTTTTAGAAAACCATCATTTATATTTCTTTCCCAAAAGTTCAGTTGCCACAATCCAACATAGAAAATACTCCATATTCTGAAAAACAGCAACAGTGTGGCGCCAAAGGCTCAATGAAGTCTCCAGAACAGACAGAACATTGTGGGGAAGGATCAGACCACACCAGACAGGAGGCAACAACCGTAATCAGTCAGTACTGTGGAAGCACGGAATGCTACTCAGTGACTTCACACACCATAGAGTAGGCAATGACTGGAATCATAATCTGTACAGTGCAAACACTGAATGCTGTCCAGTGACTTCAGATGCAAATAGATCCAGTCTCTTTCCATTTAAATGTAGGTCACAACAAGGGCACTCACTCTCTCTGAAACTATTAGTTCTATACATTTATCCCCTCACTTCAAAACTTCCACTGAGTCCCTAATGCTCCCAAGGTCAAGTCCAAAGTCTTCCTGTCAGTGTTCCTTCCACCTTTGCCTTATTCCACTAGCTCAGTGACAGCCTCCACTTTAACTTGTTTCTGAATATGTCAAACAAATCTGTCTTCTACTCATGTTCATGCTACCAGAAACAATGACTCCTGTTTTCTCATGGGTATTTAATCCCTGCTGTATTTTCAAGTCTAGCTCTTTTTCCCTTTCCAGTGTAAAAACTTTGCCAATAACACATGTCATGAATTCTCTCCCTTCTTTCATATCTGAGTATTTCAAACACAAATGATTGCCTACCTAGCATTACTCTCTCTTTCTTCTTACAGAGTCCTGACTTTGTTCTGGGAAACCTTGTTAGAGCAAAGGTTGTTAATATGCTAGCCAGAGAAACAAGTGAATTTCTAGAAATTGATTTCCTGGGGGCCAGGGAGATGTCCCAAAAGATATTGGCTGTTCTTCCAGAGGACCCCGGTCTCCATGGAAGCTAACAACCAACTGTAACTCCAGTCCTATGAGATGTGACACCCTTTTCTGGCCTTTGTAGGAATGAGGCACGCATGTTGTACGTAGATCCACATGCAGGCAAAACACCCATACATGTAACAAATGATAAAATAAATCTCTTTAAATATTTTTTAATTCATTTAAAAATTTAAAACAATATTTTAAAAATATTGTTTCCTGATATTGGCAGAGCACTGCATTTTCCCTTGGGTGTCTGTTTTTTCCCTGAAACTTGGACCAGAAGTTTTTCTTGGACAAGGGAAATAGTCATCACTTGTTCATAAAGTAAACAAAAGAATGAAAACTAAATGCTAAGGATGGTGGCATGGAAAAGGAGGAGTGAGATAGTGGTGTCACCACAGGTCTTCTCCATTATCTTATGTTGCCTTCCTGTGGCCAACGTTTTTATATAAGAAACTAAACCCCTACTGGATAACTCATAATAGGATAGTAGGTAATATATGCAAATCAAAGTCAACAACATCCCATACATCAATTCGTTCTCTTGTCCCTTCATGTTTGTTTATTTTTTCTCACCAACTAGATACCCCCTTAGCTAATACTACATATTCTTGTATATCTTGATTAGTGACTCATTGCTATTCCTTTTAGACTGAGGTTTCTAGCCAGTGACTGTAAGTGCAAATATTGTTAGTATTAACTGCTCAATATGCTAATCATATATAATAATATGACCTAAACAACCCAAAATGCCTGATGTGGTATTAAAAAAGTATAAGTTTTTGAAGTAATTTCATTATGACACTAGAAAGAAGATCCTTTCATATAGATTTTGAGTATATTTGCTCAAAAATTATAGCAGAGTCAGTTATAGTTCCGTATTTATTATCCTTATATTTCACTGTTAAAGAAATATTGTACCTTCACCAGCTAATGCAAAATAGAATAATTAGATATATGATAGTAATAAATAACTTACAGGACCCATTTAAAATTTATCATAGTAGGCAAGTTATGGGACGGGTGATAAAATACCATGAAAATACTCAGAAATTAATTTTCATCACAATTAAAAAGAATATTCTTTCATTCCTTAAAGCCATCCTTAAAATTGAGGAAGTCAAGTGATTCCTAGGATATTAAATAACATATATGCATATATTTAAGTTCACCAAGAATTATAAGAACAGGGGACAGAGAAGAAAATGGTAAGCCAGTACTATATGAGTATGAACGGAGACTAATAGCAATGAGGAAATTTCTTAAGGGACATTGTTGTTGATTTTATGTTTGTTGATATCCAATATTTATATTAAAGAATTATTTAGTTACACTTTTTATTTTTCAGTAATTATTTAGAAAATACATTTTACATTTTTGCAGATCAATGGATATTTATTTATCACAAATATAAAACTTTATTATATTTTGGTTATCCAAAATAGCCCATTTAATTTTGATTTACAGAATTTATCAAAGTCTTTTGTAATGTTCTAATATGTAGTCAGACTTTTCAATGTTTTGTTTTTTTTTTTAAAGTGTATATATCTAGCCAGGCATGGTGGCAAATTCCTTTAATCCTGACACTTGGGAGGCAGAAGCAGGCAGACGGAGAGAGTAAATTGCAGGCTATGCAGGGCTACAGAATGAGGTCATATCACAAACAAAACTCAAATCCAAACCACCCAACAAACTCAAAAAACAAACAAACAAAAATCAAGAAGACCAACAATACATCCACAATATTTTGGGGGCTGGAGAGATTGTTCTATAGTTAGTCTCACTTTTGCTTTCACAGATAACCTGGGTTCAGTTCCCAGGAACCACATGGAAACTCATACATCTCTTTAACACCAGTTCCAGGGGATTGCAGGCCCTCTTTTATGTGTGTCCTCCGAGGGCACCAGGCACTCATGTGCTGCACATACATAGATCCCCGGAAAACACTTATACTCATAAAATAAAAGTGAATATTAAAAAAGAGAAATTGTCATAAAATATTTTTAAAATTTATATCCTCAGTTGGGAGAGCCTAATATTTAATATGTAACTTTTGAATTCATTGAATACTCTGATGATGAAATCAATCCCATATTTTAAATTACTCTGTTCTACAATAAGGATAATCTGTGTTTATAATATAAACAGTTTGTAATGATGATAATTTGAAACGTTAGAGCACGTGTAACCTTGTGATTAACCCTGCAATTCTTTTTTTTTTTTTAGGTAATTGATACTAGGTGGGTAATTTAATCAGGAAAGTTGATGGAGTTTCACTGATTTTTAAGGAAAATTGGAAGATGTAAGACCTTGAAATCTACACACACACACACACACACACACACACACACACACACACACACACA
>CAJQZJ010032563.1:7396744-7472073 GCA_907164525.1 Lophiomys imhausi
ACACACACACACACACACACACACACACACACACACACACACACACAAGCATGCGATTCCTGATGCACTCATACAATTTCTCAGGCAAAGGAACTGTAGTGAACTGTATACTTGTCTCACCAAACATTTAAAGGTCTTCAAAAGAAAACAAAGTGTACTCATGTAAAATGCTTAAGGAAACTAACTTCATCAACTGAAGCATTGCAGTGGAATGTATCTCATCCTACTTTAGTTGACTAATCCCTAGTTAATGATTCTCTTGAAAGCCATTGTTCTTGTTGCAAGTGAAATTTGCTATACGTATGGGTGAAACAGCTTTTCTCCATTTAATAAATGGGAATGAAACTCAATGCCAAGGCCATGTGCATGCTAGGCAAGCAGTTGGCCATGAGCTGTATCTCGGCTGTCGGTTTTATGTAATTTTGAGATAGTGTCTTGATAAGTTGTCCAAGGTTGCCTCAACTTGTGATATTCATCCCTTCCACTCCCAAGCACCTGACACTATAGCTGTGTGCTAGCATGCCCATCTGTAAAAAACAAAACAAAATAAAACTTTAAGCACTATTGAAAGGCTTATGGAAAATTTAGGCTTTTACTAGAGAAATTTATTATGTTGGGCAATTAAATACTATGTATTTATAAGCAATCTTAACTCCTTGGACATCAGAAAATTCTATTTGGTGGAAACCAGTACTTCAATAAAAGCTTGCAGAACAGGGGGTGATGGAGAAAAGTTTCTGTGGCTAGCTTGGGGATAATGGTGGCACAGTACGAGCTTTGTTGGACCTTCTAACCTCAACAGATATCAGCAAATTAGCACAAGAGGGTGTGTGTATGTATAACATGGAGGCTAGCCACCCATATCCCACAAACAAGTTTTAAAAATCACACCTACTGAAGATGAGAGTGAACCTTGTGTTTTTCTTTAATTTAGCCCTATCTTCAGTAGATCTGGCAATTTCCTGTAGATTGGAGAGGGTGTTGCAACCCATATACCTACTTCTATGTCCATCAATTCACAGTGTAGAATGTTAATGCAGTAGATACTGGACATATTACTGCAATCACAGAAGGAAGGAGAGTAATAAATTTTGTACATGAATTTTCTAGTATACAGAGGCTACACAGGAAAAAAATCATAGTAAAAGTAGAGTACAGTATTACTTTCTGACCCTGAACTTTCTTTTTTAAGAGAATGAATGGTTTCACACAGTGGATAGTGTCCCTTAATTTTGAAGGCATGGGATTAGAATCAGGATAGAGAATCTGCACATGGGCTGACAACATTCTAGACTGTGAATTGGTAGAGAAAGGAGGCAGGCATATGGGTGATCACTCTCTAGTCTCTCTTGATTGTGAACATATTTTCCAATGTAGATTTGAGACCCCAAGAAGGTAGAATATCATTGGTTTCTTCGCCTGCTTTGTTTTGTAGAGTAATGGAACTTGCTGGACAGAAACAGCTGACATACATAATTACTTCCGTGTATGCATTAAGTAATACATGTGGTATATATGGTACATGTGGGTTAAAAAGGCAGTTGGGCTAAGGGCGACTGCAGGAGACAGGATAGCTCTGATAGGATGATGACTGTTGCTTACAGCAGCCAATTACAATTCATCTCTTTGCATTGTAAAATGAAAACAAATTTGATCCATCCACTCTGTTTCACTGAAGCCAGTCGATTCCTGAAGTAAGTTACAAGAGAAAAGTATAATATCTTACATTTGTACTTACCACCAGCAGCTCATAAGCATTTGCCTTTGTCTTTGCTGTGACTATGGCTGAAATAAGATTGCAGTTTTGTTAAGAAAAATTGATCAGACACAACTATATTTGAAGTTAACCTAGCTCCGTTATTTATTCATTTACTCATTAGCTGAAAGATTGGAAGGCAGTTAAAGCATCTATACATAAATGCAAATTGTGACAAATGGACAAGGGTATCCTCAGTGTTGTCGTTAAAGGGACATTATTGTGAGAAAGCAAGAAAGCAAGCTCAGTAGGGAAGCACTTACACACAAGCATGACAACCTGAGTTTCATCCGAAAAATCCACATGGCAGAAGGAGGGTGCAAACCTTGCACATCGTTCTCTGACCTCTCCATGTATGTAGTCATCAGCACACCTTCCCACATTCAGTGAATAAATAAAGTGACAGTGTGGTCTAGTGAGTGGATGAAGAGCCCAGGTTTCAACAGACTTGCATTTATCTGCAGTCACTATCCAGTATGTGATTCCACACCAGTTGTTCGGTTTCCTGAGTCTGTTTACTGAGAAGAGATTAAGCTTGTGGCCCCAGATAATGTGATCTATCATCTGACATGGTACCAGAAGTAAAGAAAATGGGAAATACGTACTATCTATCATCTTATGCAGTTTATAATTTATTCCAGTTCCTATTCTGTGAATTAAAACATTTAGAAAACAACTGGACCTATTGGTTTAAAAAACTATGCAGCTCTTTGGGATATGACTCAGTGGTAAAGTGCTTGCCTAGAATGTACAAGGTCTTAGGTTCACTCTCTAGTAATACAGGGAAAAAATACAAACCTTTACAGAGACCCCAAAACTCAGCTTTAAATTACACAGAAAGAATGATTAGAAAATACCTGAAAACCATTCTATTCTAACTCCCTTTCTCAATGTAGTATATTTGGATTTAGATTTATACTTTAAGGTGTAATGTGGGATATCTTCAGAGCAAATGATAGCACTTAGGAAGCTGAGTGAACAGGATCACCAGTATGAAGCTATCTCGGATTGTGTAACAAAATCTTGTTGCAAAAAATCAAAACAGAGGAAGGCAGAGGCAGGTGGATCTCTGTGAGTTGAAGGCCAGCCTGGTCTACAGAGTGAGTCCAGGACAGTCAAGACACAGAGAAACTCTGTCTCGAAAAACCTAAAAAAAAATCAAAACCAAAACCAAACCAAAAAACAAACAAACAAACAAAAATCACACACACACCAGTTGAGAAATGACATGACTGGTTCCTTCAGTTTAAAGGTGAGTTTCATTTATTAATTTCTAGTGGCTAAAAGTCATGTAGGCCTTTGCTATGTGCTAGTTCCACACAGAAGATAAGGTTAGATCATGTAGATTACAGATGAAAGTAAGAAAAGTGAAATCAGTTAGAAATATGTTTTAAAGGTACGCTATTACATTTTAAATCACAAATGTCCAAAGACTTCCAAATCTGTGCAACTCAAGTAAGTGTATTGGAGCTTAGTGAACATGAAGCAACCAACAGGCACACCCAGCCCTTTGGGTATATTTGAAAATCAGCAGCTAGGACATGAACAGCGAGTTTGTATGGGTGGAGCTGAGCATGGAAGGTTGGGAAAGGCTGAGCGTCACTGCGGCTGTGAGAACTGATTTTTTAAAAATCCCCAAATGATGGTTTGAATCAACATTCAGTGAATCTCCACAGTAGACTTTCAGGTTTCTTTGATGTTACAAATTTAGTTAGTGTGTCAGGCTCACTGTGTGGATTGAAAATTTCCCAAAGGTAGATACCATGTCTCCTTTCCCTGTGCATACTCATGCCCAAGCATAACCACTCAATGGGGGTATTTAAGGGACATGTGAGTGATGAGAGAATAATCATTAGAGGAAGTAGTCTGAAGCTTGCAAACTGAATGGGTTTGCCATTCTTAAAGAGACTGAGACTCGATTTGGTGAACCTCTTGAGAAGTTAACTTTTTCTTCACATGTCTAGAGACAAATGCCCACTTCCCATCATAAACTGAAGCCTCACAGGCTCAATGTGTATATATTTAAACTGTTAAGTTTAGTGACTACATATAGAAATTAGGATATACCCTAAAAATGGATTTGCCTACTTTTGTTGATTGGATTTTTCTTGAAAGATGGAAAGATTGGCTTCAATATGTCAAATGCTTGTGCAAAAACATTTGGTTATAGCTGAGTAGTGGCTACTTTCTTGGAATACTATGAACAAATCCTAACTCACCAGAGTCCATTCCTATTCACTTTGCCAATTTATTTTGCCTATTAGAGCCCTTCTAGCTGGTGGAGTATGTCACCCTTACACCAGATGAGGGCCTGATATATTTGTTTACAAAAAGATACAGAGGAATAAAAGGCCATCTCTCCTCTTCCACAATCACTGAGAATCTAATTGGACTTGGTGAGGTACTGTAGTGGTTGACATTAGAGAGAACGCTGATGGGGAGATGTTATGCATTCGGAGTGTTAATTAACCTACTCCCAGAAGCCCGCTTGCTGTACATCAAGTAATGTAGTGTTACCTTGCTTTTTAATCATTGTCTCTGATTGGCTTTAATAAAATGCCAAGGCCTGTAATTGAGCAGAGAGAAAGGTAGGTGGGGCAAAGGTTTGTGGGCTGGTGGGGCAAAGGTTTGTGGGCTTCTGAGGCAGAGAGAGAGAGTATCTTAGATAGAAAAAGAAGAAGCCAGAGCAGGAAGGAAGACACACACCATGCATTTGAGAAAAGAACCTCATTCCACATGGCCTGGAACATTGGAGAATAACAGCCCAGGGGATGTTATGTATATTATGTGGGATCATATTTGGGGAATAGAATGAGCTAGCTTCGATGGGCCAACATTGCTCAATTCAGATGAAGACTTGCTAAAATCCGTCAGGTATTAGTGTGAATATTTATAATGGTGGGTTAAGGAGTCACACTGCCAACCAATTAACGATAATTCAAATACTAGTAAATAATTTAATTGATTTATTTCTACAGAAGAAATATCTGTAGTGGGGCCAAATTGGGGGTTTACAGCGGATTGGCCTGTGCACTGAGAGCTGGTGGGATTCATATTTCATTTAGTGGGATAATGGCCCTTCTTGGTAAACACAGCCCCACTCTCTGAAGCCAGGGGCTTGCAATTACAGAACTTGGTTACTGAAGGGGAAGAGCACAGCAGGGGAATAGTGAGACTGCAGTTGGTCCCAACTATCGCATGCGGCTTGCTTGTTCTTAGAGTCAGCCAATTCAATTTACTTACATTTGGCTCCCACTTTTCAAAATGCATACATCAGATGACACAATCTGTTATATTAGATTTACTCACATTTTATAGTGATACGGCAAAATGTGAGCCAAATGTTGTAGACACATGAGACTTATGGCCAGTAATTAATCTTGTAAAATAATAAATTGCCACCAAAAAGGGGGAAAAGAACAGAGTCTTTTCTCCAAAAGGAATGGAAATCGAATCCACTCATTTGATGGGTGAATATTTCATCTCAAACACACACACACACACACACACACACACACACACACACACACACACACACACACCAGAATCTAAGATATTGCCTAGGGCCCCACAGACATCCTCTTCCCAAACCACCTTAGAGGTGTGGCTGCCAGACTGTGTCCTCTCGTCTTACAAATCTTAGCAAATTGCAGTGGGTCCGTTGCTGAAGAAACCTGATATTCTTGCACTGGGCTGTTCCAGCAGGAATCCAGTGCTACAGTTGGCAGTCTCTGACTGACACCCATGAATAGATCCAGTCTGAAAGATGAGGACTCAGGATGCAGAACCCCACATTTTTCATATTATTTTTATGCATATTTATCCTTTTGGAAAAAAAAGTGAGAAAAACTTCCTGGACTTGGAACTCAAAAGGAAGTGTAAGCATTATCCCTTCATGCTTTCTGTTTCTTACTATGTTTTATTTTCTGCTTTGAAAAGAAAGGGAGAAAACAAACATAGATTGCAATTTAAATTTAAATGAGTATTGTTTGCTTATTTATTTTAATTAATTAATTAATTTATTGAGGAAGAAGCCTGGTTATCCTATTTGCTTTTTTAGGGGGCAGGGGCAAGATCTGTAATCTAGGCTGGTCCTGAACTTATGGCAGTCTTATCACCTCACCCATTTTAGTACTGGGGTTGTAAGACAAGAGTGTGAGTAGGTCAGCCCATGTCTTTATGGATCTGTATATGCCCCTTGACTCCTGGTGGAATTATGGTCTCATTACTACCATTTTAAAATGAGGATACCCCTTTTCTGAATTGATATTTACTTATAGCTTAATGCTTCTTTTGATCTATTTATTTACTTATTTTTAATTTAGAGTTTTACATAAAAATCTAGGGGAGTCTTTTTTCACTGTTTTTAAATTTTTGTTCATTAGTTTATTTTACAGCCCAATGGCAACCCCACTCCCTTCTCTCCTCCCAGTCCAACCTTCCTACCCACTTCCTCCATACCCCTCCCAACCTGGTACCAACCCACAACTGGCACAGCAAATCTCATCAGGAGTAAGTGCCTCCTTTTTCACTGAGGCAAGAGAAGGCAACCCTGCTAGGGAAATGGGATTCAGAGGGAGGCCACAGAGTCCAAGTCAGAGACAGCCCCCACTCCAATTGTTAGGGGACCCATTTGAGGACCAAGCAGCCCATCAGCTTCCTATGTGTAGGTGGCCTAGGACAGTCCATGCATGTTCTTTGGTGGTTTAGTCTCATCGAGCCCCATGGACCCAGGTTAGTTGACTGTGCAGGTCTTCTCGTGATGTCCTTCACCACTCAGGCTCCCTCAATTCTTCCACTAACTCTTCCACAAGACTCCCTGAGTTCTGCCTAATGTTTGCCTGTGGTTGTCTGCATCTGTTTCCATTATCTGCTGGATGAAGTCTCTCAGGTGATGTTTATGTTAGGTCCCTGCCTGCAAGGATAGTAGAGTATCATTAATAGTGTCAGGGGTTGGGTCTCCCAGGAGGTGGGTCTCAAGGTGGGCCAGTCATTGATTGACCATTCCCTTAATATGTGTTCCATCTTTTATACCTGCATATCTTGCAGACAGGATAAATTTGGGGTATGGGTTTTGTGAGTGGGTTGGTGTCTCCCATCCTCCACTGGACATCCTGCCTGGCTATAGGATGTGGCCTCTTCCGTCTCAGTATCCCCCACTGCTAGGTGTATCAGCTAAGGTCACCCCATATTCTCCCAGGATCCTCCCCCATCCCAGGTCTCCAGCTTGTTCCAGAGATGCCCAAACACCAATTTCCCTTCTCTCTCACAGCCCTCTCACTCCCATCCCCTCTTTCTTCATGTCTGATTCCCACTCCCTCCCCATTCCCCTCTCCACCTCCTCTCTCACCCAGTTATCTATCTCCATCCACTTCCTATATCTATCTATTTCCCTTACTTAATGGGATTCAAACATCTTCCCTCAAGCCCTCCTTGTTACTTAGCTTCTTTGGGTCTGTGGATTGTAGCATGGTTATCCTGTACTATATGGCTAATATCCCCCCTTTTTTAATGAAAGAAAACATTTCCCTTGCACATCGGAATTTAAAAAAAAATGTGACCATTAGACTTGTTTTCTCTTTCCTCATCTAAAACCAAGAAACATATTTTTTTCTCTCTGCACTGAAGCCATCACTGGACTATTAGATAACCAGTTGAGGCCTGAACACAAGATATTTATAGTCTATAAATATTTTTATGATGCCAATGCTAAAAAAGGGGCATTCTCTCCTGTACACACAGAGTGCTTTATGACCTTTATTTTTAGTATTTAAAAGTGAAGTCTACATTTTCCTGCAGTGACAGAAAAGCAATTTAAAATTCTGCTGGAAGGAATTATGCCAACTCTCTTTTAAATCACATTTTAAGATGATTGTGGATTTGCAATTGCACAGATTATGGATTCTCATGATCAAGGTACCACAAGGGTATTGAAATAAGTGGGCTTATAAAGATAGAAAAAATTGTCTTTCCAGATTACATTTTTTTTTCTGAGTCATTTGTGTCTCACGACATTTGGTCTTGAAAACAAAGAAATTCTGAAAGAAAAGAAGTACACAATGCTTCTGTTTGGATGTGGTCTGGGTCACTCATGCTCTCAGCCAAAGCAAGTCACATGGCCAAGGCTGACGTCCCTGTGGCAGGGAAGTGTGTTTCTTCCAAATGAAGTTATTGCAGGTCCCCTGATAATGGATAAGTGCCTTACATAAAAGAGGAGGCAAATGGCTTAGTCTACTGTAACCACCAGGATTGTCTCTGTCCAGGAGGAACTTCTGTCATCCAGTGTAGTGTGTTACGGTTTGCATCCTACTTTCATGATTTGAATTGCTTCTAAATGGTGTATAGTGTGTACTTGGAATATAGTTTTAATATTTATTTTTGTGTAAGCATAAAAGGAACAATAATATAAAAGAAAAATATAACAGTCTATGAATCAAAACATATACAATCCCTCAAGTATTATTCATTTTTCTTTAAAATTTCTTACTTTTCCTATTTGTGTGAATTCCAAATTTTATTTTTTTAAACATTTTTTTATTAGTTTCTCTCTTTTTCTTATTATTTTGCTATACATTTTCCCATTTTTAATCCCTTGTTCCATTCAAGTGACATTATCTACTTGACATATCTAGGATACTCAACTAAAACATGGTTCTCAATGTATAATATAAGAAATTTCTATTAAGTTTTTCCAAGGACCTTTCAGTTTTGAAATCTTATAATTGTTTGTTTTCTAAATAATAGTGGTTTATAAAAGACACAAGGACAGACAATGTGTGGTGCAATACAAAGTGAAATATTTTATTTTATTTATTTTGGTTTTTTGAGACAAGGTCTCCCTATAGAACCCTGGCAATCCTGGACTCACTATTCAGACCAGGCTGTCCTTAAATTCACAGATATCTGCCTGCCTTTACCTCCCAAATTCTAGGATTAAAAGTATCACCTGACCAGCTGCAAAGTGAAATATTTGTCATACTGGGAATGACAATTGGCAAAGTATTATGAAAAAAAAGAAAAACATTATTTTAGGAAGACTAACAATAAATCAGACCTATTAGTTCAATTTTCTATTATTTTTTGTTTTGTTTTGTTTCTAAATTTCCATTCCCTTCTTTCAATAGACTCTGTTATTTTGTCCTTGGTGCCTAGCTCAGGCTCTGGATATACCAGGGCAGTTTTGTTTGCAAAATACATACAGAAAAGCCAATTCAAGACAATCTAAGGAGGAAGAAGGAAGGTGCTGTCTCATACAACAATCTATAAACATTTGTCTGTATATTCACAGATAAGTGTATTCACAGATAAGCTTCCCTCATCAAGGAAGCTTCTCTTTGCAACAGAGGGAGATCACTGCAGAAAAACATAACCAATCAGCAGTCAGAGTTATGAAGTCCAGTTTCAATGGTTAGATCTGCAAGACACTTCCATACCCAAGGCTTGGTTAGAGCACATTGTGACAGGGAGAAAGGAGAAGAGAGAAATGTTATAAGTAAAATAATATCTCAAAAGTAAGTTAAAAAAACAAAACCATGTTGGGCATTATGTATGTGTCTTTATTGATTTTCTGCTGTTCAGACCAAATGTCATAGCCTGAGTAAATTATAAATTATTTGAGTTATGGCTCTGAAGGCTTCAATATCCAAGAGTATGGTACTTGCTTCTGGTAGGGAACTTTATGATGTGTTTTCCACATCATGCTGGAGAGGCAAGTGAGCCTGAGAGAGATAGAAAATACAGGACAAACCCTTTTCTCTTTAAGAACATTGTTTTTAAAATAATATCATTAATTCCTTCACAAAGGTGCCACTGATGACTTAATGAAGTTTATAGATTCCAGTTCTCAATACCATCACAGTAAATTTCCACACACGCTCCCAAGTGGGTAAGCCACAGCAACATAGAATCTAGGCACTGTTGTTTCCCATTACCTGTGGGTTGGCTTTTTGCGGCCTCAGTCACCTGTAGCCAACCACAGTGGAAAATTCCTCAAATAAATAATTTATAAGTTCATAAAATTTTTGAACTGTATGCTGTTCTGAGTAGACTGATATATCATCAACCATCCTCCTTCATCCTTACCCAGAGTATGACCCATCTTTTTTCCCCAGTGTGTGTCTATGCTACTGTATATATTACCCATGACTTAGACACCACCAATTCCATTGTCTTACTTACTCATATTGACTGTCTATGTACCACTAGCTGGAGTGGTACTAATACCTATTTTACCTAGTAATATCTTTGTATCCAAGAGCAGTGATGGTGTCCATCTGGAAGCATCAAACAGGAACCTTTCCTCACAGGTATATCCACAGGTATGCCCATTGTCTATGTAGGTTTTGGTTATTCCCACAGTGCCAAATATTCCTGTAAGAACTGGAACATAGCCCCTAAAAGTTAGAAGGGCCTACTGTATTTAAAAGGTATCACCACAAATCTGTTTATATTTATTGGCTCTTATCCCTAGCAATCCATGACTCTGATATATTCGCCTGATTTGCAAACTATTGGCACAGCAACTTTAGTGTCTTGATCTCTTCTGTGCTTCCAGAAAGTTCTAGTTTTATGATTTATCTTGGGAAGTAGCTTTGCTCCAGAATGAGTCACAATGAGGAAGGGAAAGGAAGGCTTCTTTCCTTTCCCTTGTTGGGCTAATGCTGGACCAGGGTCAGATTACCTAAGGGAAGAGAATCCTTCCTTTTAAATGGTTAGGATTTTGACAGTGGTGATATTGGTGAGATGACTCAGTGGTTAAGAGAATTGGCTACAGTTCCAGAGGACCCAGGTTTTGTTTTGTTTTTTTTTAAGATTTTTTTTGTTTATTTTACATTCCAATCACCACCCCCTCCCTCCCCTCCTCCCAGTCCCACCCTCTCAGCTATTTCCCTTATGGCTCCTCCACCCTGTCCCCTCCCCAGTACCAACCCACTCTGGCACATCAAACAGCATTAGGACTAAGTGCCAGGCCTTCCATTGAGGCAAGATAAGAGCTTTTGAGGACCCAGGTTTTATTCCCAGTATCCAGATGGCCACTTACAGGCCTCTGTAACTCCAGCCCCAGGGGATTGGATACCCTCTCCTGGTCTTCAAGGGTACTGCCTGCACATGGTACACAGGCTTACATGCAGGCAAAACAAATAAATATTACCTTTTAAATTCTTTCGCCTTCAACTGTCTCCTTTGCACACTTGACAACTAAGTTTTACATCACTAATGATGTTGTCTTTAAGATGTTCCAATTCCATTATTATTGCCCAAAGTTTTCTGGCAATCTTTACCATATTGTTGTCCAAATTCAAATGTTTCAAGATTCCGAAGCATTACTCCTCCAGGACAGTAATTTGTGGTAGTACTTTGACAGTTACCCAAACTTCTGTCTTAGTTACAGTTTTATTTCTGTGAAGAGACACCATGAGCATGGTGTTTTCCTTCTTATAAAGGAAAACATTTCATTGAAGCCAACTTACAGTTTCAGAGGTTTAGCACATTATCATCATGGCAGCATGCAAGTAGACATGGTGCTGGAGAAGGAGCTGAGCGTTCTACAGATAGCAGAAATAGATACTGCCCCACTGAGCTTAGCATGAGCATGTTAGACCTCAAATCCCACCTCCACAGTGACATACTTTTTCCAACAAGGCTACCCCTCCTAATAGGGGCACTACATATGGGCCAAGCATTCATACATCTAACTCTATGGGGGCCATTCCTATTCAAACCACCACATCTTCCAAAAGAGAAACTCTAGCATTGTCTTTGCATCTTACCCAGTCTTCATTCTCAAATCTGTTTTTCTTTCTTGCTTTTCTTTTGTACAAATGTATTAGTCAGGTTTCATATATGTATTTACATAGAATCAATCAATGTTATTCATACAGTCCATTTTTATCAATTTCCCTACTGTTTAAAATTTATTAGTAATACCCAAATCAGTCTTTCTGAAACTTTTTCTGTCATTGATAGACATGCCCAAATTATGAGATTTTAAAAAATTGCCTAATGTGCACATTCCCATTTGAGGTGGCAAGGTACTGTCCTACCTTCCTGTCATGACTCTCATACTGTAAGGATGCACCAGCTTTCAGTGACCTGCACTGTGCCAGGGTTTCTACATTTTTGTGTTTTAACATGACTGTCCACTACAGAAAATATTTGAAGGACTGTGTTTTCCTAAGGGCAAGGAGGCCTTTAAGTGCCTTATAGAAATGATAAATGTGAATGTACTGCTTGAGATATAAAAGTATCACCTTGTCTCAATGTTAGTAGATTAGTGTGTATATTTAATAAGGTGTCTTGAAACGCTCATGGCATAGGGTAAATTTATGTAGCAACTTGTTTAAGAAAATGATGTGATAAAGGCTTTCAAGGAAATAATACTGTACTTTTCCTCAGAGCAATATTCAGTATTACCTAACTTAGTATTCCTAGTGACTTTATGGACCATATCTATAAGGAGAAAGGAGAATCAACTTTATGCATATATTTTAAGTGATGTGTAATAGCCTATATAAGATATAGCTAGTTATATGGCATAAATATATATTTTATAATTATTCTGTTTACTGGTTTCCTTCCAATAGAGCCTTAGTTTTTGCTAGTGTAATTATCTTTCAAATGCAGAACTCAATATGCTATGCTTCCTGCTTGAAAAAATATTCAAGACACTGAAGAAAAAGTTCACAGTTATTAGCATGGCAGTGCAGGTCACCTGCAGTCTGGCTGTTGTCTACTTGATCAATCTAAACCAGTAGTTCTCAACCTTCCCAATGCTATGCCCAGTTACTACAGTTCCACATTTTGTGGTGACCCCCAACTATAATATTTTTGATGCTACTTCATAACTGTAATTTTGCTGTCATTATGAATTGTAATGTAATAATCTGTGTTTCCCAATGGTCTTAGGTGACTCCTATGAAAGCATCCTTTAACCTCAAAAGGGGTCATGACCCACAGGTTGAGAAACACTGGTCTACACCTTCTTTACTCTATGCTCCGTTCCATCAGGGCAAAGTGTGCTACACAACTGTTTGGCTTCACTCCGTTCTATTTTTCCCCAGTCTACCATTTCTGATTTAAAATTTCTTGATTCTCTAATAACTTTAAGCTCATATTTTTCTCTGTGCTTCCACAACATCAGTCGTTTCTCTTTCACCATTTCTGAGTTGTATTTGTCACTGCAGCAAGGAGACAGCTACAAATATGGAGCAGGGAAATGCTAGAATAGATTTAGTGTTGGATTGGAGAGGGAGGGTGGAAACTCATTGTTTTAGCCCTGATGCTGAGAAGGACTAGATGCTGTGTTTTCAGGAACAAATGTATACACTCAAAACTCAGGTCCTCATATTAAGTATAATTCTCTTAAAAAAATCAAAGCTATTTTCAGAAAAACCTTAGTCTAGAACTGAGACAAAAAAGATACAAGATGAGTCTGGAGGTTAAGCTGGTCCCAAAAACTAAGAGGGAATTCAAATATATGGGAATATGCTTTTTTTTATCTCCTGGGTTATAGTCCATCATTTGCAGCTGAAACCAATGGAGGAATATTGCTAACTGATTTGCTGAATTTGAGCCTGTGAGCAAGCTCTTTCCTCCCCAGATGGCCTTCAGTCTTGGTGTTTATCACAGCAACAGAAATCAAACTAGAGAACAAACAAAATTTAAGAACATAATTAAAAGTCTGTACATGATGAACAAGTTGATTTCATTCCCAGGATACAAGTTGAGTTCAACACATGCAAATCAGTAAGTGTAATACATACCATAAACTTAAGTACAAAAACCACATGATTTTTGTCTCCACAGATTCAGAAAAACCCCTCAACAAAGTTCAGCATTCCTTCACAACAGAAGCCCTAAAGAACCAGTAGTAGGAGGACTTACCTCAAAGTAGTAAAGGCTATATATGAAAAATCTATGGCCAATATTTCATTAGATGCTAAAAACGAGTATTTCTTTTAAAACTTATACAAGACAAATTTGCCCATTCTCTCCAGTCTTATTTTTAAGAGTAGAGAGAAGGAGCATAGTGTCTTATTATGGGAGTAGCCAACCAACCAAATGATTGTACTACATTTTGCTCCAAAAAAAAAAAAAAAATGGAACTCATGCATGGTACTCTTAATTGCTCCAAAAACCTGTAGCTGACTTAGGTGATAGGCCCTAGGGGAGACCTAATAATATTATTCTACTAAATGGACTCAGAAATATATTTCTGCCTAAGTTTTTATTTTTATATCCACATATCAGAGAAGGTTTGTTTTGTAGTAGATGGTGATTAGCATAGTGATCCAAAACTGATCAAATACAGAGAATAAGAGACTGTGGAGAGCTCAGGTTTAATTGGGACATCTATATCACACACTACATGTATGTATGGAATTCTTATGTAGCAAAAAGGAAAAAAATTAGTATAGTACCAAGAGCAATCTACTAATTCAATGAAACCCCCAATTCCAGTGACATCATTCCAAAAGTTTAGAAAATAATCCCAAAAATTCATATGAAAGCATAAACAACTTCTAACAGACAATGCAATTCTAAACAGAAAAAGGTGATGTTGAAGTTATCATAATTCCCGATCTTAAATTACAGAACCATAGGAACCAAAACAGCCACAAAGACCAAGGGAATATGGGATTCAGAAATGGACCCACACAGCTACATTTTTAACTCCTGAAAAATAGGTCTCAAAAATGTACACAGAAGTAAAGAGAAACTTTAAGAAATAATTCTGAGAAAACTAGAGTTCTATATTTAGAATAAAGAAACAATATCCATATCTTTTACACTATACAAAAATCAATAAAAAATTAACAAAAGACTTTAATGTAAAATATGGAACTTTAAAATACACACACACACATTTCAAGATGTGGATAGAGTCAGGAGTTTTGAGTGTAACACAGGAAGTCATCCCAAGGGTTGGCAAATGTGATTACACAGAAATAAAAGCTTCTGTATATCAAAGGAAACAAGTACACACATGAAGAGAATCTTCAGGGTGGGAAAAACTCTTTACCAACTACACATAAGACAGTATTAATATCTAAGATATATAATAACAAACTAAACCAATCAAACCATCCAATCAGTATAATAGACTGGCGAACTGAATAAGCTGTCCTCTAAAGAAGAAAATCAGATGTCCAGGAAGTAAGTGAACTATTGGGAAAATGCAAATTAAAACTGCTTTGATTAAAACCTTATCCCAGTCAGAATGGCTATCATCAAAAGCAAAGCAAAACAAAACAAAAACTCTAAAAATAACAAAGAACAAATTCTGCAGAGAACGTTAGCAACCTTTCTTTACTGTTGGGAGATAAATTGGTCCAGATACTATTGAAATCAATATTGATATTGGAAAGATTGCAAGTGAAGACTCAGCTGTACATATGCTAGTGGGTATATATACCTGAAAGGCTTTAAGTCACACAGCTCGGAGATAGTTTGGGAGATAGTTAGACATCCACTTTCCCCCCAAATTTTCACCAAGAAATGGAGCCAGTCTAGTGTTCATCAACAGGTAAATGCATAAAGAAAACGAGCTGGACCCACACCGTGAGATTTGATGTAGTCATGAAGAACAGTGAAATCATGTCCCTTTCATCTACCAGAAATCATTTTGTTAAGTGAAATGAGTCAGACTCAGAAAGGAAAATTCCATGTTTCCCTTTATATGTTGAGACTTAAGATGATGTGATGGGGTAGTGTTAAGCATTCTAAATGTTAATTGGTCCTGCTTGCTACCTGTTACTTACATTGTCTCTGATTGGTTAAATAAATGCTGAGGCCTGGAGATTGGGCAAAGACAGAGATAGCAGGACTAAGGTCCGAGGGCTTCAGAGAGACAGAGAGCATCTTGGGAGAGAAGCCAGGAGCAGGAGGAAGGAGGACACATGCCATCCATCGGGTAGATTTAAGAAGATCATTCCACATGGCCTGGAATATAGACATCGCCTGGAGAATAGCAGTCCAAAGGGACGTATGTATATATGGGGTCATATTTGGGTAATAGAATTATGAGCTAGCTTAGATGGGCTAGGATTGTGCAGTTCAGCCCAAGGCGTGTTAAAATCCATCCAGAGTCTGTGTGTATTCATTTATAATGGCATGTTAAGGATTAACACTGCTGATCAATTAATATAATATAAATACTAGTAAATAATTTAATTAGCCATTTTTTTTTTTTACCTACAATGATGTGTGCCTGTATCATAGTGCGTAGGTCTTGAAACTTAAGGAGGATTCTGGGAAAGGAGGGAGAGGGCTTAAGGGAGACAGAAGGAAGGAGGGGTTGAGAAAGCAGGAGAAGGACACAAAGGAGAGGGCACCAGTGCAGGGAAGGATGTCGATCACAGCACAATCGTACATACGTATGAGAGCACCACAGCAAAATTCATGTGTGCATGTTATGGATAACCTAAAATGTGTTTTAAGGTTTAAACATTGGAAACAAAATAGAAAGTATAAAAATAAAAACTTCAGAAAACAAAAATAACATCTTATTTCTAAAAAATTTATTATTTATCTGTTTGCAGTTGGATTCTGTTGTCTTCCTTTCTCACAGAATACCCTCACTACTCATAGAACCTCCAATACGAAAGGTTCCAATAAATATTCCTTTGCTAAGTGGCTAAAGGAAGGCAGGTGAAGAGAAACAGCAATTGGGTGGGCTTTTAGGCCTCTGACATTATTCTCTCCTGAAATGACAATGATTATAAAGTAAAATAATTATCCTCCAAAAGAAGAAATCTGTAAGAAAGAACAAGAGAAAAGATGAGCCACGGTACCAACTGTGTAGCCCTGTGCTCCTTTGTTGACAAAATATAAACAGTTTTTCTGGGTAAAGAGTTTATATGTTATATATTTTTAAAGAACAAGTAACATCTTGGAAGAAAGAGCAATGGACAACACATTAAACTGAATGACTTGGAGGATAAAATTGAGGGAAGAGATTAGAGAGGGGAAAATGACAAAGAGTTGAGAAATAGAGCAAATATAGGAAAATCATAGTTTACTCTAGAATGTTTAATATTTAATAATAGCTCAGAGAGTGAAACAAGAAGGAAAGAAGGAGGAAATCATGTATAAAATTAGAATATTTTCTGGTGTGAAAGATATAAACTTGCTGGTTTAAAAGGCCAGCTAGTCCCCCCACCCCGCACGCCTTTAATCCCAGCACTTGGGAGGTAGAGGCAGGCGGATCTTTGTAAGTTCGAGGCCAGCCTGGTCTACAAAGTGAGTCCAGGACAGCCAAGGATACACAGAGAAACCCTGTCTCGAAAAACCAAAAAAAAAAAAAAACCCAAACAAATAGCCACTCCAGTATCTATTCAGTGAAACTGCAGACCCATAAGCTTTCTGGAGCAAACGCAGTGAATGAACCAGACCACCACCACCACCACCACCACCACCACCATCACCACCACCATCATCATCATCATCATCATCATAAACTAATTAGAATGCCTTGGCTTCCTAAAAGAAGTACCTGGAATATAAAAGGCAGTACTTTAAAAAATGAAATTGACAAATGAAAATGATTTCAGTATTGAAATTTATACTGAGCCAAACAACCAGGTGTGGGTTAATTAGGGACATTTTTGTACACACACAAAAAAATTTCAGAGCATTTATTCCTACATTATAATAAGATTCAGGAAGCCATTATAAAATGCACTACACTGTAGGGAAGGCTTAAGCAGGAAAGAGGAAGTGGTGAGGATGATGAAGGGACATCCCAGAACAGTCACTCAAGCTAACTCCATGGCAGAAGCTCCTGGAGCCTTCAAAGGGTACTTTTGGGATGGGGAGCAGGAAGAGATGTTAATAGGTTCAAAGAGGGAACTATTTGGGGAAGACAGGGAACCAGCCAGAATGGGAGGGAACACAGAGGAGGGCTGCGAAGGAGGGAGCTGAAGTAAGGGATAGCATGAGGACACATGTATTTGAAACTACTACTGTAAGGAGACTTGTTATTTTGTATGTTAACCATTTTTTTTTTAATTAAAAGGTAGTTCATAGTCCTTACCCATTTCCAATTTGTTCTCTGCTTCTGATCTGCTGTTGATGTTATCTTTCGGCTCCTAGATCCTGTCACCAAGGCCTGCATATTTCTGCCATGCTGTCACCAACATGATAGACTCTGAAACCATAAGCCAAAATAAACTTTCTTCTGTTTAAAAAAAAAAAAAGATGAAACCAATGCCCACCTTGGCCCAAATGAACATAGTGTAAGGTGATTTGGTTGACCAGAAGAGCAACTAAATTGAATTTATGGTCTGCTAAGGTGATAATAATTCCAGAGGAAACAAAATAAAGCTTAGGAGAGCAACTGTAGTCATAGCTTGCTACGTGACTTTACCCTCAATAGCATAGTTGGTAATCATAATAAAGGCACTTAATATTGATCTAAGTGTATTTGAAGGGTGTGCAGATGATGTTGACAGAAAGAAGGGGAAAGGGAATACATTTTCATCTTGTGTGGTGCAAAATCAATGAGGAATAGCTTGAGTCAGTCATGGCACACTCTGCTGATGAGTGCCTCAGAGAAGAATTTCACTATAGGAATTAGGTCATTCACAGCTGCAAAAAGGAACTGAGGACTTGACACTCTGGAAGGAAAGAGTAAGACCAGGAAAGCCAAAGGTCTGAGCGGTATGTATAAGCACCCACATGTGGTAACAGCAGCAGAATTTGTGGGCACAACTGAGAAAAGCTTCATTCTTCACAGCTGGTCTCCAGTGCTGGTCCCAGTATCTGGTAGATTTGAAAGATCAGGAGTTGGGGGGAAGGCTTGGATGAAGAGCCAAAGAGAGTGACTTTGGGTACTCTGTCTATGGACATCAGCATTTCTCCCTCATTATCTTGTACTGGACATGAGTTTCAAATAGCATTAAATGTTTTCTTTCTGCTCCTTGGAACCCAAGTTCAAGTCAATTCCTCTTTTTTTTTTTGTTTTTTGTTTTTGTTTTTTCATCCAACTCTGTCTCAAAGTATGCAGGTAGAGATTTGGGGAAAACTGTTCCCACCTTAATCCAAATGACATGGTATATACCATATCAGTTTAGCTCTTGACAGTCTGACAGGCAATGTATATCTCTTTTTATTTTCCTTTATTTTTTTATTTCTTCAAGTTACATCTCAATCGCAGTCCCCTCCCTATTCCTCCTTCAGTCCCACCCTCTCACCCTCAACCCCCCATCCTCTTCCCTTTTTTTTTTTCTTTTAAGTTTAAGGTATACCTTATTTCCCCCTACAGTTTCTCCTTTCAGTCCAACAAATGGCTCTTTCTCTTATAATAATAAATACAATACAGTACAACAGAGGTAATTAGGCCACAGTTATGAGGGTTATATGGCTTAACGTACATTCCCAATGACTAGTCCATATGTATTTGGTACCTGACTTTAACATTCTACTATCTAAACATCTCCATGAGTTTAAAGTTCTATATCTGACTCAACATTCATACTAATTGCAACACAATTTTAAAAGTATCTTCTTAGATGTATAACACTCTCTTGACTCCTAAACAACTCAAAATTTAATTATGAGACTCTAGCTATCTGTTCTTCAACCACCTCAGAGACCTGAGAGGGATAAATATATCTGATTTTATAGGAAGTACAGGGCCAGCAGCTTCCCAAACTAAGAAATGACATACCAGTGGCTGCCTGGACAGTTCCCATTTTCTCTCCATACATTACAGCATCGCTCTTCAGTCGTTTGGCCCCGCTTCTCTGACAGACATTGATTGTAGAGCAGGGGTTATGAAGGACTTACCTACCCTGTCTTGGCAGAGCTAGGCTGTCGACTTACCTGCTTCCAGGTTTTGTCCTTTTTGGACAGCATTCTGTCTACAGTTGGAACAAGGGGCTTTTCCTACCAAGAGATAGGCTTGTGACTAATTCAATCATCTCCCACTGGAGATTCTTCGATGCTCATCTTCTACTTGGAGGAGAATAGGAGGTGCTGTCAGGAGTTGATATGTCTTGGTATAAAAAAAATCTAAAGTTACGGAAACATCTTTGAATGCCATATTCTGCAGATCTCTTGAGGTTTTTGAAGAGGCCCTATCTCTCTCTTATATTAGGATAAGCAGATGTTGCTTGTCTCTTAGCAGCTTTATTTCTGACTAGCTTAGAAAATAACTATAATAGGCTGTCATAGTACCTAACAGAATGACTGGCTTGCATAACCATTAGTTTGCATTTCTTAATTATCCTAAACAGTTCATGACAGTTAGTAGTAAAAGGCCGAAACATCACATTTCATTTTCTTTACCTCCTAACCCTTCCATCCCCTTTCTCTGGGGTGGGGAGTCCTTATATAACATCCCTCATCTCAGTTGAGAGGTCGTATGAGGGCCAAGAGCCTCTTCATTCATTGGGGATCTACGAAGCAGTACCATCAGTGAAAAGTGTCTCGTTGCCTGGGAGAGAGAACTACTAAACAAACAAATCAATAAGCATACAATAGATAAAAAAGACTAAAAAATAGAAAAAATATAACTAATATATAAAAATAAATAAAAAATAAAAATTAAAAATAAGAAGTTTATGTCCAAGTTCCCTTTGGTGTGTTAGTTGTAGTATTGATACCTTCTACTATATAGCTAAAATCCTACTATAAGTGAATAGATGCCATATGTGTCCTTCTGAGTCTGGGTTAGTTCACTCAGGATGAACTTTTCTAGTTCCATCCATTTGGCTGCAAATTGCATAATTTCATTGTTCCTGATAGCTGAATAATATTCCATTGTGTAGATGTACCACAGTTTTTTAACCCATTCTTCGGTTGAGGGACATCTGGGTTGTTTCCAGTTTCTAGCTATTACAAATGAGGCTGCTATAAACATAGATGAGGAAACTTCCTTATGATTCCATGAAGAGGCATTTGGGTGTATACCCAGAAGTGGTATGGCTGGGTCCTGAAACAGAGCTATTCCAAGTTTTCTAAGATATCGCCAGACTGACCTCCATAGTGGTTGCACAAGCCTGCATTCCAACCAGCAATGGAGTAGGGTACCCCTTTCTCCACACCCTCGCCAGCATGTGCTGTCATTTGAGTTTTTGATCCTAGCCATTCTGACAGGTGTGAGATGGAATCTCAGAGTTGTCAGAGTTGCATATCTCTGATGATTAAGGATGTTGAGCATTTCTTCAAGTGTCTCTCAGCCATTAGGGATTCCTCCTTTGTGAATTCTCTATTTAGCTCTGTCCCCCATTTTTTGATTGGATTATTTGGTTTCTTGGCATTTAATTTCTTGAGTTCTTTGTAGATTTTGGATTTTAGCCCTTTGTCAGATATGGGGTTGGTGAAGATTTTCTCCCAGTCTGTAGGCTGCCGTTTTGTTCGAATGACAGTGTCCTTTGCCTTACAGAAGCTTTTCAGTTTTATGAGGTCCCATTTATTGATTGTTGATCTCAAGTCCTGAGCTGTTGGTGTTCTGTTCAGGAAGTTGTCGCCTGTGCCAATTAGTTCGAGGGTTTCTCCCACTTTATCTTCTAGTAGATTTAGTGTGACCTGTCTTATGTTAAGGTCTTTGATCCACTTGGACTTAAGTTTTGTACAAGGTGATAAGTATGGGTCTAACTTCATTCTTTTACAAATGGACATCAGTGTGGCTTACAAGCATATCTTCACTCACCACAGCAGAGTCACAGCCAGGCTTGAGCCAGTTCATAGCCCCACACTTCCCTAATGAAGGAAATCAAGTTTAGAACTATAACTCTTTCTCTTGGCCATCTCCAGAAAGGGTTATTAAATAAGATGACCATGTTCTAAAATGAGAAATAATTAGACTTTGGGGTGATCCTCAGATACTACTTTAAACTTACATTAAGTTTTGATGCCCCAAATATCACTGTGGTCCATCAGATGTAGGGCCTATGAAGATTTGGTGGGGCTTTTCTTCTTTTTTGGCTTCAGTCTATCTCCCAGTGGGAGTAGTCAACCCTCAGGTTCAATTTTATCAGCTCTATCCTGAATAGAGTAGTTATATTCAAGAACTCAAAGAACTCCATATTAGTTTTCTGATTAATGTATATGTTTTTTCTATTATGGTTAAAATCATTTCCCAATACTGGTCCAATGTAGTGGCTTCTAGAAATATATTTAACATTAGAAAGTAAAATGCATGTAAAAAGTAAGAAAACCATGAAAAAGGTACAATAAATATGGAAACGAAATGGACTGAGCAATGACATTAGCACAGGAAATACCTGCCACAAGCTCCCATTTGATTGCTGAGGGTGAGCCTTCCCTTGAGCACCTGGCCAAATATGTTGCAACCATAAAATACAAGACAGTGTTTGAAAAAAGTGTATCTGCGTTGGATGCTAAGACTGAGAAGTTCTGGGGAGGATGCTACCTGCTCAGTTGTTTATCTCAGCCACACCTAAAACAGATTAGCTATTGTCCAAACAGAGTGAAAGAGATACCCCATTCATAGCAGTGAAAACTGAACCCAAGTCTTAGATAACTGAGAATCTTCATGTATCTCTTGTTGTCACAATAACATTTGCTTCCAGAAGCTGTTTGCACACAAGAAAACTGAAGCGATGCAGGTTATTTTAGTTCAAAAGTGTTGAGGGCACACAAGATTACGGAAAGGAAATAACTTCAAAACTTCAAGTCAGATCTTGAGTTTTCTCTGCTGAGCTGGTTTGGTCTGGATTTCCTCTGGAATCAACAATACGGCCTTCTGTATTATTTCCAGGAGATGGAGGACAAGAAATAGGCACCATCACATCAGCACAGAGGCAAGCTCTCAAGTGGCAGAACACAGGTTTAGGTTTTGGAGAACCAAAGATTTACACATTTGTAATCATTAAATAAGTGATTGTGATGTGACTTTTTAAAACAATAAGTTAGTCTAGATAAGGAGTGATCTGTGACCTTTGTGAAGACTTTTATTATTAATTTAATTTCTCTACACAAATATAATAAATGAACATGTACTATCTCACGCAGCTTGCAAAATGACATTTAACATATTTAAAAGGAAAATTTTACATAACCAATATTGACACAATGGCACAAAAATGCCAAAACTTCCAGCCTGTAATATTAAATGTACTGTTAACAAATATCAACAATGAACAAAAACATTGCGGAAAACTTCAGTCTGAGAATATGAATATCTGATACCATAAAAGATAGGAGGCTCTAAATCAGTGACCTAATGAAAACAAGAATCAGTGCCAAATTCAACCAAATCTGTGAAAATAACTATTTAGGATTCAGAAAAAGCTAAGTTAATTCTACTCTAGCCTCTAAAATCCAGGCATGACGATCAATCACGGACATTCTTTGTACATTGTGGAAACTATCCATCTGCCACTTCCTGAATGAAAATGTGAGAAACAGCTATGAGCAATAGTTCTGCCAGTTGTAACATATATGAGGATAAGATTGACAAATTCCACTCCAGCACATTATTTAAAGTTTTCTATATACTAATATACATAAAAAAATGTAGTTAAAAAGCAACTGATAAAGTTGAAAAGAAACATATTATCAATTCGCATACCAAGGAATAGTACATATTAACAGGCTATATTCTACAAAGGAAAAAAAAAACAGTATGAAGACAATAGAAACCGAATATATTGTATCTTCACAGAGATCATGGAAAAGGAAATATAATGATTTAAGCATACTAGGGAAACACAGTTTTGTCTAAACATGAGGAATTAGTAATAAAAACTTTACTGCAAAGCCACTTTTGCTTACTAGTATTTAAGAAATATATTGTTTGGTTTTTAGTGAGAAGGAATTTTCATACATTATAGTATCATTACACCTTTATGGAAGACAATTTGAAGGAAATGCACACACACACACATACACACACACCAACACACACATTAACACACACAGAACACAAAGGTATGTATGCCTATTTGATTTAATTTCCCTAGATTTAGGAATTTGTCATGTGAAATCAGTCCCTTAGCAAGTGGTGCGGAGTAGGGGGCAGACAGAGTCTGTCATGGACTCTGTTGCCTGTTAGTGGAACACTTTACCTTAGCTGGGCTGCCATGTTGGGCCCAAGTATGAGAGGAAACTCTTAGCTCTCATGTGACTAAGGAACTGCGGGGGCTTGATATGTGTGGGTCCTTCCTCACCCGAGGCGAAGGAGCAGAGGGAGAGGGGGAAGAGGGTGGGAGGGTGGGACTGGATGGGGAGGAAGGAGGAGGCTGTGGCTGAGACATAACTTGAATTTAATAAATAAGTGTTAAAAAGAAAAGAAAAAGAGAAAAAGAATGACAAAGTACCAGTAGGGAGCTGACTAAATTAATATGTATTAATTATATATAATTTATATATATGTGATTAGATGAAAAGAAGAAAAACACCGTGAGCTAATTAATGTACAATGGTATCTAAAACACACTTAAAATATTGGGGTATGAATTTGTAATTACAGTATCCACCTAGCTCCAAAAAGAGAGATTAGGATATAAGAGAGATAAGCAAGAACAAACATGTGTGTGTATATACACACACATTCACATATGTGAGTATATATATTGATTGACAAGCACAAAATTAGCTAAAGTAATTACCTTTGGAAGTCTACTGAAAACTTGGAAAGGTATACAAAAATAACTCTAAGAAAGAGAACAGGTTCTCTCTAAGAAAGAGAGTGCCTTTTTGCATAATGTTGTTTTACAAGAACTGAAAATTTAAGCTACCTCTTTGAATGACTAATAAAAGTAAGATACAAAAAAAATCTGCCTACTTTCTAAGACATCTCACACTCCCTTTCTTATAACCTTCTAGCTGAAGAGAGAGAGAGAGAGAGAGAGAGAGAGAGAAGAATATAATCTGCTGGAGATAAGAACATAACATGCATAAATACACACATTTGACTGATGTGCCCAAATATTTTATTAAGAATATATCCATCTCTGGAAATCTACTCAAAGCTCAAAAGGTTATTCAAGAATAAACTGTTACCAAGGAAGAGAGCCTTTCTGACACCAGTGAATGGGGTATGGAGTCAGCCTCATCAGTGTGGTTCTTTGTAAACAAACACTGGGCACACACCTATTTACAAAACTCCTTAATGAAACCAATAAACTCCGTTAGAAGAAAAAGTCTATTGAGTCTCCAGAATGGAGTAACTGTGAACTACGAGCCCCAGCAACAGCACATTCTGAGTTTATAAATGGAAGGAAGCAAGCATATGGGATGAAGGTCCTTAACATTTCAGGGTCCACTGTGGCTCTACATTTTTTTTTTTTAAGTGGGAGAACAATCTTAGATTCTTGAAATAAATACTCAGTGGGGGACAAGGAAAAGATTTTATATAGATGAGTTTGCATCAAAAATGAAGCATGAGACTTTAAACACCACATGTGTGACAGACTTTAAGGTTCTGTTCTATCCTTCACAGAGAAGAGGCCAGAATGCCATCAGAAAGAACTCAGGCATCTTTTCTTCCAGAGCCTATTTTTGTATTATGAAACATATTTGACCATAGGTTGCAAAAGTGATGTGTTAAATTCTTTTCTCATGCATTGAACCCTGAAGCTCACCATTGTAAAATATTTAGGTTAAAGCAGGGCAACCCAGAGGAGTAAAATTCGGAAATATTGGGGGGATAAGCTCATAAATTTAATCCATTCACTGATGACTTTGAGCTCAGACTCCTCAGACCCGTTAGGAAATTCCTCAAAAGATGGATTTTAGGTAGAAGAGGTGAAACAGAACTTGATCTAGTTTCTTGAAATCACTGCCAAAGAAACTGAGATCCAGATAATTGCATAAAGCAACCCAGGAGTAGTAGTGCTACATATGCGGGGGTTTGTGCTCATTTGAATGGACATTGATAAATTCATTAATCTTAAATGTGTTTCAGACCTATATTGGAAGCCACTGGGCTTATTTAGGAAAGCATTTTTTTTTCATCCTGTCTTGAATTTCATCTTTGTAAGAACAGCATGCTCGGCATGTGCATGTGAGTATGTTGGAGAAGAGAGTGGTGTTTATCAAGCTTGAGAGAGAGAGAGAAAGATGCCTGCGCTGTTACCAGTCATTCCCAAATTTTGTGATAAAATGTCAAGGATTGGGGCTAGATAGATGGTCAGCAGCTGCCTACATCTTCTAGAGGACAGAGGGTTCGATTCCCAGCATCCGCAGGATGGTTGACAACTGTCTGCAACTCCAGTCCTTGTTTATCTGACACCCTCTTGTGGCCTTGAAAGGCACCAGAAGCAAAGGCCTTGCACCTGCATATGTGCAGGCAAAACACCAATAAACATACAATAAATAAATGAGTGCACACATTTTTTTCCTTTTAAAAAATTTACTTTACACACCAATCACAGCTTCCCACCATCATCTCTTATTACCTCCCTATTACCTCCCCTCCCCCATTCATTTCTCCCTTTCTCATCAGAAAAGGGGAGGCCTCACATGGATGTCAAACCTCCTTAGCATATCAAGATACAGTAGGACTAGGCACATCTTCTCCTATTGACGCTAGACACAGCAGCCCAGCAGAAAGAGGTCCAAAGGCAGGCAACAGAGACACAGATCCTGCTCCATAGGAGTCCCACATGAAGATCAAGCTGCACATCTGTTACCTATCTGTAGGGAGCCTAGATCCATCCCATGAATGCTCTTTCTCAATTACTAGAAGAGGAATGTTACTATGTAACAGTGATGTCAGCAAAATGGTTATGGACAGCCAATAGTGGAATAATTAATAAAAAGGCTATTAACACCCCTATTATTTCAATATGGATCTTCAGTTCAAATTTCTGAGCATATGCAAAAACTGAAGGAATAGAAAACGGGATTGAAATCGTACAAAACGTTATTATAGAGCCTTGACTGGTGGCATGTGTTTGCAATCTTAGTTCCTAGGTGGCAGAGGCAGAAGTATCAGGAGTTCTAGGTCAGCCTTACCAAGATAAGTTCCAGGTTGGCCTGAGCTACAACTCAGGCTCAAAAATAAAAACAATCAACAGTCACTATAAAGCTACAACAACGTGCCCAGGAACACATCTAAAGAGACACCTATATTGTCATGTTTAGCATTATAAGTTCTTATCTTTTGCTGCAAGAAATACATTATTTCCAACAGTAGTGAGTGTAGGACAGAAGAACTCACTAGGATAAAATAGGTAGCACCTAATATGTTTGATGAATGTTATACTAAAGTATTTTTCCAAACCCAAGGCTTCTAAAAATTTAATTCTAAAAGTTTAATTCAGAAGGGTAAGAATTAACAACAAATACATTTCAGTGGGAAACAGTTTTTTGAAGAAGAAAGGTTACATTTTTTTTGAGTATTGCAAAGTATCACATATCTTTGTGATGAAATTTGCTAGGGAAAAATAAAGTCAAGGAAAAAAGAACAGTAGCGAGGAGCTTAAAGGCAATGGGAAACACTATTCTCACTCCTTAAACTGAGTGTGTGTTTAATTTCAGCCTTGCTCTCAAATCTGGGGAAAGTCTGCCTTCAGAGCAGGGGCAGATTAGATTTAAATTTTAAAAGGGGGGCGGCGGCGGGTGGGAGGAAGAGAGGTTTAAAACTTGTTTTTCAGAAGAAGCAGTAGTCTCAGCTTGGAATTCAGGAAGCAAAGTAGAAGGTCTCTTCACTTCCCCATCAGAGTCTCCTGGAGAAAGGCTAGCGGTGAGGTGGGAAAAGATCCCATTGTTCAGGAAAAGACGCCCTGAGTATGAACAGCAAGGTCAGGCCTTATCTCTCATGCTAGGTACTCTCCAGTTTAGACAATCCCTCTGTGAATGCTTGGTGAGCATTTCTTCCTATGTGAAGCTCTGCATGCTGTCAGTGCTCTTTAGGACCTAAGGGAAACCCAAGCATTTCTGGCTTTAGGACCCAGGAACTCTGAGACAGCCTGGCTTTAGATGCCTTGGCCCACAGCACCACCTACTTATAGAAGCATCCCGAGCCTTAGCTCTGTCTACATCTCCAGCGGAAAGTGCGCTGGCCTGGTCCCTTCGGACAGTGTTCAGTCTTCCCCAGCTCAGACAGGGAGAAACCTCAGCTGTGAAGTGGTGGTGGAGAGAGCCCTGGGAGCGGCGACTGGACCCGGACGCCAAGAGGACAGCGGACGCGCCCCTCGCCCAGGAATCACTCTTGCGGGCGGAGACCCAGCATCCTATTGCGCTTGCCCGGCCGCCGCGCGCTCCTGCTAGGCGCTGCTAACCCCGAGGACCCTCGGGGTCCGCGGACCCTGCAGCTGCCGGCGGAATCCCAGAGCTGCCAAGAGCTCTCGGCGGGTGTCCGCAAACTTTTTCTGAGCCCACGTGCTGACCAAACAGCCCGGCTCGCTGCCCGAGCGAGCTTGGGATGGAGCGCTGCGCCTAGGCACGCCGTGCAGCCTGAGACACAAGCGCCCAGTAGGCGATCCGCACCTGGTGCAGCGGCGCTGGGATAGCCCCACCCGGGAGCGAAGGGCTCCAGAGCGCCCCTTTAAATCCCTGCGCTCCGGTGCTTCTAGAGCGCCTCTCCTTCCGCAGAGCTCGCACAACGCCCTTTCCTCGGGGTCAGAAACCACTGCTCGGCTGAGGTTGCTAATTCACTGATTGTAATCACCTTCCTCTCCAAGTCGCCTCCAGCTGTACCATCTGCATTAAAGGGCTGCGTGGCTCCTGCCAGTGAGTTCGCGTCCTTTCTCCCTCCTTTCTTTAAACCAAGAGGCGCGAAGGTGCAGGTACCTCCTCTCCGTTCTCTCGGTCCCCACCCACCCTGCTTCTCTTTCCTCAGTCTCCCAGGTTCTCGGTGGAGGTGGAGGGAGAGATGCTCATGAAGCCAAACTGACCATTGCAGCCCCAGGGCCAGTGGCATCTGTCTCTGAGTCCTCCCTAGGAGCCTGACCCACACTGTCTCCTTGCAGGAGCCCCGCGTTGCGTTTCCTCCACTTTGAGAGGCGTCTCTCCCCAGCCCGACCGTCCAGATGCGTTTTCGCCTCTTCTCTTTTGCCCTCATCATTCTGAACTGTATGGATTACAGCCAGTGCCAAGGCAACCGATGGAGACGCAATAAGCGAGGTGGGTCGCGTTGGGCTGAAGGTGCGTGGGGTTCCTGAGTGGGTAGGAGTGCCAGGAGAGTTCATTCACCTCAAGACTTTGGGGACTCCGGTGTGTGTGGGTGGGTGGGGGGAGCAGGACTGTGCTCTACAACTGCCCACTCTCGGGGTCTCAGAGCTCCGCAGAAGGCTTTCTTCTGCCCCTAGTTGGCGCGGTGAGACACAGAGAGAAGCGCTGGGAGCCTGGTGAGCTGGATTTCCCTCTTTCAAGAGCAAGCGCTCAGGGATTCATCATGTGGTTCATAGTCTGTGCTGCCACTCCTGAACTCTTCTTTGGATCATATTTCTTATGTGGCATTCATTTTTCTAGTTTTCTCCTTTTGTCTTCCTAATCATCTTCCTCGAAGTCCAAGTGTCTTTAATTTCCCGACCCACGTGCGCCCTAAATCCTGCCTCCGATAGCTTTAGACATGGTCTGGGATGGTTGTGTGTGTGTGTGTGTGTGTTGGGGGGGGGGGGTTGGCGAGGAATGTCAAATTGCATGGGAGAGCCTGAGTTGCCAAGAGAAAAGCAACACTGTTCCCCTTTTCTGGAACCTGAGGAGAGATGGGAACTTAATGTGTTAAGTAGGGACTCCTCCTCAGGCTTTCTCTGGGAATTCTCCCGAGACTGCAGCGTGAATGTTTTTTAAAAAAATAGGCCCACATTGTCTTGTTTGTTTGTTTTCTCAAAAGTGGCAATTTCGGAGAAGGGTTTTTGTCCTCAATGAAATTCATTTGAGGCTTTTTAAATGCTCACTTCTCCATCACTTGTGTGAAGAGTGAAGGCAGACGGAAGCATCCAGAAAGATTTCAGAGAATTAGACTTTCAGTGTGCGCACATTTCTGTATTCCTCTCTTCCAGTCTTACTGGGGGCGGTGGCTAAGCAAAAAGCATTTTTGAGCATGTGGAGCCAGACACAATGAAGTTTTCTGGAGGGACTTAAACCACACCACACAGGCATAGGGTTGAAGGTTGAAATACCAGCAAAGGGCCCTCACACAGCATAACAGCCCTTTGTTAGCACCTGATGGGAGTCAGCTGTGGGACCACCAGTTTGGTCTTTTATACCGTTAGAATTTGTCATGAGGCTTGTAGACTTTGACTTTGTTTTTCCGGGCTATAAGCGTCTCTGTCTATGGTGGGATAAGGACTCTGGCCCTGAAGCTAAATTTGGAGACATTTATATTATCGAAATTGCTATTATTATTATTATTATTATTATTGACATTTTGAGGATCATTAAGCTATTTTCATGAGCTGAAGAGCTTGGCTTATTCCAGAGCAAAATTTGGGGTCACTGATAATGTGCGACTTTTGAAGAACCAGTGTTTTTATTGTTGCTATGTATATCGGGCTTATTATAAAAGATACATATATCCGTCCTCTGACTCATTTCTGACATTTGAAAAATATTTTATTTTCAGAGATTATTACATATAAAACATAAAGAAATTTCTCCCCTAGCGCTGGGAGTATTTCTTGTTGATATCTGTCTTTGAAGAGTGACTCCCCATCTCTTCACAACCCTTCTAACGAGGACCTTTCTCAATGCCATTATTATAGTTCCAGGTATTGTTTGACAGAGGTGGTGATTTTTTTTTATTATACTGTGGTCCAAAGTGTTTAGAGAACTATGCCCACTTTTAAAAACTGGGATTGTAATCAATTTTGTTGAAAACACCAAAGCACATAAAGTTTGCAAAATATAGAATTACTTAAAGCTCCCTGGCACACTCTTGATTAGTACATGACTTTCTAATTCTGTGGTGAATTTCAGATTCACACTGCTGGCCCCCGTGGTTGAGCAGAGAACAATTAAATACATTGTCTGAGAACTTAAATGCAGAGATGCAGCTTGGTGGAGAATGGCATTACAGCACTCCTGCGGCCAGGAGTGATACTGCATGCATTTATTTCTCTATTGCGCTTTCTCTTACCCTCTCTGCTTGTGGTTTTCTTCTTGGGTATCTGAATCAGATCCTATTTTGCTTCAGAGCATGCTTTAGCAAAACCTCTGCACCAATTGCCATCTATAGTCCCAAGATCTGACACTTGAAAACCCAATTGGAAAGTGTGCAACAGTAAGCTGTGCTATTTCATAAAGTTTGAAGGCTTTCAAGTACATGTCCATTGGTATGACTGTTTCAAAAGTGCCTATCAAAGTTATGTTTCTGGCTTTCTCTCCCTCAACAGATGTCTCTTCCTGAATCCCAAGTTTATGCCTAAAATAACTACAGTTTTTTTTTAAGTGACCATACTATCTGCACCAACAAAGGGTGTACTGTGTTTTTAATTAAAAGTGGAACTACTTAAAGGGCTGGCTAGACAGCGCAGGGTCATAGTAGCCTTTCTGCCCTGCAAGGAAGCTTAAGGACTGTATTGTGAGAATATTGAAATGAATAGAGATCTAACTCAAGTTGTGTGAATTGTCCCTCTTCACAAACTTAAGCTGGTTTTAATTGATCTCATGTCCACTGATTAATCCTACACCAATTGTTGTGCATACCAAACAATTGGCTTTTCCAAAGGAGATTGATTTAAATTAGTTTTTCTTTTCTTTTCTTTTTTTTTTTGATGAATGCCTGACTACTAGCCATATCATGTCAGGAGTGACAGTTGACATACTAGAGCCCATTGTGGTACCAACATTTCCCCTTGCCCTTTTGTTTTGTATAGTGTCAGTTAAATATTAACTTCTATGGAAAAAAAGTGATTGTCACTTAAAAAAAAAAAAGGTGTTGTAGCATAAAAGATGAGTTATTTCCCTTTGGCTTTGTGTTCTCATGCAGGCAGGCAGCAATGGCACCAGGACAGGATTGGTTAGATTTGCCCCTGGGACCTGATTTTTTTTTTCTCCTCCTTTTTTTCTTTTTCGTATTCCATCTGCAAATAATCAAACCTTCACTGTGGCACATTCTCAGAACTCCTTTGGCATTATGTTTAGTCTGCTCCATGATCTCAGATGCTCCTCAATATCATTTTCTTAATGAAATAAAATCTTTGGCAGAGATCAGATCATTTAGTCAGTTAAAATCAATCGCATCCAGTCTGAATTAGACAGCAGATACATCGTTTAGCCCTATGTTTTATTTCAAAGATAGCCAGAGGATTGAGAAAATAAAAAAAAATATATATCAACCGTGTCAACTTCAGGGCAAAACTTTGTCCCATGAAGACCATCACAGACCTCCACTGGATTTTCTTCCCTTTATTTCATAAAAGTGCATTTAATGGTCACTAATAGGGCCCAGCTGAAACAATTTTATTAATTAGGCACAAATGCAGTACTGAGGATGCATATCTTCGTAGAAGTGACACACATGTCAATATTTTGGCAGGCTGATAACTTAGGTTCTATCTGCATAGTAACTTCACGTTTGTCAATCCCCTTCATTCCCCTTCACTGAGTGTACAGTCCCTACTAGCTACCATTAACCATCGCTGTTGCTATCTGTCTTGAGTTCTTGTGATTTAGTTGTATTCTTAAATGGGGTTCTTTAGTTTTATTTATTTACTTTATGGGGTGATTGTAAGCCACATTTTTGAGTTGAGTTACTGGAAATGTAAATTCATTACGACCTTTCAGTATTTCCTGAGCTTGGAATATGGTGGTTTATTGTCTACCACTTCAATTCTTCGGGCTCACGTCGTTATAGGAAGGTCAAGGATGCATAGAGACTCCTGAGGAAGCTCTTGAAAGCAGCCAGGGACCTGTAACTTGTGTTGTTGGTGGGAGTGGCACTCCAAGTGCTATTGCCTCTAGCCTTTTCTCTCAGAAGCTTCTAGCACACCTCCATCCATAAAATCTTGTGTTTGTGAAATTACACTTGGCTTCTACAGAGGTGAAGTGTTTATCACAAATGGTGATGTGTTTCTGGCAGCTGAGGTTGGAGAAAAAGACAAACAGTTTCTCTTTAATTGTATCGAGCTAAATTAATTTGTTTGTTGTTTATAATTTAATGAAGAGATTTGGAGGTATTTGTTTTCCATAAGTACTTTTTAATAATGGCTTATTTCTTCCAGTATCCCTTCAAAAATACTAACTAGAGCATGGAACATATTAACCTACACTTAAAAGCTTCAAAATACATTTCTTATGCATGGTTACTTTTTTTAAGTTCCAAAGTTAATGTGATGTTTAACTTTTAACATAAACATGCTCTTTTTTCTTGTCTTTGCCCCGCCCCCCACCAGATTGGCTGCTTTTGCCTCCAGCATAATTGCATCAGTTTTTCTGGCCAGTGTTTTAACCAGTATGAGGAGTTCAGAAGATTGCTGAGCTCAGACCAACATCTTATTTGCCACTGACATTTGGAAGGGAGTCAGAATAGGTGATGTTCTTCCAGTCTTCCATTTAATTCTGGCTTACTTTATTTGTTCCTCAAACCAAGCCGGAGTAGGATCCAATACTGCAGCAATCACAAGTTGGAGATGACACTTCTAATTCCTTAATGCAAAACTACCTCCTGATTTATTCAGGTGCTGGCCAGTTGATAGATTTTTTTCCATGCTACTTATTCTATTACTTTTTTTATTCCAACTGAGTGCCTTTAAATCTCTTCCTTCTCCCTTTGGATACAGCCATTCCTATCCCCCCAAGTCCAGGAAATAGATGACAGTCAAATCTTTTGATATAAAGCTTGATCTGTTGATCTGTGCTGAAAAGAGGTGATAAGCTCTGAGATGATGAGTTTAAATTTTTGGTACTTTTTAAGATGTCATTAGGATCATTCCCCTGCCCTCTCATTACCCGTAGCAAGTCAAGGACTAATTGCTAGGGGAAGACCATATTATAGTTTCAGTTGAAATAAATGTGCCAGATGATAATCATGGTACTAAAATGCATAGATAATATAAGTATATGCACATGTTATAATGAAGTCTCCTATATATGCATATTTTTGTGTGTGTGTGAAGAGAGTACAGTAGAAAAGTTTTGATAATGGAGATTTAGTTTTTCAGAGCTTAAATAATTTTTTTTCTTGTCTTTCATTTCCTTTTGTTTTTCTCTTAGGATGTAAAGATCAAGATCATGGTAGGGTGATGAGAAGAGGGTGTTATTTTTTTCCAAGGCCTATCTAGCCTCTGTTCTGTCCTCTGGGATTTTTCTCTTTGTTGGACTCTTCAGGTGTTCTGAAATACTGCTAACCCAAAGTTTCATTTTAAATCAATTTTAGTTCATATACACAATAATGAACTTTGTTATGGTCTTTCCACACGTATATATTATTCATACTTTGTTCATTCTGAATGCTCCCACTGACCTTACCTATCCTCTTCTGTCTTGCTAGCCACCTGCTTCTTCTCAGATAGTGACCCTTCTGTCTTCACATCACATATATTCCTTTGCCTTCTCTTGTTCCCTCACCTCCCTTGTCATATCCCTGTCCAATCTCTCCCTCTCTTCACTTTCCTTCTCTTGCTTGCTAAGCTCAGTAATCTTGTGGGCATTATTCATTTTCAGTTGATCCTGATCTGGCTTCTGTTTCTACTCTTTTTCTTAAAGGATTTTGTGCAAGAGTATTGGTCTTTGCTTTTACAGCAGTTTTATTTTAACAGTGAAAAAGAAGTTGATGAGGAAGTTTTCTTTAAAAAATAATTTAATAATAGGTCAGGCAGTGCTGATGAATGCTTTTCATTCCAGCAGAGGAAGTCAGATCTCTGTGAGTTCAAGGACAGCATAGTCTACAGAACTAGTTCCAGGACAGCCAGGACAACACAAAGAGAAACTCAAAAAACCAACCAACCAACCACCACCAACAAAAAAAAAAAACCCAAACAAATAATTTTACAATTTAATCTTATGTGTATGTATGGGTGTTTTGCCTACCTGTATATTTGTGTACTACATATGCAGCTGGTGCCTAGGACCTGGTGACCATGAATGCAGATCCCCTGGAACTGGAGTTACAAACAGTTGTGAGCTACCATGTGGATGCTGGCAATTGAACCTGGTCCTCTGGAAAAACAGCCGGTACTCTTAACCACTGAGCCATCTTGCCAGTCTGAAAAAAAAGTTTTCTTGATGGCCATTCACACTCTGTACTTTCCTGGTGGCATCATTTTGACCCTCCATTGCTCACCCCTCAGGAGATGTCCTATTGTCTTTTTGCCAATGAGGGTTTCTTCCTCTACACAGTGACACCACAAGGCAGGTTTTGGTTCCAGTTTTCTCGCTATTCCTATTTGTTGGTTCTTATTTAGAAGAGGTGGGACCTATTGTTTGTTTAGCTTTATTCTCATTATTTTCCCTCCAACCCTGTTTCTTAAACTCTTATTTCCAAAAAGTCTTCAACTCTAGTTCTCAACTTTTTATTTTAGGCATCAGATTACATCACACTCTGCTTTCCCAACAACCAGTGATACTTGGATAGATGTTTTATGTAAACTTGGACTTGACAACTTATTTCCTCCACATGCTCTCCCTGGATATGTGCTTTTGCTTCTGTTCCTGGTTTCCACTCATGGGGTTTCTGTGTATTAAGGCAGGCTGAGCTTTGCTATTGCTTTGAGATTTCTTTTGCCATCTAAAAATTGTATCAGATCATTACAGTTGAAGCTATCTTTTCTTGTAGAAATTCTTTATATATATTTATGTTTAATAAATACATTTTTTCCATTTCCAAACATATTTCCTATCTTGGACCTCATGATAGGTTCAGAATATCTATTATATCTTATATATAAGATATCTTATATATCCTTATCTAACAGTATCTTTGTTTCCTATACTCCAACCCTTTAGGATGCTGCTACATGCATCATTCTCAGCCACAGATCAACTCACATTCTTTGCTCATAAACCTCAAACACTCCAGGCTGTAAATTACAACAAAGTCAGTGTCACCGTCTCATACACTGTAGTCAATGTTCCTGATTGAACTGTGTTCCCAACATCCTCCCATTTCCCTAAAGCACCACCTAGTTAAATTGCATCAGGCTACTTCACTTGTATTGTTGAAAGTGTTAGGTTGCCCTTTACAATGCCATTGCTTCTGGGCAGTCTTCCTGGAATTTCCTGGTTGCCTCTTCTGAGGCCCAGTAATATTATGCCTATATAATTTCTTAGCTCTTTATGTTGCTCCTAAATGGTTCTTAGTTTCTTCCTTATTCTGGTTACTTTGCTGTGTGCTATCCTATTTTGAACTTCTTTAGATAAACGCATACTATGGTATTACCGTCTTGACAATCCTTGCTGCACCCAACAGAATATTCCCAATATTCCCTTTACAAATTGCAGTTAAACAAATAGATTTCATTGTCTGTCCTTAGGGAACTTTGGTGACTTTATTTACAGTGTTTTGCACATAGTTGAAGTTTTAATGTTTAACTTCCAGTTGCAATCTTTTTATTTCCTGGGGATGTCTGAGAACAGCTAAGAAATTAAATAGGTATAATATTAACTGGCCTCAGGAAAGGCAACCAGGTAATTCCAGGAAGGCTGCCCAGAAGCAGTGGCATTGAAACAGGGAAGCTTAACGCTATCAACACACACTGTAAGTCTTTGCAATTCACAATATGTCAGCACATGTGTGTGGACCCAAGCACCTGCCTGTCATTTAAATGATAGTTTGATATTTTCCTAAATGGCTTTTGACTAGGGAACAAGTAAGGAAATTCCTGGGACAGGCATGCCTATATTTCTAAAAACACTTCTTTTAGAGAAAGGGGAAAGAATGGACTTGTATACCCTGGATACTTTTTTTATATGAATGAATAAGTCATCGAGGAGAAATTAAATGAAAGTTATGCACTTTCTTAAAATGCATTCATACTAATATTATAGATAAATTACTACAAGAAGCATTTAATCTTTATTTTGATACTTGCAACTTTGATATAATACATCCATGAAATTCTATCTTTGAGATACACAGATATGCTCATGTATATATGAAGTCAAGTTCCTCCATAGATATGAAGAGGCTATGTAGAGTCTGATTATGTAATTCCTTTCAGAATCCTGGCATCTCATTGCTGTGTGGAAGTGGAGCTTGTTTGATAAGGAAGGTATATGAATTATAGCAATTTCTTATTTCTGATATTCCAAGAGCCAGAACATGTGACTATGAACATATGTATATATTTGTGCTTGCATTTGTCTTTTTGTATGTATTTATAATGGTATGTATTTTACACATTGTAATCAGGATATCCAATAAAGAGTAGTAAACCTATTAAAATATTTTTCTTTTTCACTTTGAAATGTAGTGAAACCAATCAGAGGTAGCTTTTCTTAACTTGTCATCTGAGGAAGACATTTATAATTTACCTGAAACCACTGTATTTTAATGATATATTGCTAAAAGAAATACTTATCAAAGAGACATTTTCCTGCTCAGGACATTTCCATTGAGTAAAGGTGATTAATTTCAAGTTCAAGAGAGGGGCAACAGCTTTTGTATGCTTCCTGAAATTAAAAGGAAAACTTGTTTCCTTTGGGGCAGGGAGGGCAATCTAGATCCCAACCTTTCCTTAAAGTGTCCAGGCTTCAACTCTTTCCTTTAATAGATAAGAAATGTTGGTTAATTGAATAGTGGAAAAATCTTAATGAACATAGTATTTAATGTCTGCTTCAAATTGATACAAATTTTGTTTTCCAAAAGCTTTTATTTCCTATTGGGGTTTCAGCCATTCTCTAGGGGCATACCTACCATGAGGTCACATCAGAAGCCACATCAAATAATTACTTTGGCATAGTCCCCTTCCTCAAAGATAATAATTCACCTTCCTAGTGCTAAGACTTCCCTAGGAGAACACACCTCTTCCAAAGTGCTTTCTTCACCCACCTACAGAGAGACAAGAAACAGTGCCTCATGTAAAGACACAGTTCCTATTCTATGAATATGAAATGTCCATGATGCTATCAATTTTCTATGGTCTTATCTGTGCTCATATGTTAATTTGTGTGTTGGTTGCCCCACTGTCTTGTGTCAGTTTCTGGAATGGAAAGAGCAAGGCTTAAAGAAGACTGTTTCTTTCTCAGGAAGCAACATTAAAACTATAACAGTTAACACACTTGGATTAAAAATGATTATTGATAATTCTACATGCACCTAGAGAACTTATAAAATATACTTAATATAAAGGAATTTATTAAAACCTGAAATGATCTAATTGCATCCCAATTACAAGGATTATATCAATCTACCTATCCATTTCTTCCTACAGAGAGATAGTTAGAGTGATATAAATCTCTGTTGTACTTTTCAGCCAGTGATACACACCAGCTATAATATGACCAGATGCACTGGACTCTCAGTCTACAGAATGCGTAGAGCCAAGGTTTGGTACTCTTATATTCTGGAATGGTGTGCTTATGCTAGATCCTTGCTTCTATCTCAGCACAATAAATGATTTTTATGCCACGATGACTTTTGTCCCTCACCTGTTGTTGCTGAGAAAATACAACTTGTAAATCAACCACCTCAGCAATTAAAATGTATAGACCGATAGAGGGCACACTTTGCATTCTTTTCCTGCTTTCTTCTTAAGGCTCTGTAAGAATTATACCTACTTGGTTGCTTGGCAGCCCTGCTCTGCTTGCTCCACTGATAATGTGATTATCTTGATGTCATTAGATAGAGGAACAAAAGCAACGAGTACCCAAAGCTTTAACTCTCCCCAAGCACTTTTGGCTTGAGATCCTCATCTTCTCTCCAGAAACCAACCTCACAGTTTTAATGCTTGTGACATGGAAATTAAAGTTAGAATTTGTCTTAGTTTGCAGTTAAACACTAGCCTCTATGCCTTCTTACAAAAATGTTAATTTAAAATTATTATTTAAACATTTTTCCACTAAAGTGCCTGCTTAAAAGTTTAAGCGGTTGATAAAGTTGGGAGTTGCCTAAAGGATTCCAAATGAACATTTCTCTTTAATTTTTACAGATGGATTCATTGCACATACGTATGTACTTCTCCTATTTTAGTGGTTGAAAATGGTCATTTAATCTCATATGAGAATATAAAATTTACCTTTTTCAAAATTATACTTTTCCCATATTGTTTAATAAAATATAACTCAAGGTTTAAAAATCTGTTACTTCATTATTCTTCTCCTCACATGTGTTCCAACACACCACACCTTTCTTGTACTCAAATCTGACTTTTAATGTACAGGGATTTATGGTATGTTAATGTTAACCTGCACAGGTAGCTAACACTCCTCTCCCCTCTTTTGCTCCAAGACTTTGAAGCCCAACTTTGGTTTGTTCCATTGGAATGTCCAATCTGTTCTTTCTCTCTGAGGATTAATTGAATCGTAGTGCAGTATATATCCTATGATCAAAAGACATATCCTGTGTATACCCCCCAAGATAGATCCCTTTGAGATAGCTATGTTTATTATTCTCAGTTATTCCATGGCCATTGATGGTGTCTGAATACCCTGCTCTGTCTGAATGCTGGTCGCTGAAGGTCCAGTTAACTGGGAAGAATTTGGATCAGGGGTCCCAGTATATACTCATGCCTAAGTATGTACAAAAACGTGGTACTTTTTTCCTGATTTTGTAAAGATGTTTATCTATACCTGTGCATCCCCTTTCTTTGTATATGAATACATGCTCAAGGGTCAGGGCTTTAGGGTATTGTGTGCTAATTCTGGGCTATGATATGAGAAGGTGGTAGAAACCAGCATAAGTTAGATGAATGGAATGAACAAACTTGCTCAAGTTTTCTGTTTCTTCAAGGACCTTGATACCTACCTAATGGTGTAGAGGACATAGAATTATTCTTCTTGTAGCCTTTATTTCACATGATATATGTTGCTACTCATCTTCTCCAGAATAACATGGTGGAGAAACTTTTCTGGGATCAGGAGACTAATTAACAACAACAAAAACCCACTGATGTCTGTGAAATGGACACTTGGCAGTTTCCCAAATCACTTTTAGTAGGTTGGTTGAGATTAGTGTATTGTGGAGTTGGTGAAGCAGGTTGACCACTCCTGATGGCAAGTGATGCCATAGCCAATGTGACTTTTGAATGAATCCTGCCAATTATGAAATACCTTTTCCTCTTCCTTTAAGGTTTGTTATCTGAAAATTGAGAAATTGAAAACTACTCCTCATATATTTGATACCTGCATTGGGACTTCAATGCAGTCTACTTGTTCCTTTATGTAGACATCCTTTATACATAAGCCCTTTGTAGATACCAAGAATGACCTCAACATGCCACTGACTTGAAATGATTTTATTGCTACTCTAATGTCTTCTGTGCATCAAGTACTTGTGTCCAGTTAGTTGAATTCAAAGAAAGGTTTGAAAGAATAGGGGGTGGCTAGTCCTAGGAAAAAGAAAGAGTGGAGACAAGATGATCATCTCTAGGGCATGGGGCTCATCAAGTGGGAAGAGAATGTGAATTATTCTACTCTTTTGAGTTAATGTAAAATTAAAGTATTTCATAAGGAGGAAGATGAGTGCTGACATCTATAAAACTATCCATTCATCAAAGAGACACTTAAACACCCTGACATAGAATTTGCTTTTTCCAAGCAGCAGGAACCCTTATGGGAGTGTGCTGAGTAGGTGATTGACAATGCAGGATGTTTGAGGACCGTTCACATAGGAAAAGTTAGAATGTGGACAACTGAATTCATGTGACACCTAATAGTTACTTCCACATGAATTTTTGCTAACAACTATTTGGACAAACATGATGAGTTGTTCTGAACAGAGGACATGAAACAAAATTGCTTCTTAGAGTATTGGCCAAATGCCTACATCATCCGTGTGGCCTTTAGTAATAAGTAATTCACTTTAATGTTTGGTCAAAATTCCTAAAAAGAGAAGATATGTTTATCAGTTCTTACATGTCATTGATGTCAACTTGAAGAATCACAACTATAACCAGCATGAGTTGGTACCATATATTGTTTTTCCATAATGAGGTAACTAAAGTAGAAGAGAAGTACTTGACAAATTTTGATTAACAACTACAATTTGAAATGGCATAATGGGTTAAAAAGCTGTTTGGATAAAGTAGTATAGGTACATCCCCTTAGGCTACCTACTGCAATTATATACTTTATTTGGTGAAGATTGACATTCACTGGAGAGAATCCTTTGGCCTAGTGCAGGTCTCTGTCTTCAGTCTTATTTGAAGCAGTATTTTATTAGAGATTCAATTAAAGACAAATTGTCTGTGAGCAATTTTTTTTTATAGAATGTGAAGTAGAATAGAACATTTAATATGCTGGGTAATTGATCATAGAAACAAAGCAGTGACTAGGAGGTTTGGTATGAATTTACTAATGAAATCTTAACCACAAATCACAGAGATTTTACTTTTAAAGGGTAAAAAAAAAAAAACCCTAATTGTTTGAACTAATTGGAGACCAAGGATATTAGTTGGATTTATTTAGATAGTCTTACTCTGTAGCCCTATCTGTCCTCAAATTCCTGTCTCAGATTTTCCTGTCTCAGCCTTGTTAGTGCTTAGGTAACTGAGATAATAGGTGTGCGTTACCACATTAAACTTTATTGATTTTTGACTTATCCTAATATTATTATGTGACAAAATAAGAATGACTGTATTTAGAGATCTATCTTGACTCAAGAATAAAGCAGATGAAGTCCCCAACCCATAGTAGTCTTTTGTGGTATTCTGAATGATGATTCTTTCAGAAGTACATTGGAAGCACACATTATGATGTTGTATTATTTCCTGGGGCTGCTGTAACTGAGTGTCACATTCTAGTGGGATGAAAACACTGGAGACTTGCTTTCCCACAGCTCCAATATTAAGATATTAATAAGTTAGCAAGCCTCTGATGAGACTCTACATGGTAATTTCTTGTTGTCTTTTCCTGCTTCGTGTAGACCAGTATCCCTAGGATGGCTTGTGGGATGACTCTAGCCACTGTCTCCTCCTTTATATACTCATTTCCCTCTGTGTTTCTTTCTCTTTTATAATGAGAACCATAGTTATGCTAGGTGTGGTGGTAAAGAACTGTTAGTCCAAGCATTTGTGAGGCTAAGGAAGGGGGCATCAGGAATTCAAGGGCAGCCTGGGTTATTTGGTAAAATCTTTGTCTTGAAACAAAATAATGGCAGATAAAGAATACCAATTATACTGTACTAAGATTCAACTTACTGGTATCTTATTTACAACTATGAAAACCCTGTTTCCAAAAAGGTACTGGAAATAAGGTATACTTTTGAGTACACAGTACTGTGCATAACATGCTGACTGCATCAATACCTGTAGTCATTAAACCTTATTTTATTTTCACAACAGCCCCTTTGAACAGGTGATAAGAGTAATAAGTGGCATAGCTGATGGAGCAGTAGTAGTGATAGAAACCAGGTGTATTTCACATAAAGCAAGAGTCATCCTAATGACAATCCATAGACTTGGGGATACAGTGACCTTGGGGGGAGATGTTTTAGAGATATCCCACACATGTTAATCTTTAGAGTATATGATCTTCAGTTTCTCTCTGATTGTGCAGTTCTAGTAAACTTCATGAATCTAAAGGTTCACTCATTCATTCCTTTATAGAATCAATTGATTTTGCTTCTTACTGCTTAGGCCTTTTTATGAAGCTGAACATGGTTTTCAGCTGTTTCCCCTAAAGCTCACTGTCCTCCAAGAGTCGAGAGTACCCTGTAGGGAACATTATAGCAACCTCAAGATTACCTGTGCCATGCATGGTCTGTGGTGTGAGTCATCTTTTTGTCCCCATGATGATGAGCAGTATCTGCCACTGGGAAGCAGATGGGCTATTTCTATTTGTGTGCTATATATAATGTTCTTGTGAAACTATATAATTGTTTTGAGAGTTTTATACATGAGTACTTATATTTGACATGTAAATACATGAGTAGTTACATTATTTCCACCCCTTCTTTCCTCCCTGTAATTTCTGCGGTCCTCTTCATTCTTGCTTCAGTTCCTGACCTCTGCTTATTTAATTGTTACACATTTACGCACACATGTATGCATATAAATACAGCCTGCTAAGTTTATTTAGTGTTGCCTGCATGTGTATTTGATTAGGGCAGACAGACCACTTGGGATCTAATAATCAATCAGGAGGTTTCATCCTGAAGACTGCTAATTCTCTCTCTCTCAGCCATTAATGGCTCCTCACCTAAGGGTGGGGCCTTTTGAGACCTCCCACATCTACTTTAATGAGTCAATGGTGGTATTGTGTAGATCTTTTTTGTTTTAAGCTTCTGTAAACTTTTCAAAGTGCATAGCAAGGTAGAGGGGTAGAGTAGCATATAAATCCTCATGTCTGTTGCAAAAATTAAACAATAAGGAATTTTCTACACTTAATGTTGTGTCAGTTTACTTCTGTTTGTTGAAATGATATAAAGCTTATATCAGGTTCATGTTATTGTATGCTATATATTTCTGAATGCATTTCTTATAAACATGGACATATATTTTTTCCAAATTGTAATGTCATTCAGATACCTAACAAAATTAGTTCTTCTTTGGCAATAACAGTTATCAACCATATATAGTAGATTTCCTCAGCTATCTCAGTTCTCCTTGTATAACTGGCATGCATGAATCAACATTAAAGAAAACCTACTGTGGACTCATTCATCTGACTGAATGTCCTTAAAGATTCAAAAAATTTGTTATAATTTTCATGCCTATCAATAGTGATGGTTAATTCTGATTGTCCACTTGACATGCCTGAGAAGAGAGACCATCAGTTGAATTACCTTTATTAAATTGGCCCATGGGCATAGGGGAGTAATACTTCTTTTTTTTTGATTGCCAATTGATGTAGGAGGCCTTAGCTCACCATGGGCTATATACCCCTAGGCAGGCAGGTTGGCCTGAGGTATGTAAAAATGCTATTTGAGAAAGCTAGAAGGGGCAGGTCAACATGCAGTGCTCCTTGGTGGTCTCTGCTACAGTTCCTCCTCAAAGGTTCCTGCCCTGACTTCCCTCAATGGTGGACTGTTGTAATGTGGCAGTTGTAAGATAAAATAAATCACACCTCACCCAACCTGCTTTGGGTCATGGTGTTTATCACAGCAATAGTAAGCAAACTAGACCATCATTATTCACATTAATCCATTTTCCCGAGACATTTCCACATGCATATCACAGTTCATCAAGAGTTCCCAATTCTGGGATAGTATTTCTTTGCTGCTCGTTGTGTGTGTGTGTGTGAATTTTGTTTTTAAAGGTCAGTTTTCCATAGAATGTTTAACCTATGGCATTTGGGCACTTATTCCTTTGTGTGATTCATTTAATCTTCTACCTTTATCTTCCACAATTTTGGTCAACTGAGAGAGTTTTCTGGAAGCCTTGATTAAGTTCAGGTTCAGTCTTCTGGTGAGGATACTTCATAAGGATTGCTGTGAGCTTCATGATACCTTACAGCAGAGGGCACAGCACGCACACACCTGGTGATGCCAAGACTATGAAGTTGGTAACCGTGGTACTGGCTGCTTGATCCCTTCGTTGTCGTGTTCCCATTAGCCTTTCATCTTGATGATCAGTGTCTGAGTCATCAGTTTCATTAGAGATTGCAAAATTGTGTGGCTTGAAAATTCTTTCTGTATTCATTAGCTGAAATTCTATTAAAAAATAACTGTTCCTTCTCAAGCATAGATATTTTGTTGTGGAAGAGAGGTCTCATAGTAAAACTTAGCAAAATAAACAAACGAAACCAAAACCCAAGTAAGGCAAAACAAAACAAATACTTCCCTCCCACCCCTACATCTGCACTAGCTACTAAACTCTCACAGTAAAGAGCTGATCTGAATGAACAAAGACAGTGAGTTGATTTTCACTACAGGAAAATCACAGTGTCAGATCCCTGCCTGTCAGGTAGGGGAGGTTTTATCTTCAGCTTTTGTCTCCTGGAACAGTAGTTGTAGAACAGCATCAAAAACAAGATGTTTTGGGTTGTGCGCACAGAGATGAATTGCTAGCCTTCTGCAAATCTGAATTCTGTTGGCCATCCTTTCATTATGTTTCCTGTTAACAGCTGGTTCTGCCTGGTGCACTCTGAGGTTCATTGAATTAAAAAAAAAAACAAAAACAAAAAACACTTGGTGCAACTTAAGCACCCTGTTCAAGGTTAGAGAGAAGGAAAAGGACCAACTTAGAGATGAACTGTGTGTGATTAGAAAATGCCACCTGAGAGGAATTAGTTTCCTCAAAGCTTGGCTCACATTCCAGGTAGCCACTTAGAAACTGTGCCAGTACCCCATCCTTGCCTTATTTTTTGTTAGCTACTTTCACCTTGTAGATATCTAGAGAAAAATGCTTATGGTTTCATTGTTAGTGGTGTGATAGGGAAATTGTTTAAAAAAAAAAGCACTTTTCAAGTTTATCATAGGAGCTATTTTTTTCCTGATCATAGAAATCTTTACCTGGCTGAAAGTTGAACTCACAAGTTAACACTGGTATAGGATTTATAATGTATTTTGTTTAAATCTAACAGTTATATTCACATGTTCTTAAGTTATTGAGATGATTAAGTAAAGGAGCTATTTATTAGTAATGAGTATATATATTGTGAAAATTAAACAGTATGTAGATCATAAGAACCCTGTTTCTAGAGAAATACCAAATTGTTGGTATGATTTCCTTGGTCATAAAGTGCCTTTATAGTACATTTTGTAAAATGTTGCTGGGTGCTGGGGGTTGAACCCAGAGCCCCAGGCTTTCCAGAGCTCTTGACTACTCAGCCACATTCCAGGCTACCGAGGACTTCTACAAGAGTAAAAGTATTAAGTAGTTATATTGTGAACCAGAAAATAGAATGAAGAATGTGTACAGATTCTTTTATTAATAAAAGAAAGAATGAATTCTTTTCTTTAACCTGAACAGTATATTTTTTGCAGGAAGTAAACAAATAAATGACATTTAATAAATGAGTATAAAGACACGAATAACTGGTACCAACCTTTAAAAAAATAGCTTGGTTTCTGAATGTTGTTTTTGCAATAAACCTTCTATTTTGTCAAGAAGTTTAGGTGTTTGGTCTTGGGACCAACTGATAAATTTTTTATACTTGTATTCTTGTAAGGAGTTAGCTTTTTAAAAATGTAGTTTCTAAAATGAATATGACTTTTAAATTCATTAATTATTAAAGAGGCAAATAGATACCAAACTACCAGCAGTAGTCTTTCCATCAAGCAATGACTACTGTTAAAATTTTGGATTATTTAGTTCTAGTTGTTTTTTTTTTCTTTTCTGACATAAGCATTAAATTCAGAAAAAAAATATCACAGGCATGTGCTCTCACTATTCTAACAATTCGGAATGTCTGAGTGTAGAATATTCATGAAAATTTGAAATCTATTTCTTGTTGGACAGGTTATGCTGAAAACTTTCTTTTTAGGTTTTAGTTTTAATTATGTGTATGTGTGTGGGTATGTCTGTGAATGCAGGTCTCTGGAGAGGCAAGAAGAGGCCATCAGAGTCCCTGGACCTGGAATTACAGGTGTGTGTGTGTGTGTGTGTGTGTGTGTGTGTGTGTGTGTGTGTGTGTGACTGAAGTCTACATTCATGTAAGGAGTAAGCTTTTTAAAAATGATGTGCTAGGAACCCAAGTCTGGTTCAGTGAAAGAGCAAGAAGCAGCCTTAAGCATTGAGCCATCTTTCTAGCTCTGACACTGAAAACTTTAAAACACTGCAGTATTTATTTAAAATGCTGCTATGAATGAGTGAATATCCTATGCATCTTTTTCCACAGCTTTTTTTTTACATATCATTGACAGAATGGACGTGCTAATATATTATAATGATTACATTTATTGACCATTTAATGTGCCCCAAGCATACTTTCTTGTTGCATTCTGTCTTGGTTTGTGATGCTGGGGACTGAACTCAGACCCTCAGGTATGCTAGGCAAGTTCTCCACCACTGACCTATTCTTTAGCCCCTTGAAACATAGGTCTTAAGACTATACATTATTTTGTCATCCAAACTCCTCTTGGCATGGCTGATTTTATTTAATTTTTACAGATGAAACAGCAGAGACCGAGATAAGTGAACAGTATTTCCAAGGTGACAGAGTTGAAAAGGGTAGACTCAAGCTCATTCTAGGCATCCTGTCATAGCCATCCCCTTTTCCATAAGGCTGGAGATGTGAGGCTTTTGATTTCCCTACCAGTGTTTTTTTTTTTTAGAACATTTTACTCTTTGTATTTCTTTAGGTGAGAATGGTGGGTGTATTGCTTTGTGTCTCTGTTAATGATTTATTCATTTATTTTATTTTTTTTAAAGAAACATCCCACTTAAATCTTTTTCCATTGAGAATAAAGGTATCTACCTCCCTCAACCCCAAATAACATATATTTAAGTAGGAAGACAAGACTTTCTCTCCTGTTTTCCAAATAAAGTTAGATGCTGATTCTGTTGCTTAAATCATATTCCTTATTTCTTTTCAGTAATGCCTATACCCTTCTCTAACATAAATAATGTTTCTTTCCTCTAAATCTGTTGCCATTTATAGGTCACCTTATGGCCATCTCCTTCCCTACCCACACCAGCAGGCTTCCAATTTATCTTGTGTTCTCTTCTTCACTGGGCATTCAGAATGATTGTTACAAAGCAAGTCAGAGTATTTGGTTCTCTAACATAAACGCTTCAATGGACTATGCCCATTATCTCCCAAATAAATTTCAAACTCCTTGTCCAGTCTGGAAGACAATGTGACCTGAGCCCTATCATGCATTCTCTCATCTCCTTTGTTATCTCAATCCTGTCTCTTCTTTCTGTTTCCACAAGCACTCAAGTTGTAGTTATGTGTCAAGACTGCTGTGTGCCCTGTCAACTGTTGAGACAAGTTTCTTTCTCAATAACTGGAAAGGATTGAAAGCAGCATCATTTTTTGTTTTGTTTTGTTTTGTTTTGTTTTTTTTTTTCATTAGGTTTTCTGTAGTAAACTCCCAGGGCCAGAACAAGGTGTAGTCTGAAAAGTATGTTCTCTTCCATCTCTTTCTGAGATGAGGACCTCTTTCAACTTCATACCCTGAGAGTGTCACTTACCTTCTTCTAGTTCCAACTCCATTATGTTGAGTCTCCTGTTTATTCCTCAATCTTAATAGAACTTTCTCTCTGTTCCTGTAACAGACAACACCATGCATTCATTGATTTCATTTTCCTTTTCTGTTTCATTACTAGATAGTATTTTCCAGCATCCTTTGGAGTGGTAGGGGCATGGCCTGAATTTTGATTTGTGAAATAGTAGAATAATAATTCTACCTCCATGCTTGTTCCTAGTTTCCTAGTAAGCCCTTTGTAGGAGACATTTGTGATGCTGTATCCCTTTTCACTTCATTTATTGAGGCAGAAACTCCGGCCCCATTTTTTTTTGTGTGTGTGTGTTTTGTTTTTTGTTTTTGTTTAACCTGGTGTTGTTTAAATCCTAGTTAAGTAAGGAAACCTAAGGGAAAAGAGAGTCAATATTTAAGATTAATTAAATGTGAATCACAATAACAATTAGCAAAATAATACCAATATTGACAAGTTCACCTAGCCAGTTTGCCTTGGCTTCTGCCTCCCTTGTGCTGGGATTACACATGGCCACCACACCTGCATTTGCCTGGGTTTTTATGTGGATGCCCGGGATCTGAACTCTGCTCCTCATGCTTGGGTGATGTGTGACATAGCCACCGAACCATCTCTCCAGCACTTCCCCTTACACTCTTCTACCACACGTCTTACATTAGAACTTTAACAAGGCCTTTGTGACCCCAAGTTTTGTGCCAAGTCTTCCACCATGTCTTCAGACCATTTGTTCATTTTTTTTTCTGAGAATTTCTATTTTTTTTTTTTTATCGACAAGGCCTTTGGAAAAGAAGCTATTTTGAGTATTTTCTCTAAATCATTTAATATCCCATAGTAAGAAGCAGCCAACTTGGATGAAAAAATCATTGTCTTTGTATCACACGCTCTCCTGCTGATGGAGCCATACATCCCGCTTTAATTATGCTAAATTTGTAGTCTTGATGTAGAACTCACCCTATTCCTCCCAATTCCCTTTACCCTTCTTACCCTCAACTCAGTGACTGTTAGTGGTGTTCTGTTTAGATTATTTTATAGCAGTGAAATCCTATTTTAGCATTCACATGAGCCTTTATTTGCCTGTTTAAAATTTCAGTTGTTTTTCTGCTTCTTTTCCAAATGTGGTGGTGGTGGTGGAATGAGAAATCAGGGGACTAGAAAAGTCGTTGCTGTGACTTCAGGCAGCTATGTACAGCTCTTATGCTTGTCCTTACCAGAGAATTGATTTTTATGGGATTAATTGTTGCTTTTGTTTCTGTTTTTACTTCTGATGCATTTGGGGATGTTCCTGTCGCCATACTGTCACTACTCTCTCAGGAAGAAGTCTGAAGGTTCAATCCAGTTTTAGTGAATCCCAGACTCTCTTGCTCTGGGTGAACATAGGTGGCTTGCTCTTCTTGGTCTTAGATGCTCTGTTCTCTGCTCAGTGCTGAGACTGTTGGTGAGAAGCAGATTGTCAGGGATAGCCAAATTTCAGGTCCTGTTCAACTTTGACTTGGTAGAGGCAGGAGTTTTCCCTAGAGACTTTGTTATTTATGTTTGCAAGTCAGCTGCTTTGTTTTTTTTGTTTTCATTACAAATGGAGTTTTTCGTTAATGCTGCCTTGTCTTCTACAGATACTAAAAAAGAAATCCCCTTCACTTTCAAATTTTGTTGAACCAGAAATAGCCATCAACGTAGGTTGGGAAACAAAATTAATGCCCACATACATGTAGCCTAGAATAAATGATTCCATCAACTTATAGCTATTATTGGGCATTTATTAGGTAAACTTACAGGTATGTAGGGTAGTACTTTGAAAGAAATAATCTTCTAATGGGATGTTTTCATTCTCTCTTATATGTAACTTTTATTATACTGCACCATTATTAACTCCATCAAGTCCAAAATCTTATAAAAGCAAATATTGCAGCATCTGTGGACTTGTAACTAAAAAGCATCTCATTTCCACTGCAAGACTCTTCTGGGGCTGTGGGAAGGATATTTGAAAATGCAACAAATACATGACATATATAAAAAAAGTGATTTGGAGGACATTAAATGTTTCTCAGTATTGACTAACTGGGAAGAAACAGAACAGAGATTTTTCTAATGCATTTTCTTTTCCCAGAGACTGAGGAGCTATGTATACAATAGAAAAATGCTTTAAAGTAATTCCAAACTTGGGATGGGAGGATGGAAAGAACTTTGTATGTCCCTTCTCAATGTTAGGGTTTTAAATGGGGACAGTCATGCCTAAGTAAATTGTCACTAAAGAGTTTCATTTTGGAGGCCAAGATTCCAGGTAAATGAAAATGAATATTTTAAATGTTGGAAATTTAAGAAACAAACACATAATTTTTAACAGATTTATTTTTCTGGCATAGATTTTTCTGTAATTTGGCTGTGACTTTGTCACTTTCTCTTATTTCTAGCTACAGTTTTTGTGTTCTTGTCCACTTTGTATGATGCAGAGTGAGCAGACATGGCTAATTTGGCTCTGCTCCCTTTGCCAGTACCAGTGGAATTTACTTTCTTAACGTTTCTTGTGATTTTCTTCACAAATTTGTATGAAGTATGTCATGAGAGGCAAGAATCTGAATGGAGAGCACTCAAGGCAGGAGCTGAATATCTTCAGAAAGTTACACAGTTCCCAAGGCTTTAGTTTTCTCTATCTGTTAAATGAATGTTACTAGTACCTATCTACTTAAGATAATCATAAGGTCTAGATATTAATATTTTAAGAGTACTTAATGTGGTACTTGATAATGGGCACATAGTATGTTTTGTTTCAGATTTTTCTGCAAAATTAGTTAAGACTGACAAAAGCAGATATCTTGTCTTTACAATAATAAAGATAAATTTTATTGTGTTAATCCCTTACTTGATGACTTAGAGTGGACCCTATAGTCACTGAGTGGAAACAAGCTCCACCCTAAACCTCTTCTTTATTTTCCCATTAAAATTAGATAAAAGGGAATGTTGTGTTGTGAAGAGCATATATGGTGGATGCATACAGTCTTCATTATTAGAAGAGAGACCTTTTATTGGTAAAACAAGAAGTCACAAATTTCCCAGGATTCCCTTCAATATACTTGGCCTGGACACTGACCTCATTAGAATGATTTGGAGTTGCACTTAAATATTTGTAATAAGATTCAACATCTTGAATGGTATTTCTGGTCACATCCCTCTCTAATACTCCATTGTTTGGATAATACTCATGAGTTTCCTGAAGTACAATGGAAGAGAAGGAAGGTGATGACAATAAATACTGTCATGCTTCTATGGTGTAACTGTTGAAGGAAATGACTGTGGTTGCTAAGCCCTACAGACCACTCATTCTTGTCTCATGGTGCTCCTGTCAGCCTGTGAATCACAGTAGCCTTTGTCTCTGTCTTTGCCCTACCCTTCTATTCTCCTTGACCTGTCTTAATTATATTTTCTATTTAACTATAGAGGTAAAGGCTTAGTATTTCATGCAACTTGAACAGTTCATATATTTATTTTTCTAAAAATATACTGTGAATTGTCCTTAACCATTACTTGGAGAAATTTTTCAAAAAGTAAATATTTCTTGTACATTTTATGTATATTTTGGCAGGATTATGTCAGCATACTGGGTGTGACTTGGATTACGGTCTTGATGTATGCCTTGCACAGACACAAGGGTGCAAGAGTAGTTAGTTACTGGAGCAGAGTTCTACAAACAATGCTTAAGGTACTTGGTACTCACTTTTAATCTAAACTGACTTAGATGGGCTATGGTTGTTCCTTTCCAAAACGTTTGGCTTAAAGACTGGTAACTGATTATTTTGACTGTGAGTCTTCGTGTGGTTCTGCTTCTTCTGGGAAGCTCAGGCCTTGTCGAGTACCAAGCCAGAGTGCATGCTTCTTGTCTGAAAGATCTGAGTTCAGCAGGTTTCCAGGAAGAAAAGGATGAGACACAGAACAAGATCTGTGTCACATGATATCTGATTTCACTGGAGCAGTAGGAGAATGACTTTCTCCACCGCAAAGTGTCAACGCTCTCAGATACACATGCAGGAGAGAGAGACCCTCTATCCCATGCAGGGTAAAGACACAGATCTTTTAGCTAAGCTGCCTGCACCAAGCCAGGCAGCAGCATGGAGCTTGTGGCTTCAAGACAGGGTCAGGTGGCAGGGGAAGGCCCACTTGACTTGGCCAGGTAGTGAAGCTGTTTTTGGGAATAGCTAGCCGCAGACAAATGCTGTAGCTTCACACCAACAAGCAGCAGAATCTCACCATCTCAGTGAGCTTTGGTGACGGCTATGTGGGTGGCCTTGGCAACCGGTGGCCTGATCAGAAGCAATGGTGACAAGGCAGAGGCAGGAGCTTGCATCCTGGGCACCCAAAGTGAACTCTGGTTGCCAGCAGCAGGAGTCTGACTAGGCAGGCAGATCCAAAGGTCCAGTGATGAGTTCTTAGGGGAAGGAGAAGCCCTTCCTTCTCAAGAAAATAGTCAGTGTCTCAGATGATGTTTGATGAAATAGATGGTGGAATGAATGATTTATTTCATGAACGGACATTCCAAACCTTGGGTAGTGGGAGGGGTTTTGGGGGTGAATGTGTTTGATTGGGGCTAGGAGTGCCAGGGATGCTTCATTTACACGTAGCAGCATGGTCCCATCATTACTGGAATGCAGTACCTAATTATCCTATGGTAGTAGGGGTGCGGGAAGAATGTCAGCTGGGAACTATGTCAAAGTTTATACTCCAGGTATGGTGAGAGGCATGGGCAAAAGTGATTGGCTGAAAGCTAAGGTACTAAGATATCTCATTAGCATGAGGAGGCATTTCCAGAAATCCCAAGTGTTCACTAAATGGGTTTCATATCGGGAGAAAGGGTTGGACCTATTATTTCCCTGAGAGCTATGTGACATTACTCTCAGATATATTATGGGGTCTGGCAGTCTGGGAACCCCGGGGTAGAGAGGGGGAGACCTTGCTGACAAAGGGAGTGCATCATTTTGTACAGAGTTCAGGGGCTTTCCATTAATGCCAGACTTCAACCTTATAGCAGGATTTCCTGGCATCTTAGCTCTTTATTTCCCCGCTTTGCCTTATAGCATGTTCACATCCTTATGGTTTTGTCTGTCACTGAATAGATAATTTTGTTCTTTTCCAATCTTCTGAATAATGTTAAAGAAATCCTTGTTAAATGTTTCATGGTGTGTATGGTGTGAGAAAAATCTATAATTGTTCTTGATTTGGATATTTTGCAAGGCAATAAAATCCCAGACATTATAATCCAAGATAAATGATAGCACATTTTGTTTTTGCATTTGTGAAATCTTATTATGCTATTCTATAAATGTATAAACATTTTCTTTTCATAAAGTCATAGGCCTAAATCATGGCTGCTCATTAACAAATGGTTTTCATACTCTGAAACATGTGTGGGCAAGCCCCATTTGGGCAGAAACTGCCTTGATTTGTGTTGTCTGGAATAGAGCTGGGACTTTTACTTGATCATTGGCCTCTAGGAGATAAGAGGTATTTAATGTTTGTTACATATTTACGTACATGGTTTGTCACAAGGATTCTTCATTTCCTTGAATATAGATGGCAAAGTGAAGGGCAGAGAAGATGTATGTAGCTGTGTTTTGCATTACACAGTTTAATTTCAACCATATATGCCATATATGCAGATATATATATATATTCTGGCATTTGACTCTCTGGCTGTCTGGATACAGTCAGCAGTTAGCAAATTGTTCATGTTTCCCCTACAACTCACTTAATGACGATGGAAGAAAACATTTTTAGTGTTTAAGAACTATGTCAGGAAAAAACTATACAAACAAAATGGCCATCGTTTGATGTCTAGGATAAATGTGTAGCATAATCCAGATAACTTTGCATTGCAGTTACATATGGATTAGTCTATTTTGCCTCAGCCCCTGAAATTGTAGTACTTGTAAGTCTTGGTATTTATAGAGTGAAATAAAATTTCTTGATGATCTCAAATATGTCATGTTATATAATAAAGGGAGAAAGGAATTCATATTTGTTTAGATTTTGAACCCATTTCTAATACATGGGCTTTGCAACCAAAATATTAGTGCTCTGTCTTCTGGAATCAGAATCTTCTCCCTGTGTGGTAGCTTGCTAAATGTATTTCGCTTTCTCTTTGGACAGAAGGATGAGTGGCTTTTATGTCCACTCACACATCCAATTAGAATTTTGGTGTAACATGTCTTAGTTCCTGCCAGCTTCTCGTGGAACTTGTGTTCCCAGAGCATGGAGCTCATGAGTACCCACTGGGTATCAGGTATTGTGTTGAAAATAGTTATTCTTTGTAAGTCAGTAAACACATTGCTTTTATTTTGTTATTTTTTAAAGTGGAAAACTGAGGTGTTTCTCTTTCTTTTTTCCTTTAAAGTTGATTCAAATGTAACCAATACAAGTCCTTTAAAATTCCTGGTCATTAACACAATATTTTGCACAAATGGCTCCTTCATTTCACTTTCTCTTGAGTATTTTGTCCCACAGGGAAATCATTCCTTCCTTGTCCCTGGCTGAAATGCTGTCACCAGGCTGTAGAGAATTTGCATTCCATTGCTTCTTCCCTGGCTATCACAGTTAGGAAGTTCAGCCAAGTTGTCATGGGTATCTCTTTAATTTTCTTTCAAATTAAATATGGAATGAGAGAATGTTGGCTTGCTTCAGAAGCAGAGGTGCTAAGACTATGTTACGGGTTTTTTCCAAGATGTGTAATTTTCCAGCCATTCTCCTGCAGCAGTTTACCAAAAATGTGTTCTAAAATATTAAATGCAACTTCAGAAATGAATTTTTGTTTTGTTCCTTAGTATGAAGCCAATAGTCCTTATTCAGCAGACAAAGCAGCTGAAAGGCACCCTGCCTGGCAAGGCTCAGCAGCCCGCAATGAACATCTATCTCTTGGGACACTACTGTTTCACACAAGGCTTTTATCTTTCTAAAACTTTTACCGAAAAGAATGCAGATTTTTAAGTGGCAAAACATTAACCTTACATGTCAACAGAAGGAGCATTTTAATCAAAACAAACTTCCCCCTACAAGCTGAGTATACTTACCCATAAGGTTTAAAAGCTTCATTTGTCAAGGCCTTTGCTCTTAGGTAATTGCTCTTATCTTTCCCTCTTTCTCACTCACTGGCTGCAGCAAGTTGTTTTCACTTTCATCAGCCTCTGTCTGGGCCCATTCTCATACAGTGCCTCTTCCTGTTGGACAATGATAGCTACTGTTTGTCTTTGATTTTTTGTTTGTTTGTTTGTTTCTTTATGCTTCGTGTGTTTCAGCTATGTGCTTAACCAGTACTCATTAAATTTAAATTTACTAGCAGCACGCTGTAGTTAGTTGGAGTGTATGGTGAAGCTTATAGGCAAGGGGTAGAGAGGCCAGTGATAAGAGCCTCACGATGTTAGGCCACAGGATCCTCTAGCTGTCCTGTATTGAAACCAGCAACTTCCCAGTTTTGTGATTCTACAAGTGTGCCTTCTTCCTGCAGCCCTTCATCAGCCTCTCCCCACTGTTATCCTGTCAGAAGGCCTGTCCTCACCTTCTCTCAGTTATCTATCCTTGCACACAGCTTCTCCTTCGTCAGGCTCCTCCCTGCCTTTGAACATCTGAAGTAAAACATGAGCAACAAATTGGATCAATTTCTCTACTGGTTCCACTCATCCTCTTACCTTCCAGTGTTTAGTGAGTGCAGTTGCTACACAGTTGCTCTGCCACTGAGATATATTTCCTGTCTGTGATGTTCTAAACTTCTATTGCAACTGTGAGACAAGTGATCTCTCTCTCTCTCTCTCTCTCTCTCTCTCACACACACACACACACACACACACACACACACACAGTCTAGATTAAACATTGATCTTCTATTTCCCAGCTGTTTTTCTTCCTTCCCTTTCTAATAAACTTATCAAATATCAAAACTTAGAAGATAGTTCATAATGGGGACAGTTTTTAATTGAATTTAAATATTTGTGTTATGATATGAGGGGCAAATAAATAGAACAACACTTGCAAGAAAATTGGTAATTTCAGTCAAAACATGAAGAAAATAAATCTTATCTCCTGTGAAGGTATTTGGTCATAGGAGGCTGTTATATGTTTTATTGTCCTGCGCGCACGCACACACGTGCATGCACATATCTTCATTAGACTTGATAGTGTATGTGTATTATCTACTTTACATTTAGTGTGTGTGTCAGGCAATGCATGTAGAGGCCAGAGGTTGATGTTGAGTATCTTCTGTTTCTTTCTCTTTTTATCTGAGTCAGGGTTTCTGTTGAACCTCAAGCTCACTGACTGGGCTAGTCTCATTGGCCAGTAAATGAGCCTCAGTGATCCTGAATTGACTTTTACATAGATTTGACCATAATTGGTGCACACCAATAATCTTCTGTTTTGTTACTGCCATTGTGGCTCCATCCTGTGACTGAGCTTATTTGGTAATTATTCTGAGTCTCAAATAAAGGAGAGGAAACAGATATTGCAATCGTTCAGTTAAGAAATTTATTTATTTTTTTCATGTTTCTTTCTTAAAATGTTTATTACTTCAGGTTACATCTCCATCACAGTGCCCTCTTTCCACCCTCACAGTCCCACCCTCCCACTCTCTACCCCCTATTCCTTCCACCCCACTCCTCTAGAGTGGAGTGTCCTTCCATACCAGTCCCCTTCCCCAGTTCAGCAGTCATATGAGGGTCAAGAGCCTTATACACTGGGGGCCTACAAGGCAGCACCCCTAGGGCAAAGTGTCTCACTGACAGGAAACAAAGTCTATGTTCCTGTTCCCTTTGTTGCATTGGTTGTAGTATAGTTATCCTGTACTATATGGCTAAAATTCAATTATAAGTGAATAGATGCCATGTGTATCCTTCTGAGTCTGGGTTAGCTCACTCAGGATGAGCTTCTCTAGTTCCATCCATTTGGCTACAAATTGCATGATTTCGTTGTTTCTGATGGCTGAGTAGTATTCCATTGTGTAGCTATACCACAGTTTTTTTTTTTTTTTTTTGATCCATTCCTCGGTTGAGGGACATCTGGGTTGTTTCTAGTTTCTAGCTATTGCAAATAAGGCTGCTTTGAACATATATGAGGAAACTTCCTTGTGATTTGGTGAGGAATCATTTGGATGTATACCCAGAAGTTGTATGGCTGGGTCTTGAAGTAGAGCTATTCCAATTCTAAGATATCACCAGACTGATTTCCATAGTGGTTGTACAAGTTTGCACTCCCACCAGCAATGGAGGAGTATTCCCCTTTCTCTACCACCTTGTCAGCATGTACTGTCATTTGAGGTTTTGATCTTAGCCATTCTGACAGGTGTGAGATAGAATCTCAGAGTCATCTTAAGTTGCATTTCTCTGATGATTAAGGATGCTGAGTATTTCTTCAAGTGCCTCTCAGCCATTAGGGATTCCTCCTTTGTGAATTCTCTGTTTAGCCCTGTTCCCCACTTTTTGATTGGATTGTTTGGTTTTTTGGCATTTAATTTCTTGAGTTCTTTGTAAATTTTGGATATTAGCCTCTGTCAGATGTGGGGTTGGTTGGGGTTGGTGAAGAGTTTTTCCCTATCTGTAGGTTACCGTTTTGTTTAAATGATAGTGTCTTTTGCCTTACAGAAGCTTTTCAGTTTCATGAGGTCCCATTTATTGATTGTTGGTCTTAGAGCCTGAGCTGTTATTGAAGAGGACATTAGAATATAGAAGGATCTCCCATGCTCATGGATAGGTCTGATCAACATAGTAAAAATGTCCATCCCACCAAAAGCAATATATAGATTAAATGCAATTCCTATCAAAATACCACCACAGTTCTTTATAGACCTGGAAAAAGCAATTCTCAACTTCGTATGGAATAACAAAAAACCCACAATAGCTAAATCAATCCTATACAATAAAAAACATCTGGAAGCATCACCATCCCAGATTTCAAGCTGTACTACAGAACAATATTAATAAAAACAGCATGGTACTGGTATAGAAACAGACCAGTAGATCAATGGAATTGAATTAAAGACCCAGAAATGAACCCACACACCTATGGTCTCTTAATTTTTGATAAAGAAGCCTAAACTGCACAATGGAAAAAGGACAGCACCTTCAAAAAATGGTGCTGGTCCAACTGTATGTCGACATGTAAAAGAATGAAATTAGACTCATACTTACCACCTTTTACAAAACTTAAGTCCAAGTGGATCAAAGACCTTAACATAAGTCCAGACACACTAAATCTATTAGAAGAGAAAGTGGGTAAAACTCTCGAACTCATGGCACAGGTGACAACTTCCTGAACAGTTAAGAAATTTTTTTATTTTTTTAAATTTTTTTTACATTTTTTGAAATGTTTATTTATTACTTCAAGTTACATCTCCATCACAACCCTCTCCCTCCACCCCTCCCAGCCCCACCCTCCTACCCTCTCACCCTTCCCCCAGAATGCATAATTCTTTTTTTTTTTTAGTCCAACAAATGGTTCTTTCTCTTATAACAATAAATACAGTACAAAACAACTGAAATAAATAGGCCACAATTCTGAGAGTTATATAGCTTAGCATACATTCTCAATGTCCAGTCCATATGTATTTGGCCCCTGACTTTAACATTCTACTATCTAACTAGCTCCATGAGTTTAAAGTTCTCTATCTAACTCAACTTTCATACTAACTTGCATCACAATTTTAAAAACATCTTCTTAGATCTAGAACGCCCTCTTGATTCCTAAACAGCTCAAAATTTAACTATGAGACTCTAGCTATCTATTCTTCAATCACCTCAGAGACCTGAGAGGGAAAAATATATCTGATTATATAGGAAGTGCAGGGCCTGCAGCTTCCAAAACTAAGAAATGACATACCCGTGGCTGCCTTGACAGTTCCCATTTTCTCTCCATACATTACAGCATCAATCTTCAGCTGTTTGGCCCCATTTCTCTGACAGACATTGATTGTAGAGCAGGAATTATGAAGGACTTACCTACCCTGTCTTGGCAGAGCTAGGCTGTCGACTTACCTGCTTCCAGGTTTTGTCCTTTTTGGACAGCAGTCTGTCTCTACAGCTTCAACTGTAGTTAAGAAATTTATAATCAGAGTACAAATAAAGGATAACACCTATATCCATCACAAAGATTTAACATTTCAAAGATTATTCTGCATAGGTTTCCTCTGTTTTTGCTCTTGTCTCTGCTGAAGCATTTATTATTTTCATTTTTATTCATCTATACCAATTACACATAAATCTCACTATAACTTTTTTATACATGTATGTAATGTTATTTTTATCATATTCACCCCATCTGTCCTGTCCTGTTCCCTCCAACCATTACTACACATTTTCTTTTCCCAGCTAATTGCTTGTTTGTGTGTGTGTGTGTGTGCCCCATTGTGAGATTTTTTTAGCATTTCTTATGATAATTTGAGTAAAGGAGTAAAGGATTATTTATAAGGGTGTGACCCTCATACCAATGGTTCTACCACTGATAAAAATATCTCTTTCCCAAGCAACCACTATTTTAGAGCAAACCTGATACATATTTTATCCTAACATGCAGAATTATTCATTTATAAAATGTTCATTTTTAACAATGCATTTGTAAAAAGTAATGGTTGCTCAGTATCAATGAATACTTTATCCCCCAATTCCTAAGATTATCCTAAAATGCTATATTTAATATCTTGTTTAATTCAATCAGCCTCCAGTTAGGAATAGGGTGCCTTAAAACACAATTAAAGAATACTTACATTTTGATGTCGTTAGAGAAAGTGAGGAGGGAATCAGAAAGGAATAATGAAGAAAGGAAGGAAGGGAGGAAAGAAAGAAAAACACAAAACAAAACACACAGTCTCATGGGACTTCTTAAGTATTTTGTGGAAGGAACTAGTGCTTTCTCTCAATTTTCTGTCCTTAATAGGCACTGTGATCTGTCCCCTGAGAATGAGCGACCTGAAGCACTTTTTAAACAATGTAAACCACAGCTTCTGGTTTAATGAGGGATAGCTTTGCACATTGCATTGCATGTCAGCAGAGATGCAATGATTTCATGTTCTAAAGTTAGACTGCAGTTACTGTTTTGGTTGCTCTTAGAAAAAATGCACACAGAGAATACAGTGACTGAACGAAAGGTGTTGCCAGTGGGCTGTGATTTTTAGCTTTCCAGATATGATGGGATGGTGAAGAGATTGCACATTTGCCTTTTCAGAAAGTGATGGACTTGTGCCCTTGCCTTCCCCATGTTCCCACCACAGCACTCAAGTACAGACTGTTGTCTTTTGATTTGTTGTTTTTTTTCTTCTTCTTAAAACAGTGACAAAGATCTGTGAAGTATAGTATACAGGTGAGTTGCAAATATGTACAGCTGCTCCTCCTGTTCTTGACAAGACTCATGTAGCTAAGACTGACCTTGAAGTCATCTAGCCAATGACTGACTTTAAACTTCTGATCCTATTGCCTCTACCTCTTGAGTCCTGGGGTTACAGGTGTGTGCTACCACACCAGGTTTTATGCAATGCTGGGAATGGAACACAGAACCCTGGTTGGTAGTCATATACTCTACCAACTCAGTTACATCCTCACTCTATGAGCTACTTTTAATTAACAGTAAGCTATTAGTTCCCCTGTGCTCACAAAGACCAACAAGGATGCATATTTTCTTTTCTAAAGATTTATTTTGTGCAGGTGTTTGTGTGTATGTGTGTGTCTCAGAGGACAGCCTTTGATTTTCTCTCCCTACTTGGCTTTTGAGGCAGTCTTCTGTTTCTGTAGCTGTGGTGCATAGGGAATATTCTAGGTGATGATTTTCTCTTCATTGCCCACCTCTCTGCAAGTGTGCTGAGATTATAGACTCTAGCCATTGCATCAGGCTGTTTTTTATTTTTACTTTTATTTATTTTATTTTTTTATTGTGTGTCCTGGCAAAGTTATCAGGCTTCCATGGCAAGCACTTTTGTCTGTTGATCTATCTCACTGGTTCCAGGATTTATTTTTTCCTTAAGGAGAAAAATGTGACTCCTAAGATGCTTAATTTTAAACATTGATAGATGCATATGTCACACATTGAATATTCTCATGATGAATATGTGAAAAGATACTTTGAGTCAAATGTGACATGGTACCTGCCTTAGGGAGGTACCTGAGATGTCTCTCTTCAGAAGGATGAGGATGAGTGATGTAGAGGGGACTAGAACCAAGCAGAATTCTATAAACAACACATCCTTTGCACAAAGATGATGGCAGGCAAGAGGTCCTAGAGAAGTTAAGGTACAGCACTATAATTTGGTACATAATATATCCTTGAGACAAAAGAAGGTAGTCTTCAACAATTTGTATTGTAGTACTCAATAAGCAATATTTATTCTTCCAAAAATAACCAAGAAGACTGATAGAAGTTAAGTTTTATTTCTTTATTTTAATCATGAAGTCAAGAGAAAAAAAAACCTGGTAAATACCTAAAAAACAGTGAATCAAAAGAGGACTGTGCTTACTTGTCGTGTCCCCCCTTGTCCAGCAAGGATGACGCAACTCACAAAAGCTCTTCTCCTGCAGTTTATTCAGGTCCCTTGAAAACAGTCTTCCGAATAATGGGGCAGACCCAACCCACAGGCTAAATACTAATTAAACAGCCAGTCAAGTAAAGCCAAGTGGTGCTATCTTAGAGGTCTACATATGCGGAAGCAAGCCAGATCAGCGGTCTTTGCCAAATATGAACTTATTATCATAAAGAGCGCTCACCGTCGGGCTGGTGGAAGGCGGAGACCAGCGCCATCTTTAGGGCGCGGCACTTCGCAGCTCTCTACAGTTCCTCCTTTTTTATTTTTTCTAAAGTTGGTAAAAGTCCCTGGAAAGGCTTCATAATCCCTCTATCTGGGGATCTCACGGTGGGCCTGAGCCTGTAGGAGGGCGGTGCTCAAACTCTTACCCGTCTCTGGGTCAGCCTCCCCACTCGGGACTGCCCTGTCTTAGGTGGCCGAGACTTACCCGTCAACTCCGTCACTGACTTACCAGACCCTAATATCCGTGGAACAAATTCCTCAGTGGGCAGGGACTATGCTTAGTGAAGATTTACTTCACGGGAGCAAGCCATGCCTGAGGGGACTGGCCCGCCTCAATGGCGACAAGGGCTTGTATAATCATGGCTGCATTACGGTTTTGTGTGGCTCTCATTTTGTAGATGCACCATAGGCAAACCAGAGAGGCTAGTATCATTAGTATCGCCAAAGAGCCTACACCCGCCCACTCCTTAAGATGATCCATAGCCGTCTGTATCCAGGAAGTCAAACCAGTAGCCAGGCTCAGATCCACCCGAGTGGAGTTGATGTGGATGATTGTCGCTCTCAGCTCTCTCATCAAATTTTCAAATTCAGCCAATCAATTCTGTAAGAGGAACTTTGACAATTGTCTAGACAAATTAGCAGCTTTTGTATAATTTTGATATTGTACGGAAGTAACACACAAACCTTGCAATTTCCACTCACACCCCAACTGTGCTAGTTGCCAAAGAGAATCAATCTGTTCTTGTATTAAATCTATACGTTGATTAACTATCATAAGACTTCCCTTGAGATGAGAATTCATAGAGGCCTGAGTATCCAATGCCTGTGCCACAGTGGCTGAGATGTTATTCAGGGCATTGGCAGTCTGTATAGAACTAGACAAGGCGATAGCTGAGGCAGTAGCTCCCACAGCAGCAACAGTGATAGCAGTAACAATAGCTGCAGTAATGCCAAAATCTCTTTTAAATCTGAATAGCATCATAGTATTAGGAACCTCTACAGGAACTGGTACATATCGAGGCATTCTAGTCACCACAGCCACAGGAAAGGCTGTGGCATTCCAGCATAGGGCATAAAAACATGTGCCTGGAGTGCATACTAACTTTTCACCTAAGGATGCACTCCCATTACTTACAATCCACAGAAAAGGAGGCCAGAGACATACTGGCGAAGCTGAAAAGCTCTTGTTGCGATAAGAATGAAACAAAGAATTCCAAGTACCAGAGCCACTACCACTAGAGAAATCCAATCTGGTAGCAGACTCTAGGGAAAAATTACCTCTTTGATAAATTCCTCCTCCAAGCATAATGACAGGTCCCAAGTCCATGCAACTTCCATTTACTCCACACAAAAGCCACAAATCAAAACGATTGGTGGCAGTCTGCTGAGGATCCCTAGTAGATATATCAAGCATTCCTGTACAAGACTTATTCACTATATTACTAATCATGGAGCTAAAGGAAAAATAATCTTGTTGAACCCAAACTGCTCTGCGCTCCTGACATCCAGTCCAGGGAAAAGGTCCTTCCTCTCCTGTGGATCCTTTACAAAAAGGTGCCCAGCGTGGCTGTTTGGTGGGGTTCCGGTCAGAGACTCGTGTGGGCCACCATCCTTCAAGACGAAAACCATTGCCTGAAAACAAACCACCACTCCTACCCCCAAACCTCAGTTGTGGTAAAAAATCTGCTGACTGCTGAGACAATTTAATGCATTTTGTATCATCTGACCTATTGAAGCTCATTAAAAAGCACAAACTACCCTTCAAGCTGACATTTCTATTACCTTCTATAGGGCTTCTCTGATCATCAAAGGGAAGGTAGGGTAAGCCTAGGCTTCTATTACTGCTAAATAAGCGTGGAAACACAGTTGCATCATGTCTGACCGGCATTGGCTTTGGGAATATCGACAGGATCCCCCATCTCGGCTTGGTCATTCCTGACATACTCACTGCTACTAACACCAGGATCCTTAGGAAGGTCTTCATGACGAATCTTCCTCACAAGGCGCTCAGGTACCCACACTGGATCTTGTTGATTCTGAGGAAAAACACAAACAGACCCTCTCGCCCATGTTAGCACAGGGTCAGGCCCCCGCCAAGAGCCTGTCAAAAATCCTTCCACTTCACCATGCTTTTAGGTGAACCATGGGAATCCTGATGTCTGTCCGCTGCTGAGAGGCCTTGAGCATCCAAATTGAAAAAGTTTAAAGTAAATAAGGCTAAAGACATTCTTTCCTTGGGGGTACGGCCTTGGCCTATTCCCCCTTTTTGTTTTTGCAAGCATTCTTTCAAGGTGCGATGAGCACGCTCCAAAATTCCTTGTCCTTGAGGATTGTATGGCAATCCGTGATTAAGCTGTACCTCCATCTGGTTGCAGAAGGAGACAAAGGACTGAGCTGTATAGGCTGGTCCATTGTCCGTTTTCAGCTGTTGTGGTTTTTCCCATGCAGCCCAGGCTTCTAAGCAATGCCCTATGACATTGCGAGCCTTTTCTCCACTCATAGGTGTAGCATGTATGATACCTGAGCAGGTATCCACAGATACATGAATATATTTTAAGGTTCCAAACTCTGAAATGTGGGTAACGTCCATTTGCCAGATTTTGAGTGGCAACAGCCCTCTAGGGTTCACTCCCACACTGGGAGGATGATGATGAATCACACACTGAGGACAGTCCAAAACTACTTGTCTAGCATCTGCTCTAGACAAATGGAATTTCTGCTGTAGAGTTTTTGCATTTACATGAAATAATTGGTGAAACTGTCTGGCTTGATCCAGGAATGAGCTCCAAAATATGCATTCCATCCTGGTCCATTGATCAACTTTATTATTACCCTCACTTAATGGTCCAGGTAATCCTGTATGTGCTCTGATATGTTGAATATAAAAACACCTTTTTCTCTGCCAGATTAAAACTTGTAACTCTTGTAATAAAGCACATACAGTACTACTATTCTTAATAGGACCTGCTAATTCTAATACTTTCACTGCGTTGACCACATAAACTGAATCTGAAATCAAATTGAATGCAAATTGACATCTTTTAAACACCTCAATTACTATTTTCAACTCTATTATTTGGGGGGAGTTCGGTTGTAATTGACATAACACGGGCTCTTGTCTTTCTATCAAATAGGCTCCACAGCCTGTCTTTGAGCCATCACTAAACACATTTGGTGATCCTTGAAGTGGTACTGCCGAAGTAACCTTAGGGAATATCACTGGGTGCTCCTTAAAAAATAATAGTAATGGATGTTTAGGATAATGGTTATCAATCACTCCTTCAAAGCTACATTGCAATATTGCCCAGTCATCTACAGTGCCACACAAAATCTTAATTTGATAACTGGAATAAGGCACTATTATACTGGCAGGAGCAACTCCAAAAGACTGCAAGCATTGTTGGATACCATTCAAGGCTAAAGCAGCAAGTGCAGTGGGATAATGTTCTATTCTGTTCTTACTTGTGTCCACATCCCCGGGCAGAAAGATCTCCCTACTTTCAGGGACTGAACTGGCTGCTCTGTCTGAGCGGCTTCTGGATATGGAGGAGGAGTCGAAGGCGCCATGGCAACGGCTTTGTTTACACCAGCTGCCGCCAGCGTGGCTGAAGGCGCTGTAGCGACGACTCCGCCCACTCCGACTGCCGCTGACGTGTCAGGCGCCATGGCAACAGCTCCTCCCACATCGACTGCCGCTGATGTGTCAGGCGCCATGGCAACAGCTCCTCCCACACCGACTGCTGCCGATACGCCCTTCTGTTTTACTTTTTTCTTTTCCTTTTTTCTAATAACAGTCCTCTCCAACTGTTCTATTAGAGCGTGTAGCTCTCCTTCAGAATCTGTGCTCTCTGAGTCCTCTAAATCTCTAAAATCTCTAAAATTTCTAAGATCGGGATAGAGAGGAACTTTCTTTTTGTCTTCCTTTTCACTGTCTGCCTGCTCAAATTTTTCACCTTTGTTACTTCCCTTTTCACTGTCTGCCTGCTCAGATCTCTCCCCTTGTAGCAGTTCCAAAGCTGATTCTCCCTCTTTGATTGCATTACAACACCTCTGATCTTCTAAACAACTCCTCACCATTTTCCAAATCGGTCTTACTCCATGCTTCAGAGTCCCCGGCTCCCAAGCAAAATCCAAGTCCCTGCCTAATTTGTCCCAGCAGGATACCGTAAGATTCCCGGACACCGCAAACCACGGAGCCACAGAATCGCATTCATTCAGAAATCTCTCTAAGGTAGACTTCTTAATCTTCAAATTCCTAGCTAAAAGTAGCTCCTGAAGAGCCAGAAAAATTGGATGTGACTGAGACAATCCCATGCTTAAAAATTTTACTTTAGGTTCGCAACTTCCTGCGAAACTTTACCTTTTGTTTGCAACTTCCTGCGAAACTTAACCCTTTGTTTGCTATTTCTGCAAAACTTAACTGTTTGTTCGCTATCTCCGTGAAACTTTACCTTGTGTTCGCTATTTCCGTGAAACTTTATTGTCCTGATTTATCCCAGGAACTTACCAAGCGCTTCCCCTGACTGCAGGAGTTCTGAGTCTTTTCTGGTTCCCCGTACGGGCCACCACTTTGTCGCGTCCCCCCTTGTCCAGCAAGGATGATGCAACTCACAAAAGCTCTTCTCCTGCAGTTTATTCAGGTCCCTTGAAAACAGTCTTCCGAATAATGGGGCAGACCCAACCCACAGGCTAAATACTAATTAAACAGCCAGTCAAGTAAAGCCAAGTGGTGCTATCTTAGAGGTCTACGTATGCGGAAGCAAGCCAGATCAGCGGTCTTTGCCAAATATGAACTTATTATCATAAAGAGCGCTCACCGTCGGGCTGGTGGAAGGCGGAGACCAGCGCCATCTTTAGGGCGCGGCACTTCGCAGCTCTCTACACTTACTCATTTACATAAACTGCATAATCTTCAGAAGCCAGAAACTGTCATTAGGACAATAGTAAAACATATGTATCTTCTCTCAAGTTTATCTTGTTCAGGAATGAAGCTGAAAGGGTGGGTCCTCAGAGGCTGTGCAGCACAGGGAATACGTGTTTTTAAATTCCTGTGGATATGTTTGGCAAAGCCAAAAGTCAGTAGACCCCCACAGGTGTGTTTTTGTAACTTTCTTGTTTTCCTCTCCTATTTTTGTTGTCTTTAGAATAAATTTCAACTTTTAATTTGGACAAGAGATTTGAAGATTTGGGTTTCAGAGACAAGATCGAATGGGTACTTTTACCTTTGATCTAATACCTGTGGTCTAGTCAAGGTCCTGGATTAAAGCTGTCACCTATACAAGCAGTGTCTTGCTGACAGCTGCCCCCCTTTTCCTTTCCTTTACTGTTTCTTTCCAGGTTAGCCTTGAGTAACTTGATGGGTCAATTGTACCACTGTTGGGATTAGGCGTCAACCTTATTCTAGTCCATTGCCTTCTCTTCTTTCATGCCTTGTGCTAGAAATGGAGAAAGCCAATTGGAGCCTCCAGAAGAGTGAGGCTGAGTACAGCAAGCTGATGTCTTTCCTGATATAAGGCCACATTTCTTTCCCCCTCTTTTTCGTTCACAGAAAGCAACAAAAGAAACAAATTCCAACTAAATCTCCAGTCTTCCAAAATCCCAATGCCAGAAAATTTATTTTCACATTTTAATTCATATTTAATCTTGACTTTTCAATACATAAAGATATTTATTTTGCCATTTAATTTTCATATCCATTATCAACACACATTCATCTTATTCTGAAAGGTTCTTTCACAATCATGAAGGGTTAGCATTTAAAAAAATGGATTAGCAATCTGTGAAATTTTCAAAGCATCTGTGGTATGTAGCGCCTTTAATTAATAATATTAAAATTTATTTTATAAGTTGATGGAATAATAGGACCATTTAGTTATGACCCAAGACATGAATCTTGTAATGGGCTCCATTTCTTTACTTTTTTAACTTCCTGAGTTCCCTGTGCTTACAATGAGGATCCATTAGTGATGTAAGATCTTTGCCAGGTTTTAAGAACCCTATTTAGAGCTAGTATTTGAAGGAAGATTGATATGGTGGCAAGGTCACTCTTGCAATATTTTGGCCAAGAACTCGGCTTCGTTCTGCTTGTGTCCTAGGAGCTTAAGTGAAGCTGGATTTCAAGTAGTGGACTGATTTGCTTGGTAGAGGAGATATCAAGGGAAGATGAAATTCAGGCAGGTGCTGAGGAAGCTGCTGTAATTGATGGAGACATCAGCACCATTGGCAAGAAGCCTCCTGCACTGCACTGTACTGGGGCAAGAAGGAAATATTTCCTCAGAGTGAACACACAGGAGCTTATACAGCTATGGTGCAAGGGGCTGGGCTACAAATGAGGCAATGTCAGAGCCTTTGCAGAGAGGTCCGGAGAGGTCATCACTTAAAGCTGTGAAGCACCATTGTAATGATGACCCCAGGATATTTGGACCAGATAATATATCTTCTGAGGACAGCTGAAGGCATGGATTAGAGCTGGCATACACTTAAGAGAGTAGCTGTGGGTGGTGCACATAGCAGGGCTGGGGAGTGTAGCTGCTTAAGCCTTTTGAAGCTCAGCTGATTGCCTCATAAGCCTCAGATGCGAGGCATGGAGCTGCAGGATTTGATGGTTGCCTTGACTGATGGAGTCTGATTTCTCCATTTGAAGCAATGATGTATAATCTTTGCTATTAAATGCTATAGGTTTGTAATTTTCTTTTGATTTTATAGTATTCAATGTTAAGAGACTTTGGACCTTTAAAGTGTTGGAATTTTACAATAGCCACTTTTTATTAAAATTGGAGTGTAGTTTTACTTTATGAGGTAAAGATGAGATGTTGGGGACAAAGGACGGAAAGTTATGCTTAAAATAATGTGTGCTTGTATGAAGCTGGCAAAGGGTGGAATTGTCATGGTTAGTTTCCTCAGTTTAACCCCACCTAGAATCATGAGGAAGAGTCTCAGTGAGAGAGTGTCTAGGTCAGGTTGGCCTGTGGGTGTGTCTTAGGAGGCGTGTCTCTTGATTATGTTAATTGACATGAGAGGATCCAGCCTAAAAGTGGGTGGTGCTATTATTTGGGTGGGAGAAAGTGGAGAGAGTGAGCTGAGCATAGGCATGCCTCAGCAATATTTTTCTCTGCTGGGATTGTGGCTAGGACTGGCTGTTTCAAGTTCTGCCCTGACTTTCCTGTCAAGATGGACTGTGACGTGCAATTGTGAGCTGCCCTGTGGGTGCTGGGAATTGAACCCTGGTCCTCTGGAAGAACAGTCAGTACGTTTAACTGTTAAGCCATCTCTCCAGCCCCTGTATGTGACCTGAAATTCTAAACTGAGTAAATCTGATCTTCCTTTAAGTTGCTTTTGTCAGAGTATTTTTTTTTCATTAAAACAGGAAATGCAGTTAGTATACTAGTTGTCTTTTCTTTACTGTCCTAAGACTCTGCCTTACAGAACTCATCCCTCCAACCTGTTTTCAAAGTTGCATGGAGTAGAGGAAAAGAGGAAGTGTTCCTTTCGATGAAAAACATGTAAAGAGCAGCTGGTAAGATTTGAAGTCTTGTTAAATGCATGCGTGTGTTCCTTACTAGTTATGCACTAGCCCTTACTACAAAGACAAGGACTGTCTTTATCTTTGAGTCTTCTAACTGTACTTAACACAATGCTACCCAGAATACAAAACTATTGCAGTGCCTCTGTCATACATAACAATGGGGCTCTCAGCTCTTTTCAAATGATCAACACTCATCATTATTCTCTTCTTCCCATCCATTACAGAATATTCCATCTGTGAATATCCTCTTTCAAGTTCTAGTTTGATATTTCTTTTGGTGGAAAAAAATTGACTTCATTTATGCTTCCCTTGAGTTAGTGTTGCTCTTGGGAGCAGTGTGATGAACATTGCTTTGCAGATGCTTCCTAGTGAAGGGTCTATGAGGAACACTTCCTGAGCCTTCAGATTTGTGGAACATTGAGAGTGATGTTTTTATAGACTGCTTTTTATTAATATTTTAATGTGTGGAATACTTGAGTGTAGGATTTTGCATGGCCATAGGAATTTGTATTGTATTCATTGTTTAAATACTTTTTAATTTTTGAGATTAAAATATAACTACATTATTTCCCCTTCTTTTTCCTCCCTCAAAATCTTCTCATGTAACTCCCCTACTCTCTTTCAAATCCATGGCTTTTTTGTTTTCAACTGTAGCAGTGGTTACGTGTGTGTTCTAAGTACATACATACAATTTGATCAGTCCATATAATGTTACTTGGTAAGTATATGTTTCCAGGGAATTTTTCTTTTAAAAGTACTACTTTGAATATTGCCATGGTATTTGGTAATAGTAACTCAAATGTTAGATGTCAGCAATTGATAGCATTTTATCCTCTCCTACAATAATACATAATTTTTAATTGAGGTCCAAAATATAAATATTTTAGGCTTCATGAGTCATATAGCAATTTAGTTCAGCCTTTAGAATCGAAACATAGTATTAGATGATATGTGAAGGAACAGATATAGTTCTATTCTAAAACCTTAAAAAATAAAACTTGTAATGGTCTAGATTTGGCTTTTGGGCCACAGATTGCTGACCTCTGCTGCATAGGATATCTTTTTCAAACAATGGAGTAGAAAAAGATAAAGTTAATGCTGATAGTAAGAGAAGTACCTAGCCGGGCATGGTGGTGCATGGCTTTAATTTTAATCCCTGCACTTGGGAGGCAGAGTTAGATGGATTTCTATGAGTTCAAGACCAGCCTGGTGTACAGAGGGAGCCAAGACTACAGAGAAAACCTGTGTTGAAAAACAAACAGCAAAGAGAGAGAGAGAGAGAGAGAGAGAGAGAGAGAGAGAGAGGTATCCTTCCAAAAAGAAACATACCCCAAATTATATTATTCTAATAATCAGGATCAAGATTTGAACTGACTCTAAGATCTAATGATTCAAACTGTCTACCATCTACATATTTATGTCATCTATCTACCATCTATCATCTAGCAAATGTGTGTGTGTGTGTGTGTATGTGTTCTGATGACATTAAAGGATTCTATAGTTTTGTTGATGAGATAGTCAATAAAAAGCATTTGTTCTAGTTATGAAAACATCAAGATTTTCGGGGAAAAAACTGAATATCTTTGTTATTGGTGAATCCTGATGATAGATGTAGCTCTTGGATAGTAGAAAAATAAATTTTCTAATTTATACTGGATTCAGACAGTCTGGTATACCCAGAGATAGGTAGTATAGATGGCTACAAGGTTCCATGTGGTGATGAGATTTTGTAACTATTCCAAATGGCAAGCTTGTTCCAAAGAAGAGATGATGCTGCGGGTGGTCGGTCCATAATACACAGCTCACTGTTTAAAATTATCTAAGGAGAGAACTCTCTTTTCTCCTTGTGGAAGATTAACAGGGAAGAGAGGCTAGAGATGATACTGTGTGAACAGGAGTTCTACATGAGGCACGTCTAAACAAATGTCTTGGTTTAACTGTGACTCTCTGAGTCATTGAAATTCTTAGATCCTAGCAAACCAATCCCTGGAAAAGAGCTGGGAAATTGTTGGTTTCTTCCGTGCCAGGTGAGGATTTTGAAATACCATTCATTGGACAATAGGTAGAATGGCTAGTCAAAGTTGCCAGACATGGGGCTCTTTGGTGTACACAGTTATCTCCTAGGGCAACCACTGGACTGGATGGAAATCAAAGGGAGAGACCAAGGACTATCAATAGACCTGGGAATGACCTAACATGGTTTTGAAGGGTATGAAGGCTTAGATTTTAGAGCTTGCCTAAACTTGGATTGCATAGTTTAATATTTGATAGCTCAATATTTTAAAAGTATGTAATATTCATACATGCATATAATTTAATTGGATTCAATGCATCCCCCATTTACTCCCAATACCTCCTGTATCCCTCAATCTCAGTTCCCCCTTGTAACTTCATGTGATCCCCTGTATTATTTAAGATTTCTATGGCTGCAACAAAGTACCATGACCAAAAAGCAAGGTGGGGAGGAAAGGGCTTATTCGGCTTACTACTTCCCCAGCACTGTTTATCATCAAAGGAGAACAGGACAGGAACTCAAATAGGGCAGGGACTTGGAGGCAGGAGCTGATAGAGAGGCTATGGAGGGTGCAGCTTACTGGCTTGCTCCCTATGGTTTGCTCAGCCTGCTTATTAATACAACCAAGGACCACCAGCCTAGGAATGATACCAACCACAATGGGTTGAGCCCTCTACCATCAATCATCAATTTATAAAATGCTCTATAACTGGATCATTTAGAGACATTTTTTTTCAATTGAGGTTCCCTCTTTTCATGTAACTCTGATTTGTGTCAAGTTGATATAAAATTATCCAGAAAAAGTGATCCCTTGTCAGTTTGACACACAAGCCCATCACCATAAAGCCATATTTCCTTTCTTGTTCACCCCCAAGATCACACATTAATAAAGATATAACAATAGCAAACATTTGTAAAAAGTTTCACAGGCCTTACAAATTCAAACACTTTAAAAGTTGTCTCTTTAAAAAAATATAATCTTTTGTAAAATCCATATTCTCATATTCTCTGTAAAACTTCAATATCTTATAAAAAAGTTTAAAGTCTCTCAACTGTGGACTCCTATAATAACAAAAATAAACTAAGTGCTTTCTTGCTTCAATAGGAAAGAATCAGGGCACAGTCACAATCTGAACAAAGCAAAACCAAACTCCTAAAGTGTTAGTAACTCTATGTCCAGTATCTGGTACCCACCCAAGTTCCTCCTCAAATTTGATGTCACTGGGTCTGTTTAGTGTTTTTTTTTTTTTTATGGGTATGAATGTGGGACTATCTACTCGATGAATGTGAGCCTCTCAGGGAATGCCCCCCCCCAAGAAAACTGACTCTGTCATCCAGCAGCCATCAGCTGCCAATAGCTCCACCACTAGGGAATGGGACTTGTAACCATCTTCCCATCCAGTCCATACTTGAATTTTAAATGCTTCATTTTGTACAACTCTTGCTCATTTAGTCCCAGCTGTTGAGAGAGAGAGAGAGAGAGAGAGAGAGAGAGAGAGAGAGAGAGAGTGTGTGTGTGATTGAGCTGTCAATTGTGGTGAATATTATCTCACTACAGACATCCACTCCCTCTTTCTGCCCTCTCTTCCATGATGATCCCCGAGCCTTGGGGGAGGGGTGTGATATAGATGTCTGTCCTACTGAGGACTGAACATTCCATAGTCTCTTATTCTCTGCATGGTCACCTATTGTCACTCTATACTAATCATCACCTACTCATGAAGAAGTTTCTCTGATGAAGATTGAGAGATGTATGAATCCACATTGTGCAGATAATATAAGACGGGGTTTTTTTTTTATTTTATGTCATTTAGCAGAAGAATGGTGTTAGTGTCTCCCTTAGGGCCTATGACCTGGGAAACCATGTTTTTGTTTATTTGTGTTTTGTCCTCTTAGCAATATCGAGCATGAGTTCCATCTTGTGGAGTAAGCTTTAAATCCAATCAAAAGTGATTGATCAATCTCATGTCATTAACACTATTGTTGGCATGAGTGGGCATAGCTTTCCAAGCCAGTGCTTGCTGCCACAGTCTCTGAGTTCATATGGATCTATTATATTACAAGGCCTTTTTTTTTTCTTGGTGCTCTCCAACTTTCTTGGCTCTTATAGTCTTTCTGCCTCCTCTTTCACAAGGTTCCCTGAGTCATTAAGGGAGGGATTTGATAAGAGACATCCCATTTAATGTTCTAAGGTTTTTTCACCCTTTGCACCTTTTCCAGGTGTGTTTGTAATTTTTTTCTATCTGATGCAGGAAGAAGGTTCTCTGATGGTGGCTGAGCAAGTGCTCTATGAGTATAGCAGAATGTCATTAGGAGTCATTTTAAGGCTACCTTCCTTTAGCAGAACAGTAGTATTTGGCATTTGGCTTTCCCTAAGTTCCTGACCCATCTAGTCTCAGGTTCATATTCAACCAAGCAGTGTTTGGAATGGGTTCCACCTCCTGAAGGGGGCCTTAAATCCCCTTTCATTGATTTGTTACTTCCACAAGCTTTGTGTCACTATTGCACTAGCAAGCATATCTTGCAGGCAGGTCATCATTGTGCATGGAAGGGTTTGAACCTGGGTGGGTGTTTACATTTCTCCTTTGGTAGCATGCAGAGTACCTTCTAGCACCATGAACACTAGTCTGTAGTTGTGAAGGCTCTATGTAGGACCAGCTTGGCTTTTCTGTGTTCAATGAATTGTTTGGGTGTTGTCTTCAGCAATAGGGTCTTACTATCATTTTGTGAAGAGCAATCAACAGACTTTGCAATAGCCTGGCTTATTTGCAGGTTCCCATGGGGCTCCTTTGCCAGCTCGATTAGATGTAGCCCATTCCCATCACCATAAGCTTCCTTTGGTGATGAGAGATGTCCATTTAGACTCCATCTCCCATGTTATTTGGCAATTTTATTTATTCCTTCATCCACATATATATGTCAGGAAGCTTCTGCTGAATTAAGTTTCCAATGACTTGGTAAATGACCCTTAGTTTTAGCTGTCCTTTCCTGTATTCCCCACCTTTCCTTCTATCCTCCCTCTCCCGATTTGATCCTCATATTCCTTCCTTACTCTGCTGGGTAGAGTTTTATGTCAACTTGATATAAGCTAGAGTTACTTGAAAGTCTGGAACACCAGTTGAGAAGATGCCTCTATATAATTGGAAGTCAGGCAAGCCAGTAAGTGGCACCCCAAATGCTGTCTTGGAGTCAGCATTTTTCCAAATAGTCCTTTGGTTGAGATGGATAACTTAGAAAATAAAATCTATATTCTGGGTAAATCATTTCTTCTGGGCTTTTTTCATCAGGACTCTTCATCAGCTCCTGCCTCCAGATTCCAGCCCTATTTGATCTCCTGTCCTAACTTCCCTTGATAATAAACTGTGATATGGAAATGTCAGTCAAATAAACCCTTTCCTCCCCAAGTAGCTTTGACAATGGCTTTTAATAACAGCAATAGTAACCCTAAGATAGACCTCAACCCACAAATATCTATCCAAAAGAATGCTGGTCTTTACATCAGTCTTCTGTTTTTCTCATGTATCACCATGATTAGACTGAAAGCATTTCATCTCTGTCTGGAAGGTGAAGAGATGTTTTCCCTCAGTGCATTGTACCAGGAGTCAACTGGTGTCACCTTGATCCAATTATGGTGGTATTTTATTCTCATCACTGCATTACAGTTTCTTAGTTGTACAAGTTTCCCTTTGATATTACCACATATTTTGTGTAAAACACGTTGACACTTCACAAATCTTGTTTCTTTAAAAGGGATGGGTGTATAGGCGGGCTTAGAGCAGTGATTCTCAACCTATGGGTTGCGACTGCTTTGGGGGTGTCACTTAAGACCATCAGCAACCCATGTATTTACATTATGATTCATAACAGGAGAAAAATACAGTTATGAAGTAGCAATGAAAATAATTTTATGGTTGGGGTTACCACAACATGAGGAGCTACAGTAAAGGGTCTCAGCATTAGGAAGGTTAGGAGTCGCTGGTTTAGAGGGAGGAAAGGAAAATGAGATATGTAACTATAGTTTCAAAATCCCCCCAAAAATGTATCATGTTTTAAATTCGAAATTTTACTTGTATGTGTATGTATTTGAGGACATATGCATGCCATGCATGTCACATGTGTGCAGGTCAGAGGACAACTTACTGGAGTTGACTTCTGTCCTTCAACTATGTAGATCCTAGGGATCAAGCACAGGCCATTCTGCTTTTGCTGGCAAGTGCTTT
>CAJQZJ010032563.1:7492042-7538713 GCA_907164525.1 Lophiomys imhausi
TTAGAAATAAATAAATAAGAGTTAAATAATAATTTAAAAGTTCGGTTTTTAGTCCATAAACTGATAAGCTAATTGCCCACATCCAAGTTGATCTTCATGCTCTGGATTAAGAGACTGTATCAGAAACCTAGATATTTACTAAATCTAATTTATATTAATCTAACTCCCTACACAGAGACCTGATGGATTTTTACAAGACTTGGTCTGGATTGTACAATCTTAGCCCATCTAAGCTAGCTCTTGATTCTATTCCCAAAATATGACCCATATATACATAAGTCCCCTTGGACTGTTATTCTCCATGTTTTGCTGATGTTCCAGGGCACATGGAATGATCTTCTTTCACCTACCCCATCATGTCTCTTCCTTCCTGCTCCTGGCTTCTTCTCTTGGAGGCTTCTTCTACCCATCAACCTCTCTGCTTCTGAAATCTGCTCACCTTAGTCCCGCCTACCTCTGACTTTGCCCAATCTCAAGCCTCAGCATTTATTTAACCAATCAGAGACAATGGTTAACAAGAAAGGTAGTGTAACTTCACTTGGTATATAGCAAGCAGGCTTCTGGGAGCAGGTTAATTAACATTCAGAATGCAAAACATCAACCCATCAGTTTGTTGTTGTTTTGTTTGCAATGTGAGGTAGTGATTAAATTTCAAACTTTAGTTTACATACCTTAAAGCAGGGTGTTGGAGTCTAGACTTTTTTTTTTAATCAGATGGAAGATAAGGCCCAAGATACAGCTTTTGGATGATGTTGATGCTACAGGGCCAAGGACCACACTTCACATAACAAGACTTCAAATCATTCCTTGCTAATTTAGCACCATAGTTTATACAATCGATCTTGGTTTCATATTTCCTGCTCAACATGTTATTGGAAGGGCAGAAGAATAATTTAAACCAATTATATTTTAAAAGAGCTAAGTATTGATTATTTGAATATGGAATTGGTTTATAAGTTTATTTCTATCTTTGTTCTGAATCTCAATCTTTCCCTCCCACTCTCCCCTGCCTGTCTCTTTCCTTCCATACCTATTTTCATTGCATTGAAAAAAAAGAGAGAAAATGAAGGCCTAAATGACACAAATGTTTCTTGATACTGTTAAACTCAAACACACTGGATTTCATCTATGTGTACTTTGCCTAATTGCTGGCAGTAAAAATGAGCAAAGGGATTTAAGGCTTATGAATGTTCTACTTGGAGGGAGTTGTAATTAAGGTTATTAAGGTCTTTGGGTTCCTGTGTATTTTAAGCAAATTAGGATTTTATGTCTTCTTTAAAGAGACAGTAACTTTTTCCCTTCACACCTATTTCCTTGCCATGCTAAGTATGTATAGTCAGTATATGTGGGTTAAACTACACGTGCCCTGCTTTATCCTTTCAGGGAAATCACAGATTAGGTGAAATAATTTTTTTCCTGTTTTGTTTTAAATTAGTTATGTATTTGAAATTCTGGACAGTTTAACGCAAAGACTAAGAAGTGGAGAGAAATGACCTGTGTATTTTGCTATCAAAATTACTTTTGAAATAAATCATTCCTGAATTTAAAAAAGTATTTTGACAGAATAATTAAAGTTTTAAAAAAAACATAACTGGTTTTGCTTACCAAAAGTAATGTGGGTCCCTGCAAGACATTACCATAAAAACAACAACAACAGAATCAGTTCATTTCATGGCCTTGTGGTAACATTATTGCATGGTATTTCCCTGCATATATGTAAAAGGCAGACCTTTTCTACGAAATGTTCTTGCTCAGTGGTGCAGTCACTTTTTTTTTTCCATGCTTGAATTTAGTTTGTATCTTGAAGGTTAGGGAAAATTTTCTTAGTGGAAAATTAATTCTAGCAAATTAGGCCAGTTAAATGTTTTCTTATTTCATTCTTGGGTGAGCCCTTGTTCTCTCCTTCCCACTTTTTCACCAAGGACTGCATCATGTTTGGGGAGGGGGCCAGTGTCCTGTGATGTTACTCTCCTGCCGTGTGCTATCATTGTTATTCTGCCATTGATATTCCTTCCCTAGTGCATGTCATCATCCCATGGCATGACATAAGTCGGTGGGGATTCTGCTCAGCAGTCCTGGCTCTGTGGTGCTCTCTAGTCTTTGCTCTCTCAGCTCATTACAGACATGTTTAGGATGGCCTCCTGTACTGCTGCAGGTTAGAGAGGCCACCACAAGTCCTTTTTGCCCTGAGGTCTCCCTACTTTCTCTCCCAAGATGTCACTTTGAATCTCAGGAGACAGTACTCCTAGTGGGTGCTAGCACTGTGTCTTTTGTTTTCAGGTTCTCAAACTTATTATCAGAATAAGGATTACATTTTTACCATTCATAAGGTGAGAACCTTTGTCCCCTTGGAGGGACCTATTCAGACCCTTTTTCCAGTTCTTTCCCTTGACATCTTTATCCTGCCAAAGTAGGTAATTTTCTCTGATAGCTCACTTTCCATGTTTACCTACTAGAACAGTCAGTGTTTGAGTTTCTGGTTTTAATACTCAAAACCAAGTGTCTTACAATGCAATAAAATTAAAGGAAAGAACAGAGTTTTGACTGTTCCAAGATTTTAAAATTCTGTTTGGAAACTCAAAATTTGAGCATCTGTATTACTTTCTTTGAGCAATCTTCCCAAAGCCAGCAAATTCCACTTGTGTATTTGAGTGTAGAATAGACGAAGGGCTGAAAATTAAGGAGGAAAAAACCCTCTCAGTTAATACTTCAAAATCATACTTCATATCATGCATGATGTATATACTTAAAAAAAAATAATATTGGGAATACTATACTATTTTATAATCTGTTCTATAGATTTTTGCATAAAAAGCCTTTTGTGCATATTAACACTGCTATATATAATCAATCAGTGACTATTTGCAGTAATATCAGTAGTTATTAGGTATAAAATATTTTGTTGATGTATATTATGTTGTTAACTATCCTGACTATTTATGCAAATTCTGTAATATAAGCTGAATTTATTTGTGCATTCACCCAATTGTTAGGTTTTTTTTTTTTCAGCTAGATTCTTAGTTGTGATATTATTGGGTTAGGCAGAAAGTTCAATATTGCCAAGTTCTGTTCTAGAAGAGTTACACCAGTTTATATCACCAGGATAGATATTTGAGATGGTCACATCTTAAGTTTACTTATTTTTATTTTAAAAAATATTTTCATTAATTCTTTTTGAGACTTTCATACAATATCTTATGAGCATATTCATCTGCCCACTTCTTCTGGATTCAACTCTTCACTCTCACCTCTGTACCCAGTTTGACTTCTTTTTGTTTCTCACTTTAGTCCAGTTTGTGTTTCCCAGATACTGTTGGCAGTGGGACTCTCTCTGTAGTGTGGTCAGCATACCAGGGGTCACATAACTAAAGAAAGCTGACTCTCCATCTCCCAGAAGCTATCACATACCAATGCTAATGGTATGATTTCATACCCATCAACACCCTTTTCCTCAACTTCCCATGCTGAGATTTTGTCTGGCTTGATCTTGTACAGGCCTTGTACATGTTGGTACAACTGTTATGAGTTCATATGTCCCAGCTTCCTGTTGTGTTTGGAAAACAGTGTTTTCTTAAGGTTATTCCCTTCTGGCTCTTGCAGTCTTTCTACCTCTTCTTCCATGGAGATCCCAGGGCCTTGTGGGGAGACATGTGGTATGAATGTCCCATTTAGGGCTCAGCATGCCTTAGTCTCTTAATTCTCCTCACATTGGCCAGTTGATGATCTCTGTGTTAATTGATGTCTACTGTAAGCTGAAGTATCTATGATGATGGTTGAGAGATAAACCAATCTGTGGGTGTAACAATAAATCATTAGTAGTGGTTTTGATTCTACATTGCTTTAGCAGAATAATAGTACTAGGTTATCTCCCAAGGCTTATCACCTATATCTAGCCACAGGTTCTTGGCCTTATTAATAGTACCAGGTATAAGTTCCATATCATGGATTGAGATTTACATCTAATCATAAAGTAGTTGGTTGCTCCCATAACATTTATGCCACTATTGCACCAGTGGGCATGTCTTGTCAGGCAGATTTTTGGAGATTTTCCCACCATTGTGGGGTAATTATATTAAAATTAATGTTTTATATATTTATATGTATATATTTTGGGAAGCCTGTACAGTAGTAAGTTTCCATATGGCTTGTTCAGAAGGCCTTTAGTCTTAATTATTCTTCCATATATTTTCCTTTCTATCTTTTCCTTGCATCCATGGTTAAAGGGGAGTAATGGAGACAGGTTAAATGTTCACTTAAAAAAATAAGGCAGGGTCTCACTATGTTACCCAATTTGGCCTAAAACTTGTGATTCTCTGGCCTCAGTGCCCAAACCAATATTTCTTTAAAAAGCAATGTTCTAAACTCAATTTAGGATAGGCATAACTCTCTCTATTTTGATTTATCTTTTGCCACTAGTCAGGTTCAATACATCTTCATGTGTACTATTTCAAGAACTTATTTGTATCTTTAAACTTTTCTAGGTCTTTTTGCAAGAGGGTTTTCAAATATTCCTAACACAATTTTTTTTTATTTGTTGTATGATGCAACATTTCCAATTCTTTTCTTTTTATGGATTTATCCTTCTTTTATATCTATAACGTTGTGACATAGGGTTTTAGGAAACTACTCTATGAACATAGACTTAAAAAAGTGCAAACATTCTACATAGTGTATTCGCTTGACATGGCTATGAAACTAAGAAACATTTACATGTGTTTATAATAATTTTATATGTGAATCTAATTTGGTTTTTATTAATAATATTTATATGATACCATCTGTTCTTTTTATGACAGTTCTACTAAACTCCAGCTAAAAAGCCATCATGTTATGGATTAACAATTAATGCACATTGAGGACATTTTCAGTAGTTTGTAAGATGATTAAAACATTCTTGTGAGTGACTGAGTTGGATGTCACTGAAAGGCTGTTGATGACAGCATGAATTCTGATGTCTTGTCCAAATATGGATGGTGCTCCCCAGAGGCCAGACAGCTGTTTAGTCCTGTGAATGAGGTTGGCTACAAGCATAACATGCAGAGATGGACTCTGGGTTAGATAGAGGAATTTGAACACCAGGCCACTGCTGCTCTGCTATAGCTATAACATAATCAGAAATGTGGGCATGCCATTTGAATCTTTGAGAATGAGCAAGAAATTGAGAATTTCTATTGAACATATTTCGATAGGCAACAAGTAAAACAAAAATGAGGCTTTGTAGTAGCTAACCTGTGTGTGTGCAACATGATAATGAACTGATTTACCCAGAAAGCAGTTAATTCCACTTATTGCCTTGGGTACATACTGTGTGTGTGTGTGTGTGTGTGTGTGTGTGTGTGTGTGTGTGTGTCTACACACACACTTACCTGTGTGGATCAGTGTAATGATTTTGTCTTGTATTGGACAAAAACCAAACACTCCTTATAATTAGTGTTTACTGCCTTTTCCTTTTATCCATTTGCTATACTTCTTTTGGGAATCTGCTTTGGCAGGGCAGTGTAACTGAGAATTGAAAGAATAAAGAGTAAGAAAAAGGTTTCCCAGGAGGGGCAAGGTGCACCTGGCAGGGAGATCCTCTGTGAACACCACCACCCATCCACATGTCCCTCAACCGAAGAATGGGTAAAAAAAAAAAAAAAAACCAACTGTGGTACACTTACACAGTGGACTACTACTCAGCTATAAGAAACAAGGATATCATGCAATTTGCAGCCAAATGGATGGAACTAGAAGAGCTCATCTGTATGGTTACACTCATCCTCAGTGACCCAGAAAGATGCACATGGCATCTATTCACTTATAATTTGATTTTAGCCATATAGTACAGGATAACTGTCCTATAACCAACAGACTGAAAGGCACAGGAACATAGACTTTGTTACCTGTTAGTGGGACACTTTACCCTGGGGGAGCTACCATGTTGGCCCCCTGTGCAAGAGGAAGCTCTTAGCCCTCATATGACTACTGAACTGAGGGGGCTGATATGTAAGGGCACTCCACTCTGGAGGAGTAGGATAGGTGGGAGAAGGGGGAGAGGGTGAGAGGGTGGGACGGGGAGGGGTGGAGAGAGGGGACTATGATGGAGATGGAATTTGAAGTAATAAATGAACATAAAAAAAAAGAAAGAAAAAGTTTTCCATGATGCCAAATTCGGCATCCCTGAAAATGCAATTGGAGACAGTGATGACAAAACATTTGCTAACAAAACTTCTAAGCAGAGATGAACACCTAGTCACTTTACAATGGGAGGAGAGTGCACAATACTGTTTGTCCCTTTTTTGGTGATGCTAAGTTTGCTTATATAGTTAATATATATTTGGTCAAATCATTACATTGTAAAGGCAGCTTACTTCATTAGAATTATTAGATAATTTCTTGGGTAACTTCACACACACACACACACACACACACACACACACACACACACACCCTCCTTCATCCATTGGCATTACATTAGTAAGATATTTTGGCTAATGACCACAAAACAGCAATCACTGTACTTCTATCAGCTTTTAAGATATTCTGTAAGACAACTGGCCTAGAGTATAAAAATATCAACAGCAAGACAATAAATAATGGATGATTTATTTTAAATCAAAGCAATGCATACTCCTTAATTAGCTTCTGGATAGGTGGGACCCAATATTTTAGAGATAACTGAGGGTATGCAGACAGAATACTAGCATTTTATTCATGTTAAATGTATGAGGTCCTACAATAGTATTGTGGGATATAACACTGTATCCTTACTATGGGAATTTCTCTGATTTTTCATTTGCATTGCATTTTGAAGCCCCTTATTTTAAGGAAATTAATAAGCTACAATATTTTTGTCTTTTTCCAGTAGCACATTACAACCTACTAGGTGGGTTTAACTTTATTTGTGATAAATCTACCATAAAATTTCTCAAAAGCTTCAGGAAGCTTCCCCTTTGGCCTACATTGTTTTAGGATTATTCTGTTAATTTTCTTCTCCTGAGTATATCTTTTTGCATTTGTTGATGCAAATGTTTGAATATATCAGTGAGCTTCCTACCAGTTATGTTGAATTCTCTAGACTATTGTTAATTTCTTCCCTTATGTGGTTTATTTTGTAAATATTCTAAATTCTACTCTAATTTGGAAACTTTAGCTGTAAATACAAATCTGCCTTACTGAGCTTTGCAGTTATGGTTTGTAAACTCAGTTTTCTCCAGTGGAGTTATACTGGGTATATACAACCACTTCAGGACAAGTCTCATACTCAGGAGGAGTTGACCAACATATAATGGACTCCACAGGTTTGGTTGTTTTTTGTTTTATTTTATATTATTTTTGTGTGTGCTTTTATTTAGAATTTTGTGGGATTTTTGTTTGTTTTGCTTTCGTTGTTTTTTTCTTTACTTTTTGGGTATTGTTTTATTTTGTTTTCTTGGTTTTGTTGTTGTATTCATGGGTTTTTTGTGTTGTTGTTTTATGGTTTTCTTTCTTCTGATAAAGAATTTAAAGTTGGATGGGTAGGGAGGAGAACATTATCTGGAAGGATTTGGTGGAGGAGAAGATAAGATCAAAATATATTTAAGTTTAAAAATGTTTTAAATAAAAATACAATGAAAATAAAAAGAAGCATGATCCTCATGAAAGGACTGGTTCTAATTGAAATAGAATAACTGATAAAGATTGTAGCTTAAAAAATAATAGTCAAGTAGGTTTGAAAGAGAAATGTTTTTAAAAATATATAGCAAATCCTGAAATCTTGAGAGAGAAGGGACCTAATGTTAACAAAAATAGAAATGATTCAGACAAAAGTATATAAATATTTGAATATACATTTGTGGTATCTTGTGTATGTGTATTATTACGTATGCTGATTCAAATTCATGTATAATAATAATTTTTGAGAGTCACCAAATACCATCAACAATTTCCCATTAATGTATGTGTGTGTGTGTGTGTGTGTGTGTGATACTTTGGCTTCCAAGAGAGTAGAGGAGAGTCAGGAAAGTGAGCAAATTCCCCCTAAATTTGTTCTGTCCACACTTCCTCTTTGGTGCCTCCTTAGGGTCCAATTTGGGTCATTTGAATGGGGTTCTAAGACATATTAATTACATAGGTATGCTTTCTGTGTGACTTCAAATGCCCCTTACCCAAGATGGACTCTGTCTTCAAAGAAAGTGTAGAGAGTGGCCCATTTGCAGGAAATTGCATGGTTTGAGGGTGATTTTTGTTTTCTTTGAACTCATGAAGTAGAGGTAGGTCCCTGTTTAAAAACTGCTGGCCTTTTGCTATCTGACCAAAGAGTTAAATACTTTTCATTTATAGTTTTGGAGATTTCTCTTTAACTTCTGCCAGAAGAAACCTGTAGCTCAGTTTCCTCCATTATTCTCTTTTATGTAGTAGCAGTTTTATTTGGAAGTGTCAGTGGGAGGCGTTTTAAAATTTCACGACATTTTAATGCATTTTCTTTCTGGATGCGGTATACATTTTGCTTAGTGGGGAAACAAAATCATGGCTTTTGAAGTAAAAGGTAGATTTAAGCTATTTGTTCTCAGAAAGGTTTCTTAATCTCTATGTATTCACCCACATACTGGGAGATTCTGAATGATAAGTATATCTTCAAAAAGTACAAGAATATGTGGCCTGACTGTCATGAAGAATATTCTCCAGTGGTAATTTTCTTTACTTTTGCCTCTTTGTTTTGACTTGCTTCTTTTTCTTGATCTGAATTTACAGAATCATCTTAGAACAGTTAGATTTAATTTTGGGCATCAGGTATGGAAGAATGTGGAGTTAGCATAGCTACCAATTAAAGCATATTGAAAATGCTCTGATAAATAGTAAATGTAGGCCATTGGCCTAAAAGTTGAGAACAAAATCTTTGTAAGTCTGTAGATTTAGTAGTGAAGTAGTCTGATGCCTTTGTGATTATTGCCACTGCTGACCCACATTGTAGATGCCCAGAAATACACTACAGTATAAAAGTGAAAGTCATAACTGTCATTACTATTGCACAGTAATCTGTTGCACACCAAACTGAAGGGTTAGTGTTTTTCAGTAAAATTAAAAATTTTATTATTTTCAAGCACAATAGAGCTAACAGGGGTGTGTCCATTCTTATTTTTAAAGCTCAGTGGTGAGAGCTGTGGAAGTTTCCACCTTTAGATCACAGGGAATGTATACTTAGTTTCTTTTTGTGGGTTTTATGTTTGACATAAAATAGGCCCTTGAGTTTGTTTCCTGTTTATTGCTCTAAAAGTTAAGATGGTGTAAGCAGGAGTAAAGAAACACTTTGTTTTCTAGAAAGGTGGCATATGTAGAGTTGTTGAATAGACTCTTTGGTACCCCTTCCTCCCCTTTAAATTAATTTAATCTTGGCCTATATAGAAAGGAAGCTTTTGCACACAGGCAATTATATGAGCCAGACACTGACACATAAGTTGCGGTACTTAGGAAGAATGCAAAACTGTTTTACATAGTGTTAGTGTAAGAATATTCAAATATATTAAAAAATTTGGGTTTGTGAGCATTCATTTTCTATTTAAATAAATAGATTATCTTCTTGTGTAAACATGGAACCATGTGAAAGTTGTGGTTTCGCAATCTTCATGAATGTATATATTTATATTTGCTCATGTTGGGGTTACCATGAGCACAACATTGTGTCTATATTTTGTCATGGGTCTTTTAAGTACATTAAAGTTTAAGCCAAATTTAGGCATGAGTAATTTGTACAGTTTGTAACCAGGGCTTAGAGGATGTCATGCATTCTAACTTTAAGATTTTCTTTTGGCATTAGAACAGTTTCATGGAATACATTATTTTTCATGTGGATTCCAGCAGGTGGCTTATTTTATAGAACATATGATAACATTATTCATTTGTTTTGAAAATAAGAACCATTTTCCAGATATTTTCTTTGAAAAAAAAAAGAGCAGTATCAACCCAGCCATTATGTTTTGTTACTTAATAATTAATGCTATGGGTACTCACAGCTGAAGAGCTTATGATGTTGGTGGCCTGTTGTTTCTCTCTCTCCTCTCTCTCTCTCTCTCTCTCTCTCTCTCTCTTTCTGCACGTGTGTGTGTGTGTGTGTGTGTGTGTGTGTGTGTGTGTATGTGTATGTGTGTTAGTAGTTTAGTTTTGAGATAAGTGTATTCTCTTCCTTCACGGCACATTTTTCATTACATACCAGAATTAGCATCCAGTGTAGGGATATGTAATAAGCTTTTGTGTTCAAGAATTTGTCAGGTGGCAAAGAAGAATAAAAGTTGTTAAGGCTTGAATTCCCAAACTGGATGTTAGTTACAGAAAGTACTTCAACTTTTATGGATATTGTAAATACTGAATTGAGAGGTTTTATTGTATCTATGGATGACTATACTTTTCCTGTGTCTTGTCTTTTAACTTGAATTTTGATATTAACTTATTAGAAAATATGTTTTTGAAGTATTTTTCTTGATTTTTATTGTCTTGTATTCATTGTACAGTGTTGTGTTTCATACAGACATTTCCTTTCAAGTCTATCATGTATTCCTGTCATAGTGACCTCCTTTCATTCCCTCTCTTCAGTATCCTCCCACCTTCTCTTTCTGTTGGTCTTTCTTCTACAACTCTCTGTTTAACCTTCATGTTCTCTCTCTTTCTCTGTCTTTCTCAATTTCATTTTTATTGTTGTGATAAAATATCCCAACAAAAGGCAACTTAGGAGAGAAAAGAGTTTATTTCAACTCACAGTTCTAAGGCACAATCAATTATTGTGGGGAAGTTACAGCAGAACTTCAAATAGTCATATCACATCTACAGCCAAGAGCAGAGAATAACGAATCCATATATGTTCACTTGCTTGTTTGTGCTCAGCTTAATTTTTGAACTCCTTTATAGTACAGATATTCCTACCTAGGGAATAGTGCTGCCCACAGTGAGCTGGGTCTTGATTCATCAATTAAATGAAATAAAACACTCTGAAATGGAAATGCCCACAGTCCCATCCAATGGAGATAATGACACATTGACTATGTCTTCCCAGGTGATTCTAGGTTGCCTCAAGTTGACAAAACTAACCATTGTAAATGTATATGTGTATGCACATAAATGACTTTTGTATATCTATAGAAGAATTCCAGGACTCACAAGTGGGAGAAAATATGCAATATTTTTTTTTGCATTTGGTTTATTTTGCTTAATATGGTCTCCAGCTGCATACATTTAAAAATAAATTGCATAATTTCATCTTACCTTATTTTATATTTATACCATGTTTTCCTTACCCATTTTTTCTGTTTGTGGACACTGATTTCTTAATCATATTTACTTCATTTGAATGCTTACTTATCACTTGTCCTTATTCTAGGGAAGCTGAAATATGACTGAATAGTGCTGAGCTGATCAGTGCATAAATCAGGCCCAGCAAAACATTGATTTTAGCTTCTCTGAAGTGTTGAGTCTTGAGGACTGGGATCTGATTGGTACAGATAAAGAAAGTACTTACAGTGCTTTGCATTATGAACTATGTGCTTTTGGATGCTCCTTCATATTTCTGTTGCCCTTGACACAGTGTATGCAGCTCTCCTTTGCTTCAGTTTTCGGTAAAATACATTGAAGTGACGTTGCTTTTTCTTAAGGTGGAATGGGTCATACCAAAGTTATTTATTTATTGTTTATTCATTACTTCAAGTTACTTCTCCATCACAGTGCCCCCTTTCCACCCCTCCCGGTCTCACCCTCCCACCCTCTCTCCCACTTATCCTACTCCTCCAGAGTGGGGTATCCCTACATATCAGTCACCGCCCCCGCCCCTCCTTCCCCAGTTCAGCAGTCATAAGAGGAGTAAGAGCTTCTTCCTCTTGCACTGGGGGCCTGCATGGCAGCACCACTGCCAAAGTTATTTTCGCTCTGACAACTGTTGCTATGGTCTTTCCATCCCTTCTAGTCTTGCAGTTTGTCTTAAATGTTAATGAAGTCTGTTAGTTGTTACGTTAGAAAGAGAACATGTTTATGACATTCTGGACAAGTTCGCTGTGCCCTTAAGCAGAGCCATGTAAGACATCTTCATTTTGCCAAGCTGTCTTTCTTAGACCTACAGTTACCAAGTGTTCTGAGCTTCTCTGGGAAATCTTACCTGACTTATACTAAGCATTAGTGGCCCACACTTTCTGAAGACCTTCTGTTTCCCCAAGCTGTATTAAAAATTGTTTTGTATTTATTGGTTTAAGAAAAAGAGCCGTTTATTAAACTAAAAGGAGGAGCTGTGTGTGTGTGGGGGGATACAGCTTAAATAAAAAAAAGTAGACAGGAGGGTGAGGGGGAAGAGGGTAGGAGGGTGGACCTGGGAAGGGGAGGTGGGAAGGGATTATGATTCAGATGTAACTTGAAGAAATAAATACATGTTTGAAAAATCCCATGCATTGAACTATCCTGTGGCTGTAGTTAACCATGGCTGTAAATGTTCTCCTACTGTACCAATTTATGAAGCTTATGGCTGAAATAGTGTTGGCTCTAGAGAGCAATTAGGCATTTATAATTGTAGTAATTTATATTTTGGAAGATATTAGCATTTCATGTGTTTAATAGATGTGTGACTCTTAAATGACCTCATAATTTAAATCTATCTTCTTGTGTTACATTTCTCTACAGTGACATATATTTTGTTGGAAGCAAAATGATACAATTAAAGACCTTTAATTTTTCTGTAATTAAGAATACTGATCTCTGTGAGGGCATAAGTAGCACATGCCTGTGACTTAGCACTTAGTGGGCGTCTGGTGTTCAGTCTAAGCTACAGAGTGAGACCTTCTCAAGAAGCTGAAATCAAAATAGAAAAATTAGAAAAAGAAAATATTCACTTCTATAAAATAGTTCCATATTTTGGGAGTGTATGCATTTTAGAAATATTATTTTCCTAGTGGATACTACTAGAGATAAGCAGACATCCAAGTTTTAATTACTGTCATAATTTAGGTGGATAAAGCAGAATTATTAAATAATAACATTCTATCTAAGTAATAGATACTCATTTTTTCAAAGGTACTACTTGTGTGTGAAGTCACAGTTTTGTAAAGTTTATTTTATTTCACTTTTTTGTTGTTGGTTTTTCCTATATTTATTCTTTTTATTGAAAATAGCTTTTTTTTTCATGTAGTTTATTCTGGTTATAGCTTTCACTCCTCCCAGATCTTTGCCACCTCCTCACCTGCCCAAATACATAACCTTTCTTTTTCTCTCTCATTAGAAAATAACCAGCTATTTAAAAAAATAATAAAATAAGATAAAACAAAACAAACAAGCCAGAGTAGGACAAAGCAAACAAACAAAAAGAACCAAAGAAAAACACAAGAAACACCCAGATGCAAACATTCACACACACAGGAATCCCATAAATGCACACAAAAACGGAAACCATAATATATAAACAAAAGATCTGTAAGGTTAAAACAAAATACCACTGAGTTCATTTTGTGTTGACCATCTAGTGCTTGGAATGGGGCTTGCCTTTAAGTGTGGTATGTATACCCAATGAGCTCATTGGAGGAAGTTAAGTTTTCTTTGCTAGTGGTTATCAGTCAGAGATAGCTTTTGGGCTAGAGGCAGGGTTTATGTCCATTGCCCCTCTCAGAGCTTGGACCTCATCTTGCATAAGACTTATTTTTAAGAATATTGTTGAAGAACATGTGGTGGGAAATAAACAGAAATCCTGAGAAAATATCACTTACCTCTAGAAGTTCAAAATTCTTGGAATTTTTGCAAAGATTTTCCATGGATTATTATGTTCAATTTTTCTATATTAAGTTCATGTTCATTTTCTCTTCCAAATCTATAATGGATGACATTTAGTAGTGTATATGTAAATTTTAATAACATTTCAAATTTCAACTATTTGGCTAGATGATTCTGTGTGAACATCCAGTATTAAAATTTGTTTTCATATTAATTGCATTCCATGTTCTATGGTGATATTTTATGTAAATACTTAGTTTCATACAAAATAGCAAAGTATCCAGATAAGAGTTATGCATTTTAAACACATCTTATGTGACTCATTAATTCATGGTCTTGGTTGCTTCATTGAGCTGCTGGGTGGTACGATACAGAATAGCTGGATTTAATAGCAGTGTTGTCAAGTTCTTATGAAAAGCATCTGGACACAAGTTAAGTTGTGTTGGATTTCATGCAAATTTTTGGTGCCACAAATTTTCTAATTTTTAGTATATCCCCCGGATTTGTGGCTGAGTATGCACATTAGCAACTTTATGATTAATTTCTTTAATAAAGTTATACTGATTGTTGAGTTTAAAACTCTGTGTAACTTGTAATATTATTTAATGAACAAATAAGGAGTGAGGTTAACATGCCAACACCCCATTGTACACTCCCTTATTTTCAGAAATAGTCATCCGTCCCTTTGTCAAGAATAGATACCTGTACCTAGGAGGAATTTAGAGCTCATCTTCTTTGGCAGGAGCAAACTCCAGAAATAGGGAGCACTTAAAAAAAAGTGTCAGGAATCTATTTGAAACAGATGGCTTCTCAGCACCTACTTATGAGATAAAAATGTGGATAACTAGATACATTAAATGCATGATAAACTTAAAACATAAAGATTAATGAAAAAACCAGGCATAGTTTACAATTTCAAAGGAAAATAATTGGATAGAATTGTGACAAAGTTCTAACTATGCTGCCTTTTCTCATGATGCAACTTCTAGGAATGTGATAGTGCTCTTTGGTCCAAACATATCAAGGAGATGTGTTTGGCCTCATGCAGAATCAAAATTGTCTTTTTCAATCTTCTCCATATTTCATGTGATGAGTTTCATCTTTCGAGACTTGGGTAGGTCTAGATTTGGAAACATGTTTTGGTTGGAAGTACGAAGCTCTGGATCTCAGCAGGCTTCGAGGTTGGAGAAGTGGAAGATTACAGAAAAAAAACCAAATAAACATGGTCATCAAAGCTGGGAATTAAGAACTGTTTATCCACCTGCACACGGGAAATAAATCTCTCAGAAATAGGCAGAGCCATTTGACTTACGACCTTGATAACATAGTTGTGTCTAATAATCTGTCTTCCTGTGTTTGGATTCAGAGTTAGGGTAGTTAGCATATAGAATAGATGGAAATGTTCCAGTTGAATTGCTCCTTGGGTATTGATTTACAATACAGAGAAGTCTGCTGAGATAACTGACTTGTAATGAAGAGGAACTAAACTGAAAATTCTATTTGAGGAGTGGGGAAAGAGGTTCAACTTGCAAAACTCACGTTTGCTCTTGTCCTTTGGTACTGAACAGTATTAGAAGTCTTAAGAGATCACTTAGGTTTGGGTATGGCACATCACTCTAGCTTTATAAGAATTCCTTATGGGTCAGGTTATAAAGATAGTGAAGATATAGACGATGGTAAGAATTCCCTAATTCATTTTTTATTGTTTAAGTCATCAAGATTCAAGTAACTGAAGCAATGTTTTGTAGCAGTTTTACTAACCCTAACCCTAACCCTAACCCTAACCCTAACCCTAACCCTAACCCTAACCCTAAAAGAATACCTTTGAAAAAGTAAGTGTAGGGCAAATTTTGTTGACTCTGAAATGTTTGTGGTCAAGATGAAAGTAGTCTTCTGATACATAAATACAAAACAAAAAAGCCTTTAATTTGTGTTGATTCCCTTAGTTCTGTAATTCCCTTTCCTCTGTACTTCTTACTATGGAGTATGATTTATGATGATAAAATGTTCTTGGTTTGACCTTTGCACTCAAAACAAGCAGAGTTTCACTTGAGTTTGTGATCACAGTGGAATAGAAAACCTCCTTAAGCATTCTTCCATGAGTATAAACCTTTCAAATTCTTCTTTCTCTTCAATGCTAGCTTTGAGATTTGAATAACCTTTTTCAAGGTAATTAACTCCAAGAGCAGAAGATAGGCAGCACATTCATCACACTGGTTGCAGAAGGCTCTGTGTTGGACTTTGGATGCAGTACCTCCTGCTGTGCCAGCAACTCCTGTTCCTGCTTTAGTCTCCTAGTTGTTCAGACAAGAATTCTAAATTGCAGTCCACAGAATATGGGCTTTAGGTGGACACTCTTCTTGGACAACTCTGAAAATGAGGGAGCTGGACTTTACACAGATAGTTGTTCTATTCCATCACAGCTTCACAGCTTCTACATTGCATTTCTGGTCCTCTTCCCCAGCTATCCAGACTCTGTTATGCCCCCAGTTTCCCTTTCTTACCCTGAGATGTTCAGCTGGTTCTAAGTTTGTTGATATTCACATTTTACCAGGACACCAAGGAGAATATTAGCGAAACACCTTTTGCAAAGGTAACTGGGAATGTAGAGAAGCTATTTGGAACTGCTTTATTAACAGCCATCATAATTTCTGATTGGGTTAAGATGCAGCAGAAATGCTACAGAAGATGATATAAGTGGAGAAATTCACTTAATAGTATAATACAGAGTGAAGGAGAAAAACATCCAAGAATTGAGCTCTGTAAGTGTTTAAAGAGCAATAATAAAGCCCGAGTGAAGAAATCAGACTGTAAGATTATCATAGGGGTAAGAGAAGGAAGACAACCATAGCAACCCAAACTTTGGAGTTAGCAAAGGTAAACAGAGCATTTAGATTTGATGTGGTTCATATTAATTTTTGCTTCAGGAGAATTCTGTGTGTGTGTGTGTGTGTGTGTGTGTGTGTGTGTGTGTATGTGTAGGGGTTATAAAGATATGTAAGATCTGGACTGAGAGAAGTATTTTCTAACCTTGTTCATTTTTAAGACCAGAAAAGCTCAGAAATTACAAAAGATGTGGTAAGTCGAAGGACAGAGTGGTTGTGGTCTTCAGACAGTGTGTTCTTGAAGATAACTGAGTGGTTTGGGGTAAGTAGAGGCAGCAGGTAAAACTGTTCTCAGGAAATCAGATTACAGACATTGAGCTGAACCATTGCTTTGGAAAATGCATACGGTTTTACCTAGAGGGAAAAGTTAGGCTCTATCATATGTAATACTATCACATTTATAAAAAATTATGAATCATATTTTGTATATAGCTACAGAATATGGAGGAAATGCATTTTCCAGATTTTACTGAGTGAGTAGTATTCACCCAATATTATTACTTATAGCTAAAAAGATGACTTTTTTTTTCATCTAAATTGTTTTCTCCAGAAAAATCTCTGATTGGTTTTTACAGTCCCAGATTTACAGATTAAGGGAATAAATTGAAAATTATTTGGAATACATAGTTTTGTAAGCAAGAGAATGTCCATGGGGCAGATCTCTAGGAACCCAGGAAATATGAGGGAATCTTATGGAACAAATATCTCTATAGATTAGTCCCAGCCACAGTTATTAATGTACTGGAAGCTGAGTCATTCTACATAAAGGAACAGTACGGGACACAGTGCAGTGTGTTTTCTGTTTACTCATGTGAATATGTGTTCCTTAGTAATGCAGTAAAGATTATGTGTTCAGAAAAATGATATCCTCTCAAAGGTAAAAGATTCAATACCTGATTGTGTAGTTTCCAAATTTTTATATCATGTGTAAAAAGAATCTTTTGTATTTCTTAAACTATTGTTTTTAATTAGGAATAACAAACTTTATGAAGATATATTGAATTTTAGATCATATTTCTACATATTATCCTTATCCAAAGTAGAATATTTACCCAATCTCCTAAATAGAATATTTCTGTTGTTTATTAAACAAGCAAGAATATCTGAACTTGGTGGCCGACCCTAGGAGGTAGAGGCAGGTGACCATCCATGTGAGTTTCAGGCCAGCCTGGACTGTATAATGAGGTCCTCTCAACATGTATAAAACTGGGAGGAGTAGAGGGAGGGGAAACCATAATCAGGATATATTATGTAAGAAAAATGAGTTATTCTCAATAAAAGGAAAAAAATACAAAACAGTAAAAATATCTTACAGGTGAACATTTAATTCCTAGGCTCTTGAAAGAGATGTAATCTTACATAATTGCATCATAAAGTTATTGTATAGCCTTTTAGTTTGTTCTATAATTTATATATGAATCATACACATAAATTATAAACAGGCAAAGATATGTGCTATACTTACATAAATAGCCATATGAGTTTTGTAAACACACGGCTGTATGATAAATCCTCCAAAGATGGAGAATAATAATATACCCTCTTGTAGTGGACCACTGCACCCTGCTAAATTCATGTTCACCTAGGGCTTTAGCATGTGACCTTAGCTGAAAAGAAGGTCATGGCAGATGTGAGGTATATAAAAATAAGACGAGCATATGAGATTAACAGGGGTTCTAGATGCATGAGAATATTTACAGAAGACAGAAAAAAAAAAGAAAGAAAGAAAGAAAGAAAGAAAGACATGGAGATACCTGTAGCAGCCAGCCAGGAGAACACAAAGCCAGCCACTGTAGTTAGCAAATCAGGAAGTGAAGGGGCCACCAACAGCAGCAAGAAGGAAGAAAGTGTGCTCTGCTCAGACTTAACACCAGGGGCCTGATCTTCAGCATGTGGAATGAGTTCCTACCACTTAAGCCACATTGTGATATTTGTTACAGTACCCCATGGAAACCAAATTTAGAGGCGGAACTCCTCCTAGGCAGGCTCTCAACCTTCAAAGGCCTGTGATGTTCTCATTTCTGTCACATAGAGCAACTTTGCTAATTTTCTAGAACATTCTTTTTCTGTGAGAGTTTCAAGTGTACATCAGTATACAGTGTATTAATTTTGTTTCTCTTGTGACAATGTTTTGAGAATTTTTATGTTCTAAAATCCCTTCATGATAGTTTTTATTTAATTATTAAATATTAAAATTCTTTACAATTTCCTACATGCATACAATGCCTTCTGATTGCTCTCACCTCCACTGTTTCTGTCTCCCTCCCACCTGCCTTTCCTATAAATACCTAAGGTTTTGTTGTTGTTGTTGTTGTTGCTGAGTTAAATTCATAGTGTGGCCATTCCACAGTGTGTTTATTCCATTCATAGATATTTGTGTTTCTTCTTCCTAATATTTTATACATTTTTTGGTGTTTGTGTTTATTGTTTTAGCAGATTTATGCCCTATACTGTTTTTGTCAGTACCTTAAAGTTATAGCAAGTGTGTTTTCACTTAAAATTTAACTTATTGGTATTTATAATTGATAATGAGATAACTTTGAAGGATTAATTTTGGAGTCCCTTCAAATCTTGTGTTAACATTAAATTTAAATATTTATTTTTAATCTCTGAAAATGAAAATATTTTATTTTTCTCATACTCCTAAAATTTAAATGCTTCCTTCTCCAGAGTGAGGATATTTGGTTATATTATGTGAATAAAGCAGAGACTTCTTTTTAAAATATATCATATATATATATTAATATTTATTTGTTTATTCAAGTTACATCCTGATCACAATCACAGACTCCTCCCTTCTCCCCTCCCAATCCCAACTGCCCACCTTCTTCCCCTTCTTCCTCCTATCCTTCTATTTCTTCTTGCTCTGGGATCTGACATGGCAGCCCAGCTAAGGTAAGGTATCCCACTAACAGACAACAGAATCCATGACTGAGACCCCACCCCCCACTTGCTAAGGGATCTGTAATGAAGACCCAGTTGCTTATCATCTATATATGTATAGGGGGAACTAGGTATAGTCTAAGATTTCTTCTTCTTCTCCTTCTCCTCCTCCTTCTCCTCCTCCTCCTCCTCCTCCTCCTCCTCCTCCTCCTCCTCCTCCTTCTTTTTTTTTTCTTCTTGGTTAGTGTTTCAGTCTCTGTAAGCCTCTAGGGGCCTAGGTTTGTTGGTTCTGTTGATCTTCATGTGTTGTTCTTGCCCTCTCCAGGATTCTCTATTCCTCCTCCCTTCCTTATATAGGACTCCCAGAGCTCCACCTAATGTTTGGCTGTGTGTCTCAGCATCTATTTTGATCAGCTGCTGGGTTGAGTGTCTCCTAGGATAGTTATGCTAGGTTCCTATTCCTTTGGGTTTGTGGGTTATAGGATATTTCTCTTGTACTATATGGCTAAAATCCAGTTATGAATTAATACATGTCATGTGTATCTTTCTGGGTCTAGGTTAGCTCACTTAGGATGAACTTTTCTAATTCCATGCATTTGTTGCAAATTGAATGTTTTCCTTGTTTCTGATAGCTAAGTAATATTCCATTGTGCAAATGTACCACAGTTTTTTTTTCTCCTTTAAAAAAATTGTTTATTTTACACTCCAATTACCATCCTCTGCCCTCCCCTCCTCCCAGTCCCACTCTTCCGTTCACTTCCCTAATACCCCCCCCCCACAATACCAACCCACTCTGGCACATCAAATCACAAAGTGTCTCCTCTTCCACCGAGGCAAGATAAGGCAGCTCTACTAGGAAAATAAGCTCCATAGGGAGGAAATAGCATTTAAGTCTGAGATAGACCCTGTTCCAATTGTTAGGATATCCACTTGAGGGCCACGCAGCCCATCAGCTTCATATGTGTAGTGGGCCTAGGGTGATTCAGTCTCTATGAGTTCCCTTGTGTCTGAGTTAATAGTAAGACAGTTTTTTTTAATCCATTCTTCAATTGAAGGGCATCTGGGTTGTTTCCAGTTTCTAGCTATTACGAATAAGGCTGCTATGAACATAGTTGAACTGATGTCTTTGTGGTTTGTTGAAGAATCTTTTGGATATATGCCCAGGAATGGTAGCTCAGGCTCTAAGACCAATAATCAATAAATGGGACCTTATGAAACTGAAAAGCTTCTGTAAAGCATTAAGGACACTGTCATTAGAACAGTGTCTACAGATTGGTAGCCTATTGATTGGGAAAAGATCTTCACCAACTGCATATCCAACAGAGGGCTAATCCAAAATTTACAAAGGACTCAAGAAATTAAACACTAAGAAAACAAAATCCAATAAAAAACCGGGGCACAGAGCTAAACGGAGAATTCACAAAGAGGAATCCCTAATGGTGGAGAGACACTTGAAGAAACAACCTTTGTCATCAGAGAAATGCAACTCAAGAAGACTCTGATTCCATCTCACACCTGTCAGAATGGCTAAGATCAAAAACTCAAATGACAGCACATGCTGGTGAGGGTGTGGAGAAAGGGGAACACTCCTCCATTGCTGGTGGGAATGAAAACTTGTACAACCACTTTGAAAATCAATCTGATGATATTTCAGAAAACTAGGAATAATTTAATATATATTTTTGAGAACTTTGTACATGACCACTGCATCTATATCACTCTTGCCCTCCATCTCTACATTCTAACTCCACCAGAGTCTGTCTTCCCAAGTTCATGATCTCTTCTTTCATTGTTATTGTTACATGTATAGTCACAGGTGTATATGCACCCATGTATGTATTACCTACAGCATTAATTTAGCTTGTACATATGTATATGTGTCTTGGGATGACCTCTTGGAATTGGATAATCTACATGGGAATATTTCCCTGGAGGCAGCTGATTCTCCCTCTTTCCATAGCCACTGACTGCCTGTACCTCTTATCTAGAGGTGGAACCATGTGGAATTTCCTCTGTCTGTACTTGTGTGTCAACTTGTATAATTTGCTGGTCTTATTCAGGTAACCATAGTGCTGAAAGTTCATCAACACATTTTCTCTGTCATATCTAGGGGTAATGATCCAGGCATACATAGTCTCTGATTCTCAGAATATTTCTTCCCCATCTTTTCCCGGAGCCTTAAGTGTAGAGGTTGCATTGTAGACACATCAATTCAGATTTCTCACTCCTCAGTCATTATTATTCTCCATATTTTGACCAGTAGGAGATCTCTGCAATAGTCCCCACCTATTGCAAAAAGAAGCTTCTTTGATAGAGGGTGAGAGCTACAGTGATCTGTGGGTATAAAGATGAGTATTTAGAACACAGAAATTATATTGGTTTAGAAATCTAGCAATAGCAGGCTCTCCTCTTGGGTCTATGGCCTGACACTTCTTTCTTTGCATAATGGTATATAGACCAAAAGTCTAATCATATTCATATTTAATTTTTTTCTCTGTTACAGCTAGCTATATATCAAATCCCATTTGCAAGGGTTGTTTGTCATGTTCAAAGGACAATGGATGCAGCCGATGTCAACAGAAGTTGTTCTTCTTCCTACGAAGAGAAGGGATGCGCCAGTATGGAGAGTGCTTGCATTCCTGTCCATCAGGGTATTATGGACACCGAGCCCCAGATATGAACAGGTGTGCAAGTGAGTATTTGATGTTTTTTTTTCCATCCTATTTTAATGGATATACAATTTAGGTAATGTGCTAACTCCTTTTAATGAAAAAAAAAAAGATAAGTAACAGTCTATATAGATAGAGTTTAAACTAAAAGTTTCAAAATGAAGAGTGGGATAAGAGAACTTTTACTTTGTATTTTGCATTAAGTGTGTATCACAAGTCGGACACATTCTTTCAGATTAGCCATGCTTCATTATATTGGTCTAAAAATTGCTTGCTACATAATACTTTGTAAGGAGAAATTGTTTCTTTGCAAACCAACCAACCAACCAACCCTACTCCCCAAAATAATCACTAAAGAGTTTACTATGCATGGAAAATTTCTGTGATTTAATTTTACGTTTGTAGGTTTTTTCCTCTTATTTGAGATTTGTAATTCCTGCTTTTGCTTGATATACAACTAAATATATATTTATTTAGTTTTAGTTAAATAAATAGAATTTATTTAAAGCACCATTACTGACAAAAATGCAATTAATGAGTTTAGTTGTTTTTTTTTTCATCTCAAAGCACAGTAGTTAAGTAACTGGATGAATATTTTGTATCAGTAGTCAAGAGAGAAAGATTTAGACTTAGATGAAGTTTGGATTTATTGTTATTTCATGAAATTGTTTAGGTTATTAGAGGGATATAACTCACAACAAGTATCAATAGCTTGGTCAAATTACTAAGTATGTCTTATGTCTTTAAGGTATATGATTTGACCATCCATAGGGCAGTGGGTCCACTTGGAAACAGTTTTTTATTCTTACTGCCTCAGATCACCTTTGGTAGGATTTGAGTATCATATTCTCCTTTCCAGTTTTTACATTTGTGCATACTTTTCAGTGTGCAAAGAGATTAAGCTAGAAGTGAATAGCTTGATGCATTTATTCTAAATTCTATATCTTTCATGATATGAATTGTGTGTATGGGCAATGGTCTGGCCATATACTATTCTATCCAAACTGGGGTATCATTGAGTGAAAAATGATGTTATTAGTGATTGTTTGAGGGTATGCACCATGATTGAGGATGTTCTTGGACAGATTTGATAAACAATTATCTCTTATAGGAGTTCCTGTTGCATCAGCAGTTTCCTTCAAACTCCAGACAAAGTTTCACAGGCACAGTTGACCATGTTGACCTTTTTCTAAGAAATGGGGAATAATGATTGTATATCAGGTTGTGGAAAGAAAATTTGTGTATGAGAATGGACTTTCTATGGTCTTACTTATTTTAAGTGAAGGCAATCAATGCTGGAGACTACTGGTTTAGAGGAAATCATTAGTTATATGGTACAAGAGGGAAGTGCTTATTAGCAAACTCAACAAAACAAAGTGAAAGTAGAAAAATAATTTGTTGTACATGACATTAAATCATTGTAGTTTTTACATGCCATTGTCTTGGTTTCAGTCGTTGGCTTCATTATACTAATTTTTGTATAGGATCCAAAGTATGGGAATAATTTAAATTACAATACTGGTTGTAGACAGAATTTGAGATTGTAGCTACTTTCCACTGAGATTATTGCTTCACCGTAGATAAATAAACTTTAAGCAACAGTAGCTTGGAAAATCTTGTGAGTGAAATTCACCTTTTTACAAATGCTGTTTTGTGATATATTAAAAATGCAAATATAAAGTGGTTTACTTCCAAAGGGACGTTTTGTTTAAATGTTGACTGAAGGTGGCTTCTTGGGATGTACAGTATGAAGTTTATAAAATTTATAAATGCTCATGAAAAATCACTTATTGACGCATGCTCCCAGCATACTAACACATAATATAAGCCTCGATTGTCCCTGAAATTATGCTGGGTGATGTTTCTGTCATATTTTCTCTTTCTCATTTATTAGCAAATTTATCTCAGAGGTACATTTTAAAATTGTTATATATTTCCCTATTTAGAAAGCTCATAAATGAATCTTAATAAAGTACAAATGCAAGGACCAAAAATCAAAACTTTCCCCGAAGAAACCAAAAGTTAACATTTCTGACTTCTGTCTTTGACAGTGTGTTTCTTTGCAGTTTTGTCTTCCCCTCCTAACAAACATGTCATATTTGTGACATATTTTAACTTAATGAGTTACGGATCTTTCCATGCTAGTCAACATAGCTGTATATATTTTTCTGGGTTTGATATATAACATTTAGCTAATTACTCATTAGAATCTCACTTTTAGCCTTTAACAATTACAAGTACTTTGAGGGATATTCATTTGTAAATGATATTTTTCCATTTGCAAAAATACTTTTACATATTTGTCTGATTCATCTTTGTAACATGAACTTTTAATTATGGTACATATTTTAAAATCTTTAGCTATGTATGCCTAGTCCCTATGGAAGTTTATATAGTGTATACACAGGTATCAGTTCATATCTCAACCAACAGCAGACATTTTTTTCCTTGTCCTTAACTAGTTAGTAATGAAACAAATGTATCAAGTGGTATTTTTGTTTTAATATACTTTCCTTTCAAATGAAGCTATGCATTTATTTTTAGTATGAATGCTGACATTTAGTATATTTTTCAGAACATGTAAAGTCTGTTTTTCCTTCTACCTCCAAAATTGTATTAAAAATTAAAAAAATAAATGAAATATCAAATACAAATCAAGTTGACAAATAATAAACACAGATCTGTCACAAAGAGGAGTGGGATTCAAAAAGAATGTCAACTGGCAGAGGCACAGGCTTCTTGTTCAATATTCTCTCTTCATTCACCCTAACCATCATCCTGATTTATAGCCAGAACACAGAGGTATTGAGGTTTAAACTTCTGGTATAGTTAAACGCACAGATAATCAAGTTGATTGTGTATTACAGAAACACTGTTCCTTAGCTTCCGTCCCATTCCAACATCTCTATTATATATTTTGCTTCTTAATTCTCTAAAATATAGTGCAAGCAGGTTGTATATTTATATTTGTCAGATGATATTATCTAGACTAGTTAACATATCCTTTTCAAACCTTGGGAATGGAGTGCAGCAATGAAGGGAGTAGTATATATGAAGATTATCGGTGTTTTCTCTATTGTTAAGGTTGAGCATTATAAGTAGTAAATAAAAATATGGAGAAACTATCATCCATCCCTAAATAAAATGTAAGTGGTTAGGTACAGCTTTATTGTATAATGAGAAGTTATTCTGGGTAGATTGATTGAGACTACATTATGACAGGATTGTTTTAGATAAAGTTTCCAGGTAGCCAAGGCTAGCCTAGAACTCATTGTATAGCTCTGACATTGTGGTAGGTTCTCCTACCCTTTTTTCTACCTCCTACCAATGCAGATGTTACAGGTGTGAGCCACCTGATCTGATGTACCAAGTCTTATGTGACAATTTAAGTAGCTCCCAGTGATGCAATTTAAGTAGATCCTGGAAATAATACACACCGAATGTAGTATTTAGTAGGAAAGTAACAAAATTAAATTCTAGAAGCGTTTTTATTTTGACAGCATGAGGACGAGTTAATAGAGATTCAACATTGAAGGCATCAAGAGCAGCGACAGGTGGAGCTAGAGTAAGGGCAGTTGTCTCTTCCATTTTCACATGGCCCATTTGTTTGGCATTTTACTCTTCCTTATTTGAGTATTCAGTTTCTATCTTTGTTCCTGTGATAGTAATATTTCTATTGCTGTGCTGTGCTAAGACACCATGGCCAAGACAATTTATAGAAGAAAGACTTTATTGGGGGCTTGCTTAGCAGTTTCAGAGCTGAGTACATAAGCATCATGGCAGGGAGGGTGGTGGCAGACAGACATTGTATCTTTCCATTGAAAAGGCAAACTTAGAGGTGCACAAGCCATCTCAAAGATGTCTAGTATGAAGTAGAAACAAGAATGGGCTCTAGGATGGTCTCTGATACTATTGCCCATGTTTGCTTAACCACACGAACAATTTGTAGAAAAGAGTAACAAAGGAATTGCACCATTGACTAAAACAACATGTATAGATACTGAAGTTTATAAAGAAACTATGGCCCTAAAGCTCCCTACAGTCAACAGCGAGATATCCAGGTTTAAAATCCTGACTCACAGTAGAATATTCTTTCTTTGTGTTGGTCCTTAAGAAAAGTACAATATAGTATACACAAAATTATTGTGCATAATTATAAATCAATATTAGGAAAGCTTAAATGGTTTTCATAAATAAATGGCTAATATATTTCAAATCCCATTAAGTTTTTTTTTCTCATTTTCTAATGGTAGATATCATTTTTGTGGTAACTCATTTAAAAAACACTGTACTAGAAGAAATCCTGAATTCTCAAGCATGTTCTGCCAGTAACTAGCTTTCTAAGCTAGGACAGTTTACATAACACATTCTAGAATGAGAGCTGGCTCATAGTCTTATGAGTCTACCCATAAAGCCATCACAATAAAAGAGTGAAATCTTTGGTAGTTCCTCTTAAAGATATTGCTCTCATTGTGACATTATTGTTTTTTAACTCTAGTAGCTTCAGTTTCAATTTTTCTTTGTAACCCTTATAGCTATGTGGTTAATAGTTAAGGAATATACCTGCATAAAAAGTTCAACATGAGCTCTTTACTGTAGTATATAATAAATTAATGTCTAAGTTGGAAATACTTTCTAATCTAAAGTGTACTATTTATAACAAAAGCATGTGGTTTCGTTAAGACACAAAAAGAGGATCCTGTTTCAGTATGTATTCTAAAATGCTAGACATTTGATATCAAACATGTTTGTGCTTCAGCATATAAATCTCTCATCATCTGTTGTGTCAGCTCTCAGTGTCATGTTAGACACTGGAAAGACAGAGTGTACTGCTCTGTTTTCTTCATTTAATAGGGGTTGGGAGATGAAAGGCGCACATTTACAAGAGCCCAGAGACAGATAGGGAAGTCTAACAAAAAAGTTCTGAAGTTTGAAAGTCAAGGGTTTGAGATTACCTTTGGATATGAAATGGAGATATTAAAGAATTTAAAATACACAGGGCCTGGAGAGATGGCTCAGCAGTTAAGAGCACTTGCTCCTTTGTGTCTTGTTACTTTTAAAAGTCAACTTACCAAACCTAGAATTATCTGGGAAGGGAGTATCAATAGAGGAAGTATTTCTATCAGGCTCACCTATGGGTGTGTCTGTGAAGGACTGTCTCAATTGTATATTAATCGGGGAAGGCTCAGCTCATAGTGGATAGAATCACTCCCTGTATCAGGAAGAAGCAACTAGGTGAGGGAAGAAACAACCTAGCAGACAGCATTGGTGCATTCATTTGACACTGTTCTTGACCGTGGGTGTCATGTGATTTTCTGCTTGAATCCCACCCTAACTTCCCCATAGGATGAACTTGAATTGTAAGCCAGGTAAACCCTTTCCTTATCTTAGTTACTTTTGTTAGAGTATTTTTTTAATCACAGCAACAAAAATAAAACTAGAACACCTTTTCCTACCTGTTTTGAATTATAATTACAAGATCATTGCTTAAAGTAGTTAAATCATATGAAAAATGTTTGGTCCTGAAGATCAAAGTGGTCCTTCCACTAGCTGTAGTCGACCAATATTAGTTTTCTCATTGTGATGGACAGCATTATAGCTAGGCCATCAGTAATTTAATAGGCTGTATCAGGGTTTGTTGTAGTTATTTGCTCATTTGTTTTGAGACAGCATCTCCCCATGTAGCTCATACTGATCAGAATCCTTGCAATTCTCTTGCTCAAACCTTCTGAATGCTGGTAAATATAGGCATTTGCTACCATGTGCAGTTTCTGTAGAGTTCTTAATAGCATTTTTTTTCAAGTATCTTTACTTGTCTGCTTATACTTGCAATGTGTGTATGGGAACTGAACATGAGTCCACTTGAAGAGTGCTCTCTCTGGCTTGTTGTTTTAAAAAACTAACATATCCAGGTCATTTGATTTTTACCACTGATGACCCAGGATCCAGATGCTGAGATGAACACCTGCTAGCTCAAAAAGGCAAAGAAAGTACGCAGCTGATCTTCCTATTCAGCTGAAAAAGCTAGAGGTAAAAGCCCAGAGCTAAAAATCTGCTGCTGCTTCTCCACGCTATCTTAAGTACCCTCCAGCTCAATGTCCCTCCTTTCTGTTAAATATCTGACAGCTGGTTTCTTGCTCTGCCTCTTGACCTAGGGTTAGCTTTAATCCTGTGTACAGAAAGCTTTTGGATTAAAGGTGTGTGCTAGGGCAGACCCACACCAAAAGTACTTGTTTAGAGTAAACAGAAATCTCTAGGGTCAAAGGCTGAGCCATCCCATAATTTGAAATAGATTTTTACACTTCACAATCTTGGGATTCACAATGGAATCAAATAATCTGCAACACTGGGCCTAGCCTCATTCCTTTTAAAAGTCTCATACCACCTTGTACTCAATGATTTGAAAGGTAAAGAGCATTCACTGGACATGTTTTAGTATGTTTTTCTTTGTTTTGTTTTTCCAGATAGGGTTTCTCTTTGTAGCTCTGACTGTCCTGGAACTCACTTTGTCAACCAGGTTGACAGAGGTCTGCCTGCCTCTGCCTCCCAAGTGCTGGGATTAATGGTGTGCACCACCATGTCTAGCTCCATGTTTTAGTTTTAAAGTACTTGTGGAACTTCTCCCTTGCTGCTGATGTTCTTGGAAAGATGGTCACAGTATTCTCATGGACTATGAAAGTAGCACACATTTAGAGGATTCTGCTGGCCATCCTGAAGGTTGGCTTCTACTGCATGGTGCAGTTGGAGGTTCTATCTGCTAGTATCCCTCAGCTGGATGGTTATACATAGCAAAACCATTTTTAAACAGAGCTATTTAAAGACATCTGACAATAAAACTAGAAGTAAATGTTATATTGGTTTCACTCAAAACATGTTTTAAAATTAGATTCTCTCCGTTTTTTTTTTTTTCCTTCCAGCTTTCATTCACAGGCTAATGACACAGCAAGCAGGGAGAGGAGAAACTTACCACAGTTACCTGTTGATTGTTGATCAGAAGCCATTTCTCCTTATAGAGATCACTAAATCCCTGTGTGTTTACACCATTTGTCTATGTGTAGAGCCAGATGGTAGATGTCAGACTCATTCTCAGTCCCTAATGTAAGATGCTTCTCTTTGGTGTTTACGAATGGGACTGTTCTCTAAGTCAGGACTCAGCCAACTGTGACCAAGGGCAAAATCAGCCTGCCATGTTGGTTGTTGTGAACTTGGTCTAGGGATAACTTTTAGAGTTTTAAATGGTCAGAGAAAAACAATCAAATGGACATGAAGATGGCACATGGGAGATAATTTTAACTTGCATTTAAGTGTTCATAAATAAAGTTTTATAGGAAAACAGGTATGCTTTGTGATGGATGAGTTGTGGCTACTTTCGTGTTCTAATTGAGTTGGGTAGTTTCAACAGAGACCTTATGGTCTATATTCTAAAATATTTACCCTCCCTCCCCATACTCCTAATTTAAGCCTAATTGGAGTGTGAATGAATTGAGAGATACTTCTTGTTTGCCGTGGATAGAGGCTGAGTGGAGGGTAAGGTGTACACTATAGTATCCATTAATTTTTCTTTCAGCTGAGCAGACACAATTGCCTTTTCCAACATTCTAATGGGGGCAAATTCCAATGGGGATTCAGATCTGAGGTTTATTACACTGTTAAGCTTCACCTTAATATGATAGGGTGACAAGTTACCAAACTAGGAAAAGCACAAGGAGTAACCAGATGAGGGACCTGGTACTGGTAAGAATTGAAAATCTGATATGAAATATTAATTTGTTCTATAATTTAAAATTCTCTTTTTGCCAATTTTACTTTGAAGTTGTTGTCTTTCTCCTATCTTCCTTAAATGGAAACAGAAATCCCTTTAAAACATAGCATAGCATGGCCAAAAGATATGTTCTTTTTCATTTCATTTATTTTCAGTACAATTTCAAATATGCAACACTTGAAATATGAGATAAAGAGCCAATATCTTTGAGTACCTATTTTTATATCAGACTCAATGTTCATTTGTGTGTGTATGTAAAAGATACAATATTTAAAATACTGTAGAAAAGGTACTAGCAATATAATTCACAAATTTGAATTTTGGTGCTTATACACAGAAAATTTGAAATCATAAGTTAAAAATGAGACTGTGAAGAAAACTGTTGTTGGCAGCATGTGTATTTCTAGGAGTCAAAATAAAGTATGGCTACATGGGAGAGTGTGCCTGTAACTGTACACTTAGAGGCATGGGTAGGATGACCAGAAGTGCTAGATCAGACTTGGTTACATAGTAAAACACTGTGTTAAAAAACAGTCCATGACATGGGACATAAAATAGAATTCTCTCTGATAAGTGATCTATTTCTGGATGGAGTCCATTCATCTAAACTGATTATACTTTGAGGGTTAAAATCTCTACCTAAGTCAAGACTTTACTGTGTAATAGAGATAAGTTAGGTTCTTTTTCCCCCCACTCTGGGGAAGAAAGTAGAAATAGAAAGATTTCTACCTGGCCAGCTTTCCCTCATCTCAAAATTGCTTTGAGACCTCAGTGTCCTAAAATGACCAGTACCTAATGCTCAAAGTAGATAACTTTGTGTGTATGTGTGTGTGTGTGTGTGTGTGTGTGTGTGTGTAACAAATGGTTGAAGCAAGAGTAAAGCTAATGTTTCTTACAGATAGTAGTCTTTAAATATGCTCTTCATTTGAGTAGTGTAAATATTTATGTAATTTTTATTACATTAATCATTAACTATATATTAATATAAGTTATTTTTCCACATGAGTGTTTTGGAGCTTTTGTTCCACGTGAAGTATTTTGGAGCTTTTGACCTTCCTTCTATCCATTGTCTTGTCTCAGTTAGTAAATTAATGTGCTTATGATCTTCTCTCTGTCTCTGTCTCTCTCTCTCTCTTTGTCTCTCTGTCTCTGTCTCTCTTTTTCTCTGATACAGTCTTCCTATGAATCCCAGGCTGGTCTTGAACTTATGACTGTCCTTCTGTGTTAGACTTTTCAGTACTGGGATGGCAAATATACTCTTAGTAAACTTTTGTATTCATGAAAGCCCACATTCTAGGATCACTTGTTGTTAGTCAGATACTGTGCTGAGATCTTTGCACTTGATAAGCTTCTGAATCATCTTGACAGACCTATGAAATGAAGGCTGTCATTACCTTTATTTTCAGTCTTTAAGGCAAAGAGAATCTTTTTAAAACATTTATTCATTACTTCAGTTTATATCTCCATCACAGTCCCCTTCCTCCACCCATCCTGGGCCCACCCTCTCACCCCCTTCTCTTTCTCCTACCTATGTTACTCCTTTGTTGTGGGGTGCCCTACATATAAGCCTCCTTCATTTCAACAGCTATATGAGGGTTAAGATTGTCCTCTTGTACTGGGGGCCTACATGGCAGCGCCACAAGGGCAAAGTGTCCCACTAACAAGTAACAAAGTCTATGCTCCTGATCTTTTTGGTGTGTTGGTTATAGGATAGTTATCCTGTACTATATGGCTAAAATCCAGTTAAAAGTTAATAGATGCCATGTGTATCTTTCTGGGTCTGGGTTAGCTCACTCAGGATGAGCTTTTCTAGTTCCATCCATTTGGCAGAAAATTGATGATTTCCTTGTTTCTGATGGCTGAGTAGTATTCCATTGTGTAAATGTACCACAACTTTTTTATCCATTCGTCCATTGAGGGACATCTGGGTTGTTTCCAGTTTCTAGCTATTACAAATAAGGCTGCTATGAACATAGATGAGGATATGTCCTTGTGGTTTGGGGAGGAATAATTTGCAGGTATACCCAGGAGTGGTATAGCTGGGTCTTGAGGTAGAGCTATTCCATGTTTTCTAAGATATCACCAGACTGATTTCCACAGAGGCTGTACAAGTTTACACTCCCACTAGCAATGGAGGAGTGTTCCCCTTTCTCCACAACTTCGTCAGCATGTGTTGTCATTTGATTTTTGACCTTAGCCATTCTGACAGGTGTGAGATGGAATCTCAGAGTTGTCTTGCATTTCTTGATGCTTAAGGATGCTGAGCATTTCTTCATTAGAGATTCCTCTTTTGTGAATTCTCAGTTTAGCTCTGGAACCCACTTTTTGATTGGGTTATTTGGTTTCTTGGTGTTTAATCTCGAGTTCTTTTTAAATTTTGGATATTACCCTCTGTCAGATGTGGGGTTGTAGGCTGCCATTTTGTTCTAATGACAGTGTCCTTTGCTTTACAGAAGTTTTTCAGTTTCATAAGGTCTCATTTATTGCTCATTGGTCTTAGAGCCTGAGCTATTGGTGTTCTGTTCAGGATGCTGTCACTTGTCACCTGTGCCAATGAGTTTGAGGCTTTTCCCCACTTTCTCTTCTATTAGATTTAATATGTTGGGCTTTATATTAAGGTCTTTAATCCACTTGGACTTACATTTTATGCAAGGTGATAAGTGTGGTTCTATTTGCATTCTTTTACATGTCGACATCCAGTTAGACCATCACCATTTGTTGAAGATGATGTCCTTTTTCCATTGTACAGTTTTGGCTTCTTTGTCAGAAATTAAATGATCATAAGTATGTGGGTTTATTTCTGGGTCTTCAATTTTATTCCATTGATCATCTGGTCTGTTTCTGTACCAGTGCCATGCTAGAAAGAAATTGAAGAAGACATCAGTAGATGAAAAGATCTCCTATGCTCATGAATAGGTCAACATAATAAAAATGGTTGTTCTACCAAAAGGAATATACAGATTCAATGCATTTTTGTATCAAAATACCAACATACTTTTCTAAAGACCTTGACAGAACAATTCTCAACTTCATATAGAATAAATAGTGTAAATAAAAATACATCTGGAGGTATCACCATCTCAGATTTCAAGCTATACTACAGAGCAATAGTAATAAAAACAGCAAAGAGAATCTTAATCTTACTACATTGCCCATAGTCCCCTACGTGTCTTTGGGTCTGCTGAAGACAGTACTGCGGGAATAACTAGTTTTCTCATCACAGTCATAGTTCTGCCTCTGATCCGTGTTGTCTTACTCTGCACTCAAGATAATTGGATCATATCTGTGCTAATTGTGTTCACTAGTAAAGGCAATTTTGAGTTGAACCCATTCTATGGGGTTTCTCCCTACTTCATCAGGGGTGTCTATTAAGTTAGTAATGCTGCTTTTCTGCAATGTCTTGCTAGTAGTTTAGCTGTAGATGTGAAGACTTGAGTGTTCCCCTTTATTTTCTTTAGTCTGAAATATACTGAAACTCCTAATGAGCTGTGTGTTGCTAAACTCTATAGAAATAAAATGTGATTTTAGCATTTAGGTTGTAGTTCTTATCAATTCATATTGTGATGAAATTATTGTACTAACACATGCTAGAAACATATAATGTAGATAGCTTAAAGTTTTTGCTGAGGAATACTTACAAGCTGTTGCTAGTTTAGAGTAGGAGTGTTACACAATAGCATTTGAAGTTATTAGAGATGTCTAAAACTATTCAATTTTAAGACTCTTAAGTTGCTGTCAGTGATTCCTAAGTGAAAAATTCCTGTAAGTCTAACTTTGCTGTTTTTAGAATAAGTCATCCCTTTAATTATTTCTATTTAATTTTACTCCATGATGGAGCAGAGAAATCTCTAGGGATTCCCAGGGGTGAGTGTTCTTTGATTGGCAGAGCTGTGACTTGGACTAGATTTGCTCTGAAGGTAGCAGTGCCTGTACATTGAAATGTGGTGGTGATATGAAATAAACAACAGTTATGATCAAGTACAGGAGAACACTGTGCCATCATCACAGCACAATGTAGAGGCATGAAGACTTTAATATGAGGACAACCTGGAAAAGAAGAAAAGATAGCAAATGGAGGAAAGGCAAAGAGGGTTGGTGGCTGTTTGGTTTTGATCAATATCAATAAATACTAGAGATTTACTTTTCAATAAATAAAACTCCATCTAGTATATATGTGTGTGTGTGTGTGTGTGTATAAGGATAGTACTCAATTTTCTCCCTCCTCTTGCAATAGATTGCAGTATATAGAATTGTATTCTCACAGTTAGATTTAACAAGGCTTAATATTTACTTGTATTTGACTTAAGATTTTGGTTTCCTTACGTTTGTGATTGGAGATTTAACAAGGCTTAATATTTACTTGTATTTGACTTAAGATTTTGGTTTCCTTACGTTTGTGATTGGTCATATTGAGACACTCTGGGGGCTCTAGAGTAGACTAAAAAGAGACACAAAGTCTCTTAGTACTTAGTGCCCCAAGACTGCTGAGGACTGCAGGAAGAGAGGACTGTGTGATTTTTTTTCTCTTCTCTGATTGCTCTCTTTCCTGCTCAGTATGTTCTTTGATTGCTCCTCTTAGAATGCTGAGGATCCTGATGTTTTTTTTCTAAATTCTTCTCTCAGGAAGGTTAACTTTCTGAAACTCGACACACACACACACACACACACACACACACACTTTTTAAGTAGTCATGTTTTTGCTCAATTGTTTGTCAAAGTGCCTTTCCTTTTAGCAGACTGAAGATCTTGCAGTTGCTCATCCAACTCTCCTAGCTTTTTGGGATTCTATCTGTCTAAATGAGATGATAAACTAAACACTATTTCGGTCAGTTTGCTCTTGTGCTCAGGTATCCATGGACACCAGTCACTAAACCACGTTAAGTCTCTATTCTTGAACCTAATTTTATTCTTAAAAGCTTTGTTACTTAAATATTTAGAAACCACATAGAATGTGGATAACATATACCCCTAAACCACAATGTCTGAACACAAGGAAGCATCAGCAACTCAGGTTGTACACACTCAGACCACTCTTCATGGGCCCTTCACAGGGCTTGTGTATTTTCTACATTGCTCCCACAGCCTTACTTTGTCAGGGCTCGTATTTTCTCTGTCTCTTTAAAATGTACTTAGCTAAACCAGCTCCCACCCACAGTATGTATAACCTGTTTTACCTTGATAATCACTTTCTCTATTCCAAGTGTTTTCAGGGATTTACTGGTTATTTCTGTATGATGTAGTTCTCTACAGCTAGTGAAGGTGGTCTGCTTTGCTTTGCTGTTTTGTATCAGAGATATATAGAATGTTCATGCTAGCAGTCTCATACTTAGTATTAAGATAGTAAAGAAAGTGAGCTTATAAATGACATTCCTGATTGTTTACTTGCAAGTGCTAAAATTCCACTTCATATTCAGCACTGTGCTACAAATGAAGAATTCATAAATTGAAATGAATAAAAAATTAATGGGAAAACATAAATGGACTCTTGATATCTGCCAGCATGCACCTCTACAATGTACTCTATTTTCTTCCAGTATTGTGTTGGTACCACGTGGCTGTGGCCCATCACTCTGGCACTGGTATCGCTGGGATTGGGGGGGGGAGCGAGTGTTAAGGAACCATGCTCTTAGGGTCTGGCACCATCCTCAACACATATTAGGTTCTTGGGGAATGCTTGGTATGAACTAGACTACATTATAATTTGAAAAATGTTACTTTAGAGCCTGTATGGTGTAGTGTTGGGAGGGCAGGAGAGGGGGTGCCCAGCATGCTTTTGTAATTCTTGGCTAGGATAAGCCCTTGTGGCCCAAACGACAGCCGTGTCAGGCTGCATTTGGCCACAGTTTCACTTGGACAGTAGTTTTACTTAAACCAATATTGGCAGTCCTCACTTGGTGGATTGCATGTTTGAGAAGGCACTGTAATTAAGAAGCATGTAAGCTGGCTAAAGTAAGTTCTTACATTTCTGAACAATTACAATTCTGAATTAAAACACATAGTTTTGCAGCAAAGGCCTGTGCTTAGTAAATTTTGATATACCTATTATGCAGTATAAATTTTTCAAAGGGTAAACCAACTATTGTATGTTCCCATTGGCATTCAATGTACTGCAAAGAGCCTTCCTGAAACACACACACAAGTTGCCAGTTAAGACAGTGGTCCGTCGGAAGGAGTGAGCCTGATATGCCTTTAGGGGAGAAAGGAATTTTCTGAACGTCCCTAAAAGCTTTTTGTAATGTTTTAAAATTTTTACTTAGAATGACTTTTGTATGTGAAAAAGAAAAGAATTAAACTTAGTAAAATGAAGTTAAGAAGCTTCTGTGGCTCTGGGGAAATGAACCCTGGCTGAGTATAGGCCTGTGAGTCCCCTAAGGGACCATGCCCCTACTCAGAAGCATTCCCTCTAGGAGACACGGTCAACTAGAGAAGGGGGACCTGTGGCTGCTGAGAAAGGTTTTCAGGTGCTGAAGCACGTCATGGTGGAGTTTCTGGGGTAGGTGGGTTGCACAGTGCTGATTCAGAAGGCCTTTGGTTTAGAGTTGTGGGGATAAGTCTGCAAACTGAATCCATTGAATCCAGGCAGGCCAGCGGAGCTTGAGATATGTGCTGTCGGCACCAATCTTAGCTTTTAAAGAATGTTGTGCTACAGAGATGATATTTTAGAGTGTTCTTTCCTTACAATGGAGGGGAAAATGTGATTCCCAGAATATTAGGCAACAGAGAACCTGGTAAGAAATGATGAAGCAAGCATATAGTTGTCTTGAAGGTTAAAGCAGGTTTGTTGATGTTAAAGCTCTGGCTTTGTGATCCCAAATCTGCAAAGGTTTAGACATGATCTAAATGTTACACGTTTTTCCCTGTTGAAATTGAAAGGGTTATAGTGTTAGCATAGAGGCTTTTTGTTTTAAACTTAGGTAGTCTATTAAACTGTATATTTTAAGAGATTGTTTCTGTTATTCTCATCATATAAGTAAATTGCAATTATAAAGGTTTCATTTGATTTAAGAACACAAAACACTTTTTGACATTTCACAATTTCTACTATCCTTCCCACTAGTTAACTTCTCTGTGCACTTTATACGCATATATCATGCATACCCTTGTAAATATGTCTTTGTTGTATAATGTTACATACAGTATGTGACCTGCCTTTTTTTCTGCACAATAGGCCTTCAACAGCATTCATTCTATATCACTGCTTATAAGTCCCAGTGTGCTCTTTAATGGTTATAGTATTCTACTATCAATGTATCACATGTATCAAATTTGAAAGTGCATAATTAAGCTTTTCTCCAGGAGGATTTATGCCAGAAATAGTCCTAAGGGACCATACAGAGTATGATAGGCATTTGAGAAATTCTGCATTTGTGAAGTGGTATGAGAAGCAAGGAATTAAATGAGGAAGGGGGGAGCTTTAAGTAGCATTAAAGATAAGTGAAAGACCTTGTAAAATTAATTCCAAATGCTTGTTGCTACAAATTTTTGGCCAAAAGTCTTAACAGTGTAGACCATATTTAAAGGCAAAATCAGACAGTGTAGATAATGACTGATTGATGAAATGTGGAGCCCTCATTTTAATATATATATTATATATTAAATATCTACCATATATAGTTAATATATATACTATATATATGATATTTATTTCCCTCCATCTTGTTCTGTTTCATCATTTGGAATGCTTATCTTGTCTTGGAAAATAATTCTGTAACAGAGAAGGCTGCTTTTCTCTTTAAAAAGTATAGCAAGAAACCCAGCAATTTGTGGACATACTGGTCATGTAGTTGACCATGATTGAGAGGCTCCTGACAAGCCTTAGGTATTTGTTTCTTAAAGTGTAGCTTACAGAATTTAAGACTACAAATGAACTTTTTATGGGGTGACAAGCAATACTTCTACATCCAAAATTTTCCTCCCCCAGCAAAGAGGCAATGCCATAATTTAATGGTGGATCCATAGACACTTGATGTTCTGGTTCCACATTTGCTAGTGTTTATTTAGGTTCTTTTTGGTCCTTTAATGCACAAAAGATTGTATAGAGCCAAAATGGAAAGGTAGAGCAATGCCGTTTTCTGTTTATGGCTTAGAAATTAGCATTATGTAATATATTTTACTAAAATTTTTAGCCTTTTATTAATTTCTGGAATTATTTTCTCAACTTTTAAAATTGCAAGCACAAAGTGAGTTTTTATTTCAGATATATTTTCTACCCAATTATCTCTTAGTCTGTATGAAATATATGATTTAAGTCTTTCAGAATTTTTTTTAATAATTTATTTTTTATTTCTTCAAGTTACATCTCAATCACAATCCCCTCCCTACTCCCCCCTCCAGTCCCACCCTTCCACCCTCCTCCCCCTCAACCCCCCCATCCTCTTCCCTTCTTTTTTTTTTTTTTTTTTTTAGTTTAAGGTATTTCTTTTTCCCCCCAACAGCTCTCCCTTTCAGTCCAAAAAATGGTTCTTTTTCTTATAACTATAAATACAATACAAAACAACAGAAATAAATAGGCCACAATTATAAGAGTTATACGGCTTAGCACACATTCTCAATGTCCAGTCCATATGTATTTGGCACCTGACTTTAACATTCTACTATCTAACCATCTCCATGAGTTTAAAGTTCTATATCTAACTCAGCTTTCATACTAACTTGCCTCATAATTTTAAAAATATCTTCTTAGATCCAGAACACCCTCTTAATTCCTAAACAACTCAAAATTTAACTATGAGACTCTAGCTATCTATTCTTCAACCACCTCAGAGACCTGAGAGGGATGGAGAGAAAATGGAAACTGTCTTTCAGAATTTTTATGGCAATGAATATAGTATTGGAGACTATGTTCTGGAGGAAAGGATAGGTGTGATGACTATTGAGTTTGCCTATCACTTTGGATATTGATGATCACTACCAGTTAAACCAGTTACAAGTTGACTACAGTCTGTTGAAACCCTGGCATTTTATTTAACCAACCTGCTACCCCACCGCTGTGCTGTCCTCTTCAGGAAGTGTACTCATTACTACTTGTGCCTGCCATGGATGTCTGGCCCAGATGTCACTGGCTTTCCCAGAGAATTTGATCTAGAATTCAAATCTGTTAATTACTTTCTTTAAACACCTTGTTGGAGCATTATGTCTTTTGGCTTCTATCTGTAGACTTCATAATATGTGTCAGTAGGTTTACATATGATATTGAAAATCTTCACCATAATCTTGAAAGGTCCATGGCATCTCTTTTATATTAAAGGATGTCAAGGTCTGGCGAGGTGAGTTGCTGTCCAAAGTTGCAGAGCTGGTGCGAAAGCTTAGTGTTCTGAACCTCCTCAGTTGGGTCTGCAAGCACTGTTTCACAAACTGTTACTAGCAACCTAGTTACCTAGTTATCAAGAAAAAGAGATTGGATTTAGGGAAGCCTAGTCAGAACCAAAGCAGCCATTACTCCCTGTGTGACTTACTGTCTCTTAATGCTCAGGCTCCTCATTTACAAATTGTGGATTCCATCCCACTGGGGAGGTAAATGGAAATTTACATAAAGGCCTTTGTGCAATGAGGTTTCCATAAAGTGATCTAATCTTCCTTTTCCTACCCACATCACATCATTCTCTGAATAAAAAAGAAGGTAGCATTGTCCTGTGCTTTAGGCAACACACCAGGCATTTAAATATACTATGAAATTTGAAATCTTAAGCCCCTGACAATCTGAAAACAGAATATACTGACTAGAGCTCCCTTTCTGTTTTCCATTGTGGGACTTGGAAAGGCAGAGCAGATTTCAGTCTTGGGAGTGATGTAATTTGTGATTTGAGGGTATTGTTTGTAATCTTCTGCTTTAATCCCATTTGAACTTCAGAACATTTCTGCAGTCTCCCGCTGCTTCAGGACCCTTGCTTGCGTTCTGACTTAACTTATTAAAGTGGCGAGCTGTCGGGAGAGTTAGGGGTGAATTAGAATGCTATGACATAAATACATAAAGGCATGAACATGCGCTTCTCTGACTTACAGTATTTTGTTTAAGGTAACCAATGCATTTGTGTAACTGTGATTTGTAAAATATATAGCACCCTTTAACTACCTTTTTTTTTTCTCTACATTGTAGGATGCAGAATAGAAAACTGTGATTCTTGCTTTAGCAAAGACTTTTGTACCAAGTGCAAAGTAGGCTTTTATTTACATAGAGGCCGCTGCTTTGATGAATGTCCAGATGGATTTGCACCATTAGATGAGACCATGGAATGTGTAGGTGAGTAATTCTTAATTCAACACTCAAATTGCAAATTTGCATGCCTGTTTGTGCAAATATTCATGCTGAATATAGTCAACCTAAAAGTAAATGGGTTCTATTGTTCATTAGAACTGAAAAGTTTTGTTTGTTTCTTTGCTGATTCTAAGTATTTTAGGCATCATGATGATGGGTAGCTTTGTTACAAAATCTTCTAGATATGTATTTGCCAAGTTAAGTCACTTAAAGGATGACAAAGTTTATCAACTGTAATATATCCATTTCTTATTTTCTTAATATGTTATTAGTATTGTTGGAGAAAAATGTTCATTATTTAGTGGAAAAACAAAACTTCCAAGCAGTATCATTCCAGACATCCTATCGCCTTAGCCATGCAAATAAATGAACCATGGAGCCTTTTGCAAAGCCATCTGTGTAAAAAAATATGTTGAAACAATGTTTTTGCCCACATATATATTCTTAATGACTGACTGCATGTTGCAAAGTTTATTAAAATATATTAGCTGTTAACTGAATTTTAGATGTATAGTATGCATAATTTAACATATATAGTGTGAAAAATAATCACACATCTTAGACGCTTCATATAAACTTTTACTCTTTGATGTTTAAAAAATATTGTGGTACCTTTTTGTGTCACTAGCAGGTAAATTGGCTTCATTTTACAAATATATGGATTTGTTCTTAACTGTAATTTCATGTCCAACTCCCTCAAATTTTACTAGATCCATTATACATCTGATTTGATATAGAAAAGAGATATGAGTGCTGTTTTAGCTTTTAATAAGAATCACACCTATTACAAACTGTAAATGGAAATGTATAGAACATTCCACAACAGAATCCTGTTCATTGCCCTTTATAACAATTTTAAATGGGTTCGAAAAATTATAGAATGGTCTCTGATGCCTACTGGGATTGAAAATAGTATATATCAAGTGTAGACTCCAGGCTGAAGTTTTCATGTACTGGTGTGAGGAGCTTTTCAGTGGCAAAGTCGATGAGGAGGTTCTGTTCTGCATAGCCTTACTGACTTCCACCCATCTTTATGGATATTCAATAATCTTACAAAAAAGGACACTAAAAGTTGCCCATGTCTAGGACAAATAGAAGTCTGCTACATTTCAATTTTGTATTATATAGCACAAATATAGAGGTTGTGAAGCACATGAGCATACTTGTTGAAAGAACATATAGAATATGCAGACTCAGAAACACACACACACACTAAACTCCTTGCCCACCTCCAAGTACTCATTTAATAAAGCAAAAACAGTTAAGGGTTTGGAGTAGGGTATATGAAATTAGCCCGTCAGATGCTGGCTTCCGCCATGACGTGCGAAGAGCCTCTTCTGTTTAGATTTTGTCTGTTTAAGATCATCTTCTAGAGATGATACAGTTTGGAATCTCTGCCTGAGCAGCAGTATTCCTTCAAAAACATGACAAATGGAAAGTAACAGCTCCTTAATTACTTATGAGGCATTCGTTTGTCTAAGCTGTCAGTGTCTGATGATTTAAACAACTGTAGTTCCAGGAAGATTACTACAGATGCTGTAGGCTGCATAACCTGCCTTTTGATATTTATGGTGGAGGTAATGGGTAAACATAGTTGTGTAAGTTTTATATCAAATAAAAAGTGGATGCCCAACTGCTGTCTATGTTTGCATATTTTTATAATCTTTATCAGAAGGATGTGAAGTTGGTCACTGGAGTGAATGGGGAACATGTAGCAGAAACAACCGCACGTGTGGATTTAAATGGGGTCTGGAAACTAGAACTCGTCAGATTGTTAAAAAGCCAGCGAAAGACACAATACCATGTCCAACCATTGCAGAGTCCAGGAGATGCAAGATGGCCATGAGGCACTGTCCAGGAGGTAGGTTCTAGGTAATCACTCTCGTGAGCTGTGATTCTGAATGTTTCCTTTCTCCCTCCCTCCTCCAATGAATACTATTTATTCACGATGGAAACTTGATACTAACATCAGAGAGCAGATAAAATTACACTTTTTTAGAAACAAATGCTTGAGTTGTGATGCATATGTAGTTAACATTTCATTTGCTTTCGTAGTATTTTTTTAAAAAAAATATCTTGAAGGAATATCAATGTGCTTTCTAAAATGAGATTTCTAAAAGTGTGGGTTGTCATTTGTGTGTGCCTCTTTTTCAAATATGCCATAAAAAGGGGTTCTTGTGAAACCGGGGCTTGGCAGATGTTGCTCAGAAGGAAGGGGCCAACTTTCAGTTAAGAGTTTAGATTAGTAAGGTTTATGGAATCTGTAGAATCATCTGTATCATTACTAGTTGAAGATGACAACTTAAAATAAACTTACCCAAACACTGGGAGGAAAAAGCCCTGTCTGAATGTTACCACAATTAGCTTGTTTTCTTTGTTTTGATAATAATTTGTAGAAAACAACTACTGGTATGTGTGTGTTTAAGTCTTTGCAAATTGATTATACTGATTTGCAGTCATTATTCTATAATAGTTGGATTAGGTTCATTTGAAAGTTAGGAGATGACTACTTAGCAAGGTGTTGGGCACCAAAGGACCAGGAGGTCAAAATGCAATTCTTGTGTGCATGTGTTTGAGTATATTCGTGTGTGCACGTGCACATGTGAGTGCACGTGGAGGCCAGACAGCAACACTAGGCATCTACTGTTTCCAAACTTTTTACGATACGGTCTCTTACTGACCTGGAACTCACTATTTTGGCTAGATTGGTTGGCCAGCAAGGCCCTAGAGTCCGAGGTCTTGCTGTCTCTGTGCACCCTCCTCCAGACTAGAGTTACTGGCATACCTGACTTTTGTGTGGATGCCTAGTGTGTGATTAGGTCTTCATAATAATGCAGTAAGCATTAGCAGCCGAGCCATCTCTGAAGCCTTCATATGAAATTTCCACCATGTCAGTGTGCTTCTTAAAGCAGTAACACACATTGACAGTTACTGTATCACTGGCCAAAGCTATGTTGCCACACATGCAACTGAGATTTATTTTTTTAAGTGCACAAATTAAAAAAAAAAAAGCGAAGCAAGTTACATTTGGAAAAGTGCCTTTAAAATACTCCAAGCTTCTTTTGCCTTCATCCCCTCATCTGCTATTGGCGAGTAACATCTCAACTTGTTAACCTAAGCCCAGAGAGAGAACACGTAGCAGCTTAAAATGGGTGTATATCTGAATTCTGCTGCCTCATAGTGTCCATGATCCCTGGAGAAAGAACGAAACTCTGAAGACTAGAAGACTCCAGTCGCCCTCTGAGGACTATTAGATCCAGATTCAGAAGCACCCATGCAGGAGGCAGCTTTTCCTCTTGAATTAGTCTTGCTTTTCCTTACTGGGCCTTTGAAACAAAGTTTTGGTTTTTTTTTTCGGTCTGCTTTTCACTAACAAGGATGGTTTTGTTCACTTAAAGTGGGTATTTTTCAGTCAGAATGTAAGAAAATATTTTCTTACAAAACTAATAAGCCACTTCTTGCATAGCTGAGAGCATTTAACCTGCAACCTTTTGCCTAAAAGCAAACCTGATGCATTCAGGTATTGAAAAGAAAGACTTTCTTTGTTGTATATTGTTTATTTAACTGACCCCTCCCCCCATTTCTTTTCCAGCAACATGGTCCTGCAATTGTGGTTTACGTTAATAGCAAAAATTAAACTGAAAATATTCTTGTAACAAACATACTTGTGTGTAACAAGAGCCTGAACACTCCTCTACCCCTTGCAGCCTTTCATTTTGTTCTGGCCTCAGTCATGACTGAGAATTTTCTAGAGAAAGAATAGGTTGTTAATCATAATGTTTATCACATTTGTATTATTCATGCTACCAACAGTTATCATCTTAATGGAGTATGATTGACTCTACTGATAATTTAAATTATGCCATGAAAACTTGCAAAAGTCTGATTGCTTCAAACAAATGAATTAGAGATAGATTCTAGATTAAATTGGGTTTTAAGCATACTTTTTTCATTAAGCCCTGCTCTAATCCCTGTAGTTATCTAATTTTGAGTTTACTAAGGTGATATTTTTGTCTAAATATCAAATAGCAAACACTCTTGTGTTTACTTATAACAGGGTTTCAAAGATATGCTGGAATTTGTTTTATTGTTTGATTTAAAGGCAAATCAAATTAGTAGAAATTAATGGCTCTTTAATAAAATGACTTCTATTTACAAATATAGGATATAAGAACTAAGAAATAAATTTTGGAACTTAAGCAGCAGTTGCTAAAAATTGGCATAACCTCCAGTAGAGAGTTCCACCTTGCCTCAGGTGAGAGAGGGAAAGTCCCTTTCTTCAGCTGGTCACGCTGATTACTGGAAGAATGGGGAAGAAAACCACTTTATCCTCTTTTCCATCTTGATTTGATTTCAATGATCTGCTTTGACAAACCATGCAAAAATGTAAGTAGTAATCAGGTTGGGAATACAGGCATTTTTCAGATCTTTTCAACATATGTATGGGTTTTTCTCCTGTTGGAGCCAATCTTAACCTGATTGCACTCAAATGCAGCCTGGGCCGCCTTCACACTAGAACAGAGGCGCATTAAAATCAGCTGCTTTCGATTACGGAGCGGCCGGAGTTAGAGGTCAGCATCATGGAATAGCTGCTGCGCGTGTAAGATGTTACGCTGAAAGCTACTAAATAGGAGAAAATGAACAACTATAAAATTTGATGCAATTGCCTAGCCTATTTCTTTCTTTGCCTATCAGGTGTTGATTTGTTTTGTGAGGGGGAAAAGGAGAAACTATATATCGAAACTTTAGTAGATGCATTTGTACCTAAGTACCCATTCTTAATTTCCAAACTTTTGGTTTTGAAAAACCTTTTTTTTTTCTATTGTTGATGAAAAATGCAAGATTTCTTGGACTTTTCTATCAATCTTCTGAGGTTTGGTCTGTGATGTGGATGTCTGTCTACCTCCTGTCAACGCATAACTTTTGTAACCGCTGACAACTCACTTAGCCCCTCTTGGCCTTTATTTCCTCATTTATAAACTGAAGGTAGTGATGTGGGAGATCTCTACGGTTTGGACTTCTTCTAAAGTCCGGTGACTGTAGGATTAATTACTGAAAGGAACAGGTGAGGTGTGCACTTACCGTTTAGAAGGCCAGGGATAGAGCTGAGGTCCAAGAACAGAGACCTACCGACCGTAGAGCTGATCACATTTCTCGTGGTTGCTGCGCGGAGCGGAGCATGTGCTGAGCCTTCTGCCACTGGTGACTTTCATTCTCCTGCTCCAAAAAACGACTTCTGTGTGGTCAAACTTTAAAGAATAAATAAGATTTGTTTTAAATGCAGGGGTTACCTGTGGCTTAGCTACCAAAAAAGCAAAAGTATGAGGGAGGAGCAAAAGAAAGGGGGGCGGAGTGCAGGGAACAAGTGGGAAGAAGAGTAGAACCCTACCTAATTGTGTGTGCTGCAGAGGCAGTCATCCCTCCTCGCCTCTGGAGTGATAGATTTCAACCTGGTGGGAATAATTTAGTTTAGTAATAGACAGGCAAAAACTCTACATGGAAGAAATTGAAACTAGTTTAAGTATTTCAAGAGAAAAAGATAAGTGGGTTATTTTATATTTGAATTATCAATGGGAGAATGACATCAAGTTATTAAAGTATGGTGCTGGACCCATGTACAATAGGAAATATCTGTTAAGTATGTATCATTTTCTACAATATTAGTAAATATTCTTTCACATATATAATATGCAATAATTTTTCAAGTTTCAAAAATATTTATTATTATTAGTGTGTGAGAGATGAGAGAGACACAGAGAGAGACGTGGGAGGGGAGAGAATTTTGTGGAGTTTTCTCTTTCTACCTTAATTTGTTCCCGGGAGAAAATTCAGGCTCTTAGACTTGTATACCAAATGCGTTTACTTGTTTTAACATCTCTCTGACTCTGAAAGCAAGTTCTATTAGACATTTGTCGATTAGTGTTGCATACTGTTTACTGTTCTATTGCTTAAAAAAGTCTTGAGTTCTTAGAAATAATAACTGTAGTAAAGAGAGAAATGGATGACACACACAGTTTCCTATGGAGGGATGGACTACAGAGAAGAGCAAAGCAGGACAGTGAACGTGACCTTTGGCTAAGATGTGCTAACTTATCTTTGATATTCAGAACACTGGAAAAGTAGCGATTGGTCAGAGATCTGAGTGAAGATGGTCATGTGAGGATCAAGGATACGTTTGTTTAGTTGTTAACTCAATGACTGGTTTAATACTCTTGATTATCCCACAACATTCTGGGGAAGGACTCCTCCCAGTGAGTTCCTGGGAAGATCTGACTAGTTCCTTAACAAGTTGCTAGTGATACACTAACAAGTAGGACCAAGGTCTTACTGCTCAGAAAGCCCGAGTTTCTTCTGCCTTTTTCTTGTTGCTGTAGGGAAGATTAAAGCTAAGACGATGACAGCCTTGCATCTTGCCATACCCCAGTTTTAGCTTTTTCTATTTCTCCATTCAGAAATGTAATTTTATTTATTTCTTATCTATCTATCTATCTATCTATCTATCTATCTATCTATCTATCTATCTAT
>CAJQZJ010032563.1:7538723-7588566 GCA_907164525.1 Lophiomys imhausi
TATCTATCTATCTATCTATCTATCTATCTATCTATCTATCTATCTATTCACTTCACATCCCAATCACAGCCCCCTTCCTCCTCTCCTCCCCGTCCTACCCTCCAACCTTTTTCTAGCATTCCCCCCACTCCTCATAGAAGGGACACCCCCACCAACCTGCCTCAGCACTTCATGTCACATCAAAAATAACTGCGTCCTCTTCCAGTGAAAACAGACAATGTAGCACAGCCAGGGGAAAGTTATCCAACAGAGTCCATGTCTGGGACAGCCCCCACTCCAATTGCTAGGAGGCCAACATAAAGACCAAGCTGCCCCTCAGCTCCATACGTGTAGGGGGCCTGGATCTAGCCCACACATGTTCTTTGGTTGGTGGTTCAGTCTCTGTAAGCCCCCACGAGCTTAGGTTAGTTGCCTCTGTTGGTCTTCTTATGTAGCTCTTGTACAGTTCAGGTGCCCCTATCCTTCCCCCAAGGCATCCCTTCAGACTCCCATGTCTCCGTCCAGTGTTTGGCTGTGAGTTTCACAATCTGTTTTGATCCTTTGCTGGGTGGAGTCTCTCAGAGGATAGTTATGTTATACTCCAGTCTGCAAGCATAGCAGAGTATCATATGTAGTTTTGGGGGTTAGCTCTCTCCCATAGAATGGATCTCAAGTTAGGCTACTCACTGATTGGTCAATCCCTCAATCTCTGCTCCATCTAGCATATCTTGTGAGCAGGGTAGATTTTGGGTCCGAAGGTTTTGTGGATGGGTTGGTGTCCTCCTCCCTTCACTAGCAGTCCTGCCTGGCTTTAGGAGGTGGCCACTTCAGAATCCATATCCCCTGGTTCTAGGAGTCTCAGCTGGAGACATCCTCATATCCTGACAGGTGCCTACCCACCACAGGTCTCCAGTTTGTCCCAGAGATTGCACCCCCATCAGTTTCACATCATCTCCCAGCCCTATGCCCTCCCACTTGTCTTTCTCCCACCTGACCCACACTGCTGCTGTCCCTACTCACTCTCCTACCCAGTTCTCTCTCTCCACCTGTTTCTGAGTGTTAGGTTTTCAGACTCCAGATTCTCCGATCATGCCTCAGTTTCTATCTGTTACAGGGCATTCCCTGACCCCAGAAAACTTTTCCTATGTAATCTGGGCATTTTAGGGGTACTCTCTCCCTCCTCTTCCTCCCCCTCTCTGTCTCTATCTCTCCCTTTCTCTCTGTCTCTGTCTCTCTCTGACTCTCCACATGCTCACACTGTTTTTCTTTCCCTCTCATATCCAATAAATGTTCCTTTATATATTTTAATTTGGCCTGGATTGGATCATTTCGCTGGCACAGGATGCACCTATTTTTGTTTTTAAGGAGACACTGATTTCTATATTTTTCCCTTCTTGAGTGAGATTCAAGCATTCTCCAGCCTTCATTGTTAGCTTCTTTGGGTCTGTGGATTGTAGCATGGTTATCTTACACTATTAGGCTAACATCTACCTATAAATGAGTACATACCATGTGTCTTTCTGGGTCTGGTTACCTCACTCAGGATAATCTTTTCTATTTGCTTCCATTTGCCTGCAAATTGAATGATTTCCCTGTTTTTAATAGCTGAGTAGTAGTAGTATTCCATTGTGTAAATGTACCACATTTTCTTTATCCATTCTTCGGTTGAGGGACACTTAGATTGTTTACAGGTTCTGGATATTATGAATAAAGTTGCTATGAACATAGGGAGCAAATTTCCTTGTGGCATAATGGAACATTTTTAGGGTATGTGGTCAGGAGTGGTATGGCTGGGTCTTGAGGCAGACCTATTCCCAATATTCTGAGAAAGCACCAGATTGATTTCCAAAATGGTTGTACGATTTTGCACTCCTATCATCAGTGGAGTAATGTTCCCTTTCTTCAAATCATGGACAGTATGTGCTATCTCTTGAGTTTTTGCTCTTTTCATTCTGATGGACGTAACATGGAATCTCAGAGTTGTTTTGACTTGCATTTACATGATGACTAAGGATGCTGAGCATTTCTTTAAGTGCTTTTTGGCTATTAGAGATTCCTCTGTTGAAAATTATGTTTAGTCCTGCACCCCATTTTTTAACTAGGTTATTTGATTTCTAGTGTTTAATTTCTTTAGTAGTAGTTTAAAACATAACTGCATGCTACCTCCATTCCTTCCTGACACCTTCCTATGTAGAATAGCTAGTAAGGTGAACCCAAGAGGTCATATTTCATATGTGCTGAAACACTGGACCGCTAGCTCTGTTTTGACTCATAGCCTATCAAAGCCCTCCTCTACTCTCCTTTAATTTGTGTTATTTTTCAGTTTGGGGGGAATATGTGGCTTCAAGATAGCACCTTTCATATTTAGTTCTTCAGGGTCATCTGTCTGGATGAGGCTGCTTGCTGTGTTGAGCCACATTTAGCATCCATTGCCCTACTTATGATGGCTCTGGGCCCAACATCGATTTGCTTGCTTCTGGGGCATTTTAGCAATGAGCCTCTTAGGTGATGCCCTGATGGAGGGTCAATGGCTTTGTGTAGTTGATGCTGAGACACTCTCAGCTCACTGTTAGCTCATTATGGCGTAATTCTTTCAGCCATACTAACATTTCCTTAGCAATACTCAAACAAGCTAAATATGAAGACTGCTCCTATATATACTATTTCAATTAGAAAGTAATTACTCCATCTTATGAACATTACCTGATTATTATCCACTACTTTTCTATTTCAAAAGTGGTTCTTAGGAGGAAACAAAAGGAAATATTACTTACCAACTTAGAACCTTAATCTCTATAAACATCTGCTTTTAGAAGGCATTCGTAATAAGACCTCACTAATCTGTTCTTTTCTGTGTACAAACTGGAAGTATCATGAGCTATTATCAATGCTTATTATCGAATAAGCATTGGATAACAGAACTAAAGATGCTTGTAGGTTGCGATGGATTAATCCAATAACAGGAAATAAGCACATTTTCAGTAGACAGGGTCAAGAAAATATGCTTTAGACAGGTGTTCTTTATTTCTCTACATTTTGTTTACATTTCAGTGTAATTTATGTGGTCCGCTTTCTTCATGTCAGCCTCAAGGATAGTTTGTAAGGGGATAAGAGAAAAACACTTTTCTTCTGAGACTTACACATCATCAAAAGTGTCATTAATGGATTTTTTTTCTCTGAAGTACCTAAAAGGAGATTCTTTTGCCTTTCTGTGTGTTCTGCTAAATACTTTGTTGTATTTCTTTGAGTAACCATTGGTTTGTGTTAGTAGAGATTTTCAATAAAGCAAATCATACTGTTTCCAGGTACTCTGGGTGCATAGATGGTATTTGTAGTGATTGTAAATTTGGATAATTATCCATAGCTGTCACTTTGTAACTGTTAATGTATCATTATTACATAAAGCTGATGTTTTGCAACTATGAACTTGATCACAAAAATTTTCTGGCAGAGTGTCTAAAACTCCTGATTTAGGGAGCTTAGTGAGGTCTTGAGAAGTGTCTTTTTCTGAGCCTTTCCCTCTAACATGCTCTGCTTTAAATTTTCTTATTTTTTCTTGTTCTTAGAAAATGAGCAGATGGTTAGTTGGTTTGTTGATGTCTAGTTTCCCGAGTTCTTTATATATTCTGGACATCACCCCTCTGTCAGATGTGGAGTTGGTGAAAATCTTTTCCCACTCTTTAGCCTGCTGTTTTGTCCTATTGATGGTGTCCTTTGCCTTCCAGAAGCTTTTCAGTTTCATGAGGTCCCATTTATTTGATTGTTGATCTTAGAGCCTGAGCTATAGGTGTTCTGTTCAGGAAGTTATCTCCTGTGCTTATGCATTCAAGGTTAGTCCCCACTTTCTCTTCTATCAGTTTTAGTGTATCTGGTTTCATGTTGATGTCTTTGATCCACTTGGGCTTGAGTTTTGTTCAAGGTGATAGATGGAGTAGAGACTATCTCTGACTACATTGCCTGTCTCTGGGACCCTTTCCCCTAATTGCGCTGCCTTGTCTAGCTTCAGTAGAAGATATGACTAGTCTTACTGCAACTGGATATGCCACGGCTGGTTGATATCCATGGGAATCCTCCCCTTTTCTGAGGAGAAAGGGAGGAGGGATGGTTGAAGGGGAAGTGAGGTGAGAGAAGGGGACTGGGAGAAAAGGAGGGAGGGCAAGTTTCATTCGCACTATAAAATAAATAAATTAATAAAAAAGAAAGAAAATGAACGAAGGGTAAACATTGACTCCTGCTATTGATGGTAGTAGAATTTTCGTTGTTATTGTTATTATTGGTGGTGGTAGTGGAGTGTGTGCATGTGCAGCTTCGGTGTGTGTGTGTGTGTGTGTGTGTGTGTGTGTGTGTGTGTGTGCGCGACTATGTGTGTTTATGTTTGATACAATTTCTTAGGAAGCCCAACATCTTTTGGAGTTCCACCTCCCAAGTGTTGGGATCATTGGTTTGTACCACTTTGTCCACTGGTAGTATGCCTGTTGTTAAGCAATCTGGTTATTTTAAGGTTTGTTGAGTCTCACATATAAGTTCTGAGAAAATGTGGAGTAGCAAAGCAGGTTCCTGTAGGATGCATGGAGATCATACAGTCTATAGATGGTAAAACCAACTAAAACTCTGAGCATGTATGGGCATGGGCAGAGAAATCTAAGAAGTGCAGGACTCTTTCTTAGAGAATACAAGTGAGACAAGAAGACAATTCCTTTCTAAGTTTCATTGTGAGTCTGTCCTGGTACCATTCTTGCTTGCCCAGAGAAGACAGTCAATGAGTGAGTAAGTGAAAGAAGCCATACCTTTGTGCCATTCTCATAGCTTCCCATCTGGAACCTCCATCAGACCTATTTAATTACAGTCTGGGGCACCATGTCCTAGTCTCTTTTATGGGAACTTATAAAAAGGAATTTCTCAACTACCTAGGCCACCAAAGGCCTGAAGTCCAACGTGTAACAAGGCAGAGAGGAAAATGCCAGAGAGCCTTTCTTTTATGAATTTTACTCAGCAGTAAGCCAGTTTGATCTTAATGTTAAAGATGTAAAACCACTTTTATGACTCTTCAAAATAAAAAACAACTTTAATAGGACACAAATGGTATGGGAGGTAGTGTCCCCTTTATAGGAGACATCGTCCTACCCCCTGTAAGACAAGAAAGCCTTACCTACAAATCCCCTAATATTTCTTAGAAATCATTTTCCCACTTCTGATGCCTGTGATCTTCCTGCTGGAATAGGAGGAGGTTGGTGTACTCACTTGGTTTTCTTTGCTGCCTCTCCAGCTACTGGGCTGAACTCCAGCTGTAGTTGTGATTTTCTCCAGGGCCAGAGCATCAAGAGAACATTTTGTTGGAAAGAATGGCAGTTTTATTAAAATCCCAGTGTGACTTATGTTGTCATATAGAAGAAGCTAAGTTGACACAATTATTTTGTATAACATGTTTGACAAACATTTTCACTATTAACCTGCAACTATGGAAATAGTTTTTGCTGTCCAAGTCAGTCTTTCTGTGATAAATGGACACAATTTTTATAGTTTTTATATTTTTTTCTATTTAAGAACTTTGGAAAGTAGGAATAAAATATGTAATCTTGTCTGGTCAAGAGACATTTATTAATTAACACAATGCCCTTATATCTGCATGCCAAATGCCCATAATTTAGTGAACATGTAAACAGGTACATAACAGCATGGAAAATCAAAACCCCAAAATGTAAAACTATGAGGACCAACAAAAATCAGAACAACATTGAAGTATGCACATTTGATTTATGTTGGAGGAGAAGGATTTATATGATAGCATAGGGTTGAGGACATTGGCACTTCTCACAAAATATTCTCATTCCATTGGAAGAGAGACACTGAGCAAGTTACTGACAGATAAAATAAATTTCTCAAATGGGATTCACATCCAGAGCCTGTGGTAGAAGACTGTCTATGTTACATCTAAGTTCCCAGAAAGCAGCATTATGTCTGTCTGTCTGTCTATCTATCTATCTATCTATCTATCTAGGGGTTAGATAAATTAGATTTAGAAAATATATAGGAGTTTCTGATACTGTCTCTTAATTCGGGGCCTGAAGAGCATTATCAGCATGAAGTCAGCAAAAATAGAAAGACTTAATAGACTGAAAATCAAGGTTGAAGTCAGGAAAAACAGGAAAGACTCAATAGACTTGAAGAAACAAAGTATCTGGCCTGACGTTGTTTTCAGCTGCTAAGTGGGCGGAGCCCAAATTAAGCTGAAACAGAGTTCCTCCTATTTAAGGACAGTGCATGGAGCCCAGAAGAAGAAGAGGCCCCTGATGCTAGAGAGCTCCAAGAGTCCTGCTGAAAAAAGGGCTGGCCATTGATGACCAGCTCTCTCCCTGAAGCAGAAAGAAGCCAGTGAGCAAAGAAAGCCTGAGCAAGACACCAAAAGGCCAAGGACTGGACCCTGTGGCTCAGCTTTTGCCTGGAGGGGTTTGATCTGTCCGATCAGTGGCCTAGGGGAAACTGTGCCTGGCTTTAAGGACTGAGGCAGAGCAGCTGAGTTCCTGATTCAGAAGTAAGTTGGCCTGCAGATGGCTGGGGTCTCCCACAGAGAAGAAAGCATGAAGCCTTATTTAAGGTGAGACTGCAATAACCAACTTACCCTGACAAACCTGCATCTGAGAGATCCAGAAAAAGGACTGCTAAGTGCGTTAAAGAATCTACGACAAAGACTGTGTTCCTGATGACTGAGGACCTGCCCCAGAGACTGTATCATTCTAAAAGGTTATGAAAGTAGTTGTTATAATTATCAATAGGTTTAGTGGATAGGTTAAAGGGGTTGTAAGAATTTATAGGATTAATAGTTAAGAAATTGTTGGTGTTTGTTATAAGTGAATTTAGTAATAAATAAATGAGTGTTGAATAGTAATTTAAAAGTTCGGTTTCATATCTATCTATCTATCTATCTATCTATCTATCTATCTATAGATATATATCCCTCCATGAAAAGTAGAAGGTGTGTGATCATGATGTGATTCCGTAGAGTCATGGGTGAGGTGGAGACAGAACTCTGTGAATTATCATTGATTTTATTTGAGTGAGATCATCTGGAATTCTTTTAGTGAATATTGGATATTTTTGGAAGATACAGTTCTATTGTTCTGGGAGTTAGCAGCTACCCTTGACACTTGTCAGTAAAAATGGTATACTTACTGGATGGTAAGGAAAATCTCCCAAGGGACTGCCCTACACTACTAGTATTTTAAGAAGCCCTTTGTGATTTTTGTCTCTTTTCCAAGGCTGTTCTTGGATAATTTTAATCTGTATCAAAATGATTAGTTATGAGAAAACCATATGAAACTTGAGTAAATGGTTCCTGAGTTGAACTCACTTTATTAAAATATGTTGTAGAGCACCTTCCCATAGCCCTGTTGGACCTAGATGTTGTGTAAGAGCTGCTGTTATAAGAAATTCATGACTATGCTATTGCTGTGTCTATATATTTGTCCACATTCTGAATAAATGAATGGATAGAAAGAAGGGAGTTATATAAACAAAAGTGATAATCCAGTTAGTGAAGAAGAAAACGAACCTCACACAATAGCAAAATAGCAAATCATAAATGCCAACTGACTATTATAATAGGCTCTGATATTTTAGTGGGGACAAGATATTATTAGCTATCAGGGCCAAGGAAATTTTCCTGAAGAGGAGGGATGGATAGAAGCCTTGAGTTAAGATTTATTTGTTTATATATATATATATATATATATATATATATATATATATATATATATATATATATGCGTGCTATGTGCATGCCTGCTACCCAAGGATTCCAGGAGAGGGTGTCGGGAACCTTGGAACTGTATTTGTAGATGTTTGGAGTTGCCATGTGGATGTTGGGAGTTGAACTTGGTTCTTCAGCAAGAACAGCCAGTGCTTTAAACTACTGAACCATCTCTCCAGCCCTTGAGGGCTTGTTTTTATTTATTTTTCTTTTAATTACTTTATTGATTGTTGTCATACAATGTTCTGATTATAGTTTCTTCTTCCCCAACTTGTCCCAGTTCCTCCCCGTCTCCCTTCCCATATGGATACATTTTCCTCTCTCACAATAGAAAACCAACAGGCAGCTAAGGAATAATAACAAAATAAGAAAGGAAAAAAACCCCAATAAATTGAAATAGGACACAACAAACAGAAGAAAGAGTCAACAAAAAAGTATGAGAAGCACATATAGACACAAACACACACTCACAAATGTTCACATAGGAATCCTAGAAAAACACAAAACCAGAAGCCATATTGTATACACAAAGGAAGAGGGTTGAGGAAGGGCAGAAGGGGGTGATGAAGGGACAGCTAAAATAGCCATTTAAAGGATCATATGGAAACCCAATGCGCAGTAGAAACTTCCTAAAATGCATACACATATGAAGTTGATCTAAATAAAATAATCAATTAGCAAGGGAGACAGTTTCCCAACTAGACATATTTTGTCACCAAATGAAGTATTGGAAGGTACTCTGCCTGCTACCATAGGAGAAATGTAAACATTAACCCAGCTACAAACCCTTCTGCCTACGATGATGACTTGCCTGCAAGATATGCTGGTGCAATAGTAGCACAACGCTTATGGGAATAATAGACTAATATCTGATTGGATTAAAGGTCTACTCCATGAGATAGAACCGTACCCAACACTGCTTAGCTGATCAAGAACCTGTACCTAATGGAAAAGCAAATACCACTGTATCTGCTAAAGGATGGCGTTAAATGTCTCCTAATGACATTCTGCTATACTCATAGAACAGTGCCTTGCTTGATCAAGTACCTTGAACACTAGTCAGTAGGGGGGAAGGCTCTAGATAGGTACCAGTTTGACTTCTTTGTGTTCACTTAGTTGTCTGCAGTTATATGACCTTGCCATCAGTTTGTGGAGAGCAACCAATAACAGTGGCAATAGCCTGAGATGCTTTCTCCTGCAGTAGATGAGAATAAATACAGGGACAATGAGCAGGAGTGAGAGACATCAGAACACTTAGTCTAAGTGGAATGTCTCCACCAAATCCCTCCCCTCAGTACTCAGACAACCCTGTGGTAGAGGAGGTGGCAAGATTGTAAGAGCCAGAGGGTGTATGACACCAAGGAAACAAGGCCCCCTAAACACAGCAGGATGGATGCACACATGAGCTGACAGAACAGAGACTGTGGCAGCAGGCACAAGACCTGCACAGGTATGTTCCAGATGGAGTTATGGAGCTGAGAAGTAGGACCCACCCCCCACCACCACATCCCTAACTCAGGAGCTAGCTCCAATTGATAACTACTTACAAATGAAAACCTAGCTTTTTCCAAGGGTGTCTCACTGGGTATTCAAACATCTCTCATTAAGTGTGGGCTTCATGCCCAGCGATAGATATTCAACACAAAATGAACTCAACAGCATCTTGGGAGATTCTTTTTTTTATTGGAGATGGTGGAAGCTCAGTGTGAAAAAGCCAAACCCTACAGTTCATGGCAGAAAGTATAAGTTGCTGCCTGAGAAGTGTATCTGTGGCAAGGGAGACTTTGGACTTTATCTTATGCAGTGTGGAAAGGCCAGGAGATATTTGAAAATACAAGCATTTTGTGGAAAGCCAACTAGAAATCTAAGTGTCTGAATGTTGTGTTGGGAATGGGTCGGTGAGAGGAGAAACTGTCCACTTTGTTTTTGGGGCCCAGTATTGAGCAGAGGCTAATTTTAATGGTAGAATTACCAGCAAATACTTAGGAGTCTTGATGTTTTTCCTTTTGCTTGCTTTTCTAATGAGTGTAGGATTTTGTCTTGGCTTCCAGTCTTCTGTGACCCCTCTATCTCTGTCTGCCAATTTTCTAAGCCAGGCCATTCTCTGGTTAGTATTTGTGCAATGTTTCCTCCTCTTCTTTTTTAATCTAGGCACATTTTGCTTTTACCCCAAGTGAACTATATCTGTTTCTAACTCCTTCCATTTGCCATTTACCCAGATCCTTGAATGGATTATTCATTATTCTCCATTTTTTTTACTTTGTCATATTAACATTGTAATGTATTTTTCCATTCCAGTGTATTTTCTTAAGACACATAAATATTATTCAAGTCAAGGATGAAAATGTTCCCACAAGGCCCAATTTCAACTGTGCAATCTAAGATGATCTTATCTCACATGTTAGTGCCTGGAACATGGGTTTTAAAGGAATTCTGAGTGAAGAGCTGGGTTCAGGAGAAAAGTATGTAGTAACCAATTTCCTACAGGAGGGAGGAAGTGTATAGCTTACTTGTTCTTCAGTTACTCTTTTCCCTGAGTAATCCACTCTGCTCGGGCCTCTTCTGCTGTCATCCTCCAACCTTCCAGCACACACTTGTAAATCATTGATAACCCATCACCTTGCTTCAGTTTTATACCTTCAGTGATGGCAGGCATAAGTATCTTGAGAAGCACAGCATATGAAATTAACAGAGTTTTAAACTTGCTAAATGCTACCCATGTTCACATCTTAGTTGGGTAGCATCAGGTTTCTTAATTCTCTGAAGTTGAGCCACATGTAAAATGGGGTTAACATGTCACAAACATGGCGGAGTAGAAAGTGAGCAGGGATGCATAACAGGTGAGTTTATTTTTAACCACATTTTATTCAGGTTCTGTTATCTTGCAGTACTGCCTCCTATGAGCTAGCCTACTCCTCATAATCACTGTTTTACTTTCAGCCCATCTCACAGCTTCATCTGATATGAACCAGCTTTTTTCTGAGGTCTGGCTCAGAGGTTCAGTCACTGGTAGGCATCTCTCCCTAGATAAGCTGCCAATGTGCCCAGTTTACGACGGCTGATACATAACTCACACCTCCTTTCCCCTAGGGTTGGACATCCTTTTCACAAGCATCACAGTTTTCCAGTGTTCTGAGACTTTAATACAGTCCTTATACCTGGATACACCAGGAATTAAGTCTTTGGTTAACACCTTAAAGCAAGTAAACTTGAAAAACATATTTTGTGTCAACATCTATGTGATAGGGGATAATAACACATGCCTGTGACATAAGGATGCCATGAGAATTACGTAATACCACGTTTTAAAAGTTGTTTTATATACAGTAAATGAGAAAAACACATGTTTTTGTTTGTTTTGTATGGTGCTAGGATCAAATCCAGGATATCCTAGGTTCTTTTTTGCCAGTGTTTTACCACAGAGATACACTGCTCAGCCTACTTTCCTTAACCTGGATTAGTGAGATGTCTGCATCAGCAAAAACGAACAGAGCTGAGAAGGAAAAGGGGTATGAAAACTGGGACGTGTATATAGCTTAGCAGACATAAACGTGGATAATCTGTCTGAACCAAGACATGTTGCAGAGAGTAAAAGGCCAACAGTTTGACAGAAAGGATGAGAAATAGGAAGAAGGAATATAGTAGGGAGACAATCAAAACCCCTGCAGGACTTGGTTATCAAATTGGATCTCACAGATAGAATACTGTCTGAGAGATTTGAAGTCGGTTAGACATGATCACATGTAAGATGGAGTCCCTGCCACCAATGGATGATGCATCAATGAACTCAAGCCTGAGTATGTATGACATTAGTTCAGCAAGACACTAGAGCATAGGTGTGGCATAAGCTATATAGCTTAAAAGCTATGAGCTACCCTGAATGCACTATAAATAAACATAAACTTAGAAAAGTGAGTGCAGTTGACTGATTCAATAAATATGTACTTCTGTGTCTGATACAGATCTAAAGGCACTTTAGCTTTGGGGAGTCAATCCTCCTACCCATTGTAAATTAGTAATTAAACCTTGAGGAAAGGGCAAGACTTGGAGAAGGCAAGAATCTCTAGAGACTTGCATTCAGGGCTGTTCAAATTAGGCTCTCTGCAGAGTACCATGATGTGTGGGATTCTTGCCCATGCTTTGGGGAAGGTCAGGCAGGCAGGGTACTGGCATCCCATCCTTTTCTTTCTCTGTTTTACATTCCGGAGCTTCTGAATACATGGGTTTTATTTCAGAGGGAAAACAGGACGAGGAGCATGACTTTCTATCAAAGCTTTCAGATATTTCCATTATGTTACTTCCATTAGAAAACTAAGGTGCTCTGAGGCTGGGTGCTTTACTAATAGTTCCAAGCAAAGCCTGATTTTTGCTAAGACACCAAAGCTAGCACTCTTTATATCACACAGACTCTTATCATTCAGGGCACACTAATCTCTGGGACATACTCATATGTAATGCAACTCACATTTTCCATCATATATATTCCCTCTGTAAGAATAAGCCCCTGAGTTTCATAGTGCTTCATCTCAAAGCAATGGGATGCAACCTAGCCTGGACTATATTCACTAACATGTTTCATATTTGTGGTAGACTTTGCAAGGTTATAAAGTGAACCAATAATTTAAAAAAAACCACTCTTTAAATTTACAGTCTTTCATGGGAATATGCCAGTTATTCCAATTACTAAATTGGATTGTGATGGTTAGTGATGTCACCTTACAGAACCTAGGATAACCTTGCAGGGAGGTCTCTGTGCCTGTGGGGAAGTATTTGATTGCATGGAGGTGGAAATACCTACCCCTTGTGGGTGGCACTTTTCCCTGTCTTGATTCTTTTTTTATTGATTCAGCTTACAATCCTATCATGGCCCCCTCCCCTCTCCTCCTGGTCCCATCCTCCCACCTCTTCCCCCTTCCTCCCTCCCCTTCTTTTCAGAAAAGGGGAGCTGCCCCTCCCTATACCAACCCACTCCATCTCATCAAGTCAGATCAGGCCTAAAAGCAACTTCTTACATTGAGGCCAGTCATTGCAGCCCCACTAGGGTAAAGTGATTTACAAACTGGCAACAGAGTCCCTGTCAAAAGGCAATCCCCTCTCCATTTGTTAGGATATTTACCTGAAGACCAAGCTGCCAATCAGCTGCTTATGAGGGGGCAGGGGGAGGGCGGTGCTAGGTCTGGTCTATACATGCTTTTGTTTTGTTTTGTTTTGTTTTGTTTTTTGTTTCTTGGCAGTGGGGTTGTCTTTTAATCTTTGTAAGCCCCCATAGACCTAGGTTACTTATCTTTGTTAGTCTTCTTGTAGAGTTCTTGTCCACTCTGGTCCCTCTATTCTTCCTCCCACTCTTCTACCTGACACTCTGAGCTCCACCTAATATTTGAATGTGGGTCTCAGCTTCTGTTTGATCCATGACTGGATGGAGCCTCTCATAGGACCATAATGCTAGGCTCCTGTCTGCAAGTGTATCAGTGTATCATTAATAGTGTCGGGATTGGCTCTCTTCCATGGGGTGGGTCTCAAGATGTGCCAGTCATTGACTGGCCCTTCCCTCTGTCATTGTTCCATCTTTATCCCTGTACATCTTGTTGGATGGGTAAATTATGGGTCAAAAGTTTGGGTGGATGTTGTGCTGGTGGGAGTGCAAACTTGTACAACCACTCTGGGAGTCAGTCTGGTGGTACTTTAGAAGATTGGGAATAATTCTACCTCAAGACCCAGCTATTCCTCTCCTGGATATATACCCATAATATGTTCCACCATGCCATAAGGACACTTGCTCTACTATGTTCTTAGCAGCTTTGTTTGTAACAGCCAGAAACTAGAAACAACCCAGATGTCCCTCAACTGATGAATGAATAAAGAAACTGTGGCACATTTAGAAAATGGAATATTATTCCAGTATTAAAAACAAGGAAATCTGGAATATGCAGGCAAATGGATGAAACTAGAAAAGCTCATCCTGAGTGAGGTAACCCAGACCCAGAAAGACACAGATGGTATGTACTCACTTATAAGTGGATATTAGCCATATTGCACAGGACAGCCATAATACATCCCACAGACCCCCCCAAAAACTAACTAAGAAAGTGGCCCAAGGGAGGAGGTGAATTTCACTCAGAAGGGAAATAGAATAGACATCACAAGTAGATGAAGAGATGGAACTGAGCAGAAAAGGGTGTGGGGAGGGGGACAATGGAGGGGACTAGGGGTGGGGAGAGCGGGAGTGAGAGATGAGAAGGCTGAGAGAGAGAAAGAAAACTGATGGGGTCATCTTTGAAATAAGCTGAAGACCTCCAACAGGGTATGTCCAGGGAGGATAAGAGGGTGACTCTAGATGAGACTCCTAGCAATGAGGGACAGGTAGACGGAAGTGACTACCTTATAGCCTGACAGGACTCCCAGTGGAGGGAGAGGGACACCAACCCACCCACAAAACCTCCAACCCTGTCTTGATTCTGAGCTGTAAAAATGGATAAAGGGATCCAAGTAGAAGCATTCACTCATCTTTCACTGCCCCCTTTTCTCTCCTAATTGTGCATGTGCTGTGACCAGCTGTTTTAAGCTATTGACATTTTGATTACAGTGTCATGATGGACTGTCCCTGTAACTGTGACCAGAATAAACCTCTTCTTCCTTGACTTTTTTTTTTTCAGTCAGAGCATGTCATCCTAGCAACAGGAAAAGAAATTAACATGATCACAGAAGATATAGAAGCACACAGTAGGCCTGACACAAAGCTTGGTGTCATTTTGCACTGCTTCTAAAAATATTCTTTTTAAAGTTTTCCTGGCCTTCTTACTAAGAGTCATTACTCACAGGTCTTAACAACTTTTCTGTTCAGTTTTGATACACTCTTAATTTAGTTATTAGAATATCTAGATCACAATAATAACCCAAAGTAGAAACTTGAACCAGTGATATGTATCTTTATCATTGTGGACTTAGGAAATTGGCAACAGACTGGTTGGTCTGAAGGGTCTATTTTCCCAAATACCAAGTACTTATATGTTGTTCTTGAACGTCTGATGCAATGGAATGGTAAAGGCAATTTAATACCAGCTTAGGTAAGATGTATCTCATAAAGGCTCCCACCCCCTCCTTTCTCTCCTTTTCATCTTATGTCAAATTCTATAGAAGGAAGCTGCGTGCATCTGTCTTGCATCTATACATGGATTTTACATGTTGAGAGAAGTATTGCTATCTTGAGTAATTTAAAGTAATTTCTATCTCAAATGTCAAGTGCCTGCTGTATTTCAGCTCTTCCTCCATTTGGTATAATTGTCAACCCCGTGTGCACAGATTGACTTAATACAGTCATCAAATGTGCTTTGAATTAAGAGCTATTTGGCCAGCTCCTGTAGTACTGTTTGAAGCAGTGTGTTCTCTGTTGCCAGTTTGCCTCTACTTTATCAGAAACATAAGAGTTGTGTATTCCAAGAACCGCTACATAAAATCTTTCCACCAGGTGGATGACATGTGCCCATAACTAGTTGGAGAACTTGAACAATGGTAGTAGCATAATTTGAACCGTCCCTTCTATAATTGCTGACATTTATTAAGAATTTGCTTAAAGGAGTTCAAACAAGGGCAGTGACCTCTCGAGCACTGACATTTTAAAAAAGGTCTATTTTTAATCACACAGTGCTCAAGTTGCTGATATCGTATGCAGCTTCAGTATTTACTAACAAACAGCTCCATGGTCAGTGTAATGCAATGAATCCATACAGGGGATTTGAAAAATTGAAACGCATCATCATAATTTATTATCCTTGCACATGTGTGCACACATGAGCTTATATGTGAGAATTAGTGGCCCCAGCATTGCCTTTAGGAAAATGCTCAATGTTATACTGGGCATTTTGTTTGACAATTGTCACATTGTTTTCATTGTCTCTCCCCTTTTGTTTATTTCCCTGCTTTTTAAACAGCCTGATGAAATCTCCTCAGCTAACTTGGATTGAATTTTGATGAGTGCCAAGTTGCTTTGATGAAATCTAGTATAATTATCTTAAACTCAATTTTATTTGCCTTTAATGCTGGCATTTTTTCCATATTCAGGAAATTAGTGCATTCATCTGCTACTGGAAATAGAAGTCCAGACAGAAACAAAGGTAGCTAAAATAAAAGCCAGAATTTTATTTCATTTTATACTTTTGTTTCAGAAATAGCTTATATGTATACTCAAACTTTTAAAAGATATTTAGCATCTGTTCCATCTAAGAATAAAATTGAAACAAATCAAATAATCAAAACAAATTATTAACCCAAAATACTTCTTCCTGAAAAGGAAATTACAGAGTTCTCTTTGACCAAAAAATCAACTTTGGAGTCTTGGTTTTTAAAGTTTCCTAAGAGGGACAATGATATTATTATTTTAAATAAGACATTTTTATTTTATGATTATGAAAAAGCAAGTTTAAAAATCTGTACTATGGTGCAGACGGCAGTATTATAAAAGAGATAAAGCATCTTAATATTCAGTATTCATTTCTGATACTTATGCTGTGAGGAAATTAAGTTCATTAAAACTATTGTGACAGCACTATTGTATCTCTGAGATCACTACAATGTTGTGATTTAAAGAGCTTCGGGTGTTAGATTTTGGCCCTACAAATAGGCTTTTCAAAAGATTCACACAGTGAAAAAAAGACATTCACATATTCAGCTAGTCAGTATCAACAATCCCCAAGGCTCCTAAATCTAAATTAAGAATTATTGCTTGGAGTTGGAACCTGGAATTAGAAAAGAGATTCTGGGATTGGAACAACAGTCCTCAGCACATCCAGCTTTGGGGGTCTTAGGAAGATCAGAATCTTCTCTGGACACACAGACTAAATTAAGGTTTTCTTATTTGAATTTATTCCATGAAGTTATTACAGAATTTTGACATCTTCCCCCACCAACCTGGCATTTAACATCCCCTATGTAAGACTCTTGCTGCTGATGGCAGTTTAATGAGAGGCAGATAATTGATGTCAGGTAATTGAAGACAGTTCTACAGCCTGGGAAAAAGTGATATATGTTGTCTTTTGTAAAAATTTTGTGCCTCTGTACAACCTTGTTCAATTGCCTTTCCCTTTTTATACCTTTCTTTGGTAGGCTTTTCAGTAGCTGTAATGTGATTTATTAATCACTATAAAAATTTGCTAGTTTTACTGCAATGTTTATAGACTGTTCAGTCTAGTATTACTTTGAAATTACACCATTAGTAAGTTCTGCTAACTATCAAACTCAGCAGATTTTCATGTGAGCAGAAAGGAACTGGGAAAATACTGACTTTCTCTTGGTTCTAATTATGATATGAATGATGCTGATAACGAAAAGAGTGAATATTCAGCAGAGAGATGTATGTCTTATTTCATATTCCTCATACTTTATAGTAGGTTTTATTTGTGGTTAATAACATATCTGTTGAAGGCTATCAAAGTAAAGGCAATGTAGGAAGCGCCCAGTTCACAAAATTGAGAAAGGATCTACAATTATTATGCATTGTCTACTCATTAGAGTTTTTGCACATGTTTATTAGGGAATTGTCACTGTAATCATAACCTGGAACCAGGTTCAAAAGAGGCTGTTGGGATTCATATACTGTTAGGCTTTGCTCCAGTGGACTTAGAGTGAAACTTCCACAAAGAATAAGTACTAGATGAAGAGGGAAAAAAAGTATAATACTTTTGGAATTTAAGGTATAATATTCTATGAAATTATAAAAGAGAAATTTGACATTAAAAAAAAGGAAAAGGCAAAAAGATCACAGAGTGACAATTAACATCTCGCTGCTGAGCCTTGGTTTTTGGATTCTGACTGTGGTCTACATCAGAGTCCCAAACGAATCTCAAATGGTTAGCCTAGAATCTGGAATAATTATAATTGCTGTGGCTTTGGTATGAGAATCTCCTGATCCACAGCCTAGAAAGATATGAGTAAAATAATATATTTTTTCCTAGCAAGATACTTGATTTTCTGTTAATAAGTATTGTACAAACCACAAGCTTTGCTGATAAGATGACTTGAGATTTGAAAAGATATCAAAGCTACTATAACCACAATGAAAGTAAGAACTACACACCAACAGCAGGGGACACAGATACCACTTGGTTCTGAAGTCTATAAAAGAGATCCATTAACCCTTTGTAAACTTTATCAGGAGAGATCAAGCTGTGATTGATGTTCATATCCACAGCTAAAGCACTTCAATGTATTTGATTTTCCCATCTTCATCACTTGACCAAGTGTTACAGCTGGCTTTTTTGTATTAAATGAGTATTCTCTCAGAACCATGTTGGGAAGGATGCTTCTGATGTCTAAGATTTCTATGACCCCCTAAATCTGTATGGCTTGTCAATCTCAACATCAGAAAGAAACTTGTCACAGTAGATACTAAGTAGCCTTGGACCAAGGGGCTGTGAGCAAAGCATTCTGGGAGTTCTACATTTCCTGAGAGAAATAGACCATCTGGCTTCTTAAATTAGAACACTACTTCTATTCACACCTCTGTGTTATCTATCTCTCAGGACTCTGAAAATAGAATCTAGGGTAGCTTTAGCACTGTTTTTTTTTTCAAAACACACAATAAAAGTGTAGAACCATATTGAGGTGAGGGATGAATGGTAAAGGTTCATGTCTCAAGGGATTGACAACAAAGGATTAGAACTTGGTAGACATAATTTCCATTTATGACTAGTGTCTATTATAAAACACATATACTTAACTTGGTACAAGTTAAAAAGCTGGGTAGATTTCATTTCAGGTTCCTTCTATGCAAAATCTAACCTTTTGTCTGCTAAAGTGCAAGGATCACCTCTGAAAACCGTCTCTTAGCACAAGAAGAGGCAGACCAGTGTGAGAAGCCATGCACTGAAAACAAAGTTCCTTTGTTATTCAGTTTAGTGGCAAAAGACATAATTCCCTTTAAATTGTTGGTGTGTAAGATTAGAGATCTCCTAGTGACAGCAAAGCCAGATTGTTCTAAGGTGGCTAAGCCTGTACCCTTCAGGAGGATGGGTTCTGCTGTGTTGATTCATCAGACCTAAGTTGAGATCTACATTATTAGAGACATCCTTAATACGAGGTACAGTTAAAGATAATACTAAGGAATTATAAAGCTTACCTGAGAAAAATTTTGATTTTTAAATAACCCTCCAAATACTAAAGATTTATTGCTACCACAGTAGCACACACTGCACACAATTATGATTGATTCTAGAAAATGTTTTTTTTTCCTTAATGTGGTTAGAATGTGGGCAACGTCTTTTCAGATAATTAATTTAGCACTGTTTGCTTTGTACTATTGGACAGAATGCCAGGATGCTTTGCGAGAGTCAGTAATGCAAAGACCCATTTGGTCACATTTTTAAATGTCACCACTCTCAGCAATATAACCTGTGCTCTTATGGGCACCCTGTCATTTCGGTGACGAAACTGCAAGACCAAGAGTCCCAAGCATGAGAGAAAGCCTTACTGCTAATGAAAATTATGTCCTGTGTCACTGTCACAGGGTAACTTCTTCCATCACTGTGCCCATTTGTTTAGTAACCTTTCCATCCTTCTTATCCCTGTTCTCTCTGCTAAACAGTTTGTGATGGATCACACCACCAAGACCATTAAATGCATTCAGTTAGGGAAGCAAACACTTCAGGGTTGTTTAAAACTGTAGAGTATTCCTGAAGGGAAAGCAAGGGTGGTTTCAAGTTTCTGAAACATTCTGCAGAAAATGAAGTGATAACAGTTTCTGCCAGTGGCCATATGACTCAATAACTGGAAGGAAGGAATGTTTGTTTAGGGCTTGACCTGAGTTAATAACACGCAACAATTATTACCCCCCCTTTTTGTTTGTTGTTCACAGACACATTTTCTTTCTCCACAATTTCTTTCCTCTTATTATAGAAACTCTGTGACTTTCTGATATCTGACTTTGTTCTTGGAGAGAATTTCAAACTGTCTTTTGTGCTGACTTAAGGCTTTTTTGAGCAGTTGACATTCATTAGAAACAGAAAAATCTCAGTTCTGCAGCTGCTGTATTGCAGTAGGGTGCTCTGTGGCTGCTTTACCACCATAGGCTGGACTGTGGCTGTGGCACCACACTGGTCTCTTTAGTCTCAGAGAGGCGTCTGGAAGATTTCCATTTCAATTCTAGAACATTCTGCCTCCGTTTATCTACACTCTTGCCTCTTTCAGCATGTAGAGTGAATTTGGCACCAACACGTGCTAACATGAGCTTTTGTTGTGTTTAAACTCCTTCCTTTCTTGGAAGGCCAGATCTTTATTTTATTTTGGTCCCTGGGTACATCTGTCACCTGTCTCCTCGGAGGCTATATTATATGTTTGAGGGTGGTGAGGGGAAGGGCTTGTTTTGACTGAACCTGTGTTTTGTGTTTAGCTTCCAGATGCTTTCCACATTCCTATAAGTCATCTCAGGTGAGACGCACAATTTTCAATTCAGTTGGTTGAGGGGTTAGCAAGGTATGGTCCATTTTGCTTTATTTATTTTCACTAAGTGGGTGGGATATTATAGCTTCAGTAAATGATAATGTGGATTGAGAAAATGTATGTTTTGAGAAGAAAACCCCTTATTTCAATATACTAAGTAATTCTTCAGGAATCATTAGTGAGAGGTTTAAGATAATGCATTTTCATGAGAGTTGTCTGAAGTATTAGTCTAGGAAATGGGTAGGGAGTGAGAATATTTAGAGGCAGAAATTTCTTGAGCATGTCTGAATTAATTTTAAGCTCTTCTAAATATTTTTATGCACAGAAGTCATGAAGACTTTACTGTAAATAAAACTAATGTATTTGAATAGATAAAAAATTTAGGAAATTTTTCATTTACTTTAGCATTTAAATTTTGGATGATGTATTAATTTTATTTTTATTAGTGTGCATTAAGTATATACAATAGTGGGTTTCATTATGCCATTTTATATAATGTATATAATATTCATTGATCATGTACTTTTGATTAAACCCTTCAAACAAGCCCTTTAATATCATATATTTAACACAATTTCAAAAAACAATTTTATGAATTTGATTTTTAAATTCTATATATATATATATCCCCTATTTACATAATTTCCCCCAAACTCTAGCTGTTTCTATGTTCTCCACTCCCTCTCAATTTCCTGACTTCTTTTTAAAAATTATTTTTGTCACACACACACACACACACACACACACACACACACATTGGTTGTTAATATGCTAAGAAAGTCTGAGTCTATTATTTAATCTATTGTAACATAAAAGGTAAAAATCTGAGGGCAATAAAATATTGTTTAAAGCACTACTCTGTTTCAATTTCTTTTAGGAGTGCTTTTACATGAAAGATCAGGATTCATATTCCCTCTGTATCTGTTGTATATGAGTAAACTCTATATTCTCTTAACTGGTCAGTTGAATCATCCAAGGCAGGATATTTTCTGGTAGCCAGGATCAAATCGATTCAATGAAGCACTTAATTAGTAGTCTTGCTGAAAATCACTTTATAAAAGTCAAAATGTAGAATCAACTATTTTGATACTCAGGGATTTTAATAGTCAGGAGCATTTGAGTATCTCTCTTTAGAATTAATATCCTTGATGATATAACATGTCCTGCAAGTGTATACCCTACACCACTTCTCAAGACTCCACTGTTGGCTCATTGCATTTGTTCTGAAAGTTCTCCTCTTAAATAATGGGAGGCCGATGTATGCCCCCTGTGCAAGAGGAAGTGCTCCCTCATGTGACTGATGAACTGAGGGGGTTGATATTTGGAGGTACCCTACACTAGAGGAGTAGGATAGGTGGGAGAGGGGGTAAAGGGTAGGACTGGGAGGTGGTGGAGGGAGGGGGCTACGATGGAGTTGTTACTTGAATTAATAAATAAATGCTTAAAAATAAATAAAATAAAATCAAAACTTGAAAAAAATGAGAGGCAGAATAGCAAGTGGCAAAAAGATAACACATCATAATATGGTCTCCTTAGAGCTAATACTTTTTAATTCTTGCTCTAGACACATTGCTGGTAAGTCTTTCTTTTCTGTGAAGTGGGAGCAAATGTTGGAATCTACCTGACAGTCTTATGTGCTTTAATGAGAATGTAGGGTCTTCACATTTACAGGGGTATTTATGATTACTTAGAAGTGTGTGGATATGTCAGCTCCTTCAGCTGTAGGTGGCTCACAAAGACAACGTAATTCTTTAAATTTTAGAAGATTGTATTGTTGTCCTGATTTCATGCTCCTCTTCTAGCTAGGCAAACCTCAGTTACACATTCCTTGAAGGATGTTGATTAGGCATCCAGTAGATCACCATTTGTGTCCCTGGTGGTCATTCTCCAACTATTGTGTCTTCTCAATCTTCCTTCTTGTTTGGCTTTCTGTCCCCACTAGTTTGGTCATTATCCTCTAGTAGTTGCATTTGGAGACCTGAAAATTATTTCCTAAAATTTGGACAATCTTCCCAGGAGGATTAGGGTCTTTTACAAATCCAAGGCCTAAGAGAACACCATGACATTGAAAAATTCTGAGTTAAATATTTGGAATACATCATTTTTGATCCTTATTTATGGTAGACAGTATTGGGGTTATTAACATATTTTCTGAACAAGTTTTAAAATTATTAGCTTAAAGATTAAGGGTAGTACATAATTTTTAAAAATATCTTTCCAAATATTTTCTATGTATACATCTGAGCACTGGGTAAAATATATACTCAAGATAATATACACAAGCATAATCCTTTCATAGAGATGAGAAAATGCTTCGCATGTAAGAAACTAGGATTTTATTCTTTTAACCATGTCTTAATGTTACATTAACTTTCTCAAGATTTTTCTGTATTTTGGATAAATAGTTTCCTTTTGTCAAGGTTCTCAAGAAAAGACCAAGATGGAAAATATAGTAAAACTATTTAACAATAAAGTGTGACTTTTTATTTCTCTTTTATTGTTTTTAATTTTTTTGTACAATATATTTTGATCACATTCTTTCCCCTTATCTAAGTCCTGGCTTAACCTTCCCACCTCCTTGTCATTTTCTTGATTTTTTTTCCTCTTTCTCTCTCTCTCTCTCTCGACTATTTAGACAAAAAAAATAAAAACTAAAACTTGAAAGAATATTGATAGTACTTGAATGAATGTACATAAGACTATCTTTTTAATATTCTTAGCAATTTAAAAATATGGTACAATTGTTATTGCTCTAGGATTGTAATCATATAACAACAAAAATAATTTTACAAGAGTATTTTCATTATTAACTTATGAATATGTTACCTCATGCTTTTGAATACTGCAACAAGTAGAATTGTTATACCAAAAGAAAAGATAATCTTTGGCCAAAATACTCAAATTCCATATGACCTTCCAGTGGATTGTATTTTTCCTTGACCTACCAGAATAATGTAAGTACAAGTCTTATCACACTTTCCCAGAACTGCTTTATACTTTAAAACACACTCTTAACATCTTCTCTAAAATATATCCCATCTTTTTTTCTGGCATATGTGTCTGTTTATTAGTGAAGGAGATATTTCTTTTATTGCTTCCTAGCAAACTGTCTATGTAACTTCAGCCTAACTCTGACAAAGAATATTCCTTACAGTAGGATATGAGGGACAGGGGGTAGAGGGTGGGAGGGAGGGACTGGAAGGGGTGGAAAGAGGGCACTGTGATGGAGATGTAACTTGAAGTAATAAATAAACATAAACTTTTAAAAAAAAAGTTTAGAAAAGAGAGAAAAAATAGAATTTTTACATGTGAAGATAAAGGGCCAAGATGTCTGCTTTGGCAGTGTTTTGAAATTTTCACAGTTCAATACTTATAAATAAATGGTGAAGCCCAAAGCAAGGTCTTTAATTTTCAGAAGGATTGAAATGAGTCCAAAGTTGCACAGAAATGTTGAATTTATAACTTGTTGTATTGTACAATGATAGTTTTAGCTTCTGTTCTTATCTCCCAAGCTTTCTACTAAGTCTTGACTGGCGCCAGCTAAGGCAAATAGAATTAAGGGCATGCCAACTTCTTTATGAATTTTGAAATATCTCTCCAAGACAAAACTTGGCATGTATGTTCTCTGAGAAATGAGTTCATGGATTGTGTCATTTTTAAAGGCTTGTTAATGTGGCGAAACTTAATGCACTTTTTACATGTGTGTGGGCATATATATTTATTTTACATATATATATGATAAATTTAAGACCCGCATTTTTATAGTTACTAAAAATAAAGGAATGGATAATTTAAATCTATGTATATTTGTATATTTTATATGTGATCTTCTTGGCCATTTTCTTTTTAAATTTTGAGTATTTTATATGATCATATATTTACTTTTATAGTAGGCCCAGTGTACAGGAACTATGTTGTAATACTGGAAAAAATATTGCCTTTGGATTTTTTTTCTTAAGAGTGACAAATCGTTGATGAAAATTCAACATCAGATTGAAGAGCTGTGTGATGTACAAGTGAAAACTTCATTCCGCCTCCCTCAGAGAAAACACATCATAGATCTTCCTTTCTGTGACAGAGCATAATAGGAAGGCCTAGGAAGACAGGTTGCAGCCTTGGTTCTCAGGAGGGATAGATGATGTACTTTGAGCCTCCCACATGACCTAAAGAATAGTTGACTAGTTGCTCCTTTGGCACTCTTGCAGCCTCTACCATTTCTAGTACCTCTAGGTCCCACACCACTCATCCCGAACTCAAAAGCTAGGGGACAAATGTTCTCATAGTATCAGTTCATTTCTTAGGTCATCTCAAAGATCCTGTTACTTAGCGCTCTCTCTCTCTCTCTCTCTCTCTCTCTCTCTCTCTCTCTCTGTCTCTCTCTCTCTCTCTTGTGGTCTTTCTCATTCCATATTTCCATATGCTTGGTATTTTAACCTTGACTTTTTCTTCTCCAAAGATTTTCCTGTCTTCTTATAGTAGACAGCTGACATGAATTTACTTACCTTTCTTTCCCTCCATGTACCTTCATACACTGTACCCACTTGTAATTTCTTGTTAAATATGTTCTATACCATGAGTTCCAAATAATGGGTGCTCTTGAACTTTTGTCCTTCTTCTTTAGAGGCAACTTAGTTTCATTGATCTTTGTTATGTTTACATTCCTTTCTCTCCCTGTTCTTCTCTTCACCCTCATTGCCCTGTTGCTGACCATCACATTCCTACCTATTCATCCCACATAAACTCCAAACTCAAAATATATAAAGCAACTTCCAGTTTTCCCATCAAATTGGTTATTCAACACATTTTGCCCTATTTTGTCAAGTGCCATCTCCCTCCTTAACTCAAGGTGAGCTCCTCTGTTGTTTTGTCTTGATTTCCCATGTGGCCACTGTCACTGATTTCACTTGATCCTGGCCTCTTCATATCATTTGCATATAATATAAATATAGTTATATTTATACATATAATTAAATATAAATATGTAATATTATATATAGTATGTAGTATACATATGTAATATGTATTACATACACACATATATATGTATATATACTATATATATATAATTATATATATATATTTCCTTTCCCTCTACTCCTCCTGATTCCTCCCAACCACCCTGCTCTCTGGATCAACTCCTTTTCTGTCTCTCACTAGAAAAGAACAGGCTTTTAAGAGAGAGCAAAGAAACACAACAAAGTAAAATATGATAAGATGAAACAACAACTATCATATCAAAATTGAAAGGGCAACACAACAGGAGGAAAAGAGTCCCAAGAGCAGTTGCAAGAGTCAGAGACCCACTTATTCTCACAGTCAGGGTCCCATAAAAATAATAAGCTAATAACTATTACATATACAGACAACCTGGTGCAGACCCATTTAAGGCCCTGTGCTTGCTGCTTCAGAAATAACAGGCATTAAAAAAATGTTATAATCTGTGTTGTGCAGTCACTTTGTTTTAATATTCAGCCACTTTTTATATTTTGCTAGTGAGGTACACCAGTGTGGTGGCTAAATGTTGTTGCTAAGGCTTTCTGTGTTTTTTTTTTCACAGTTTCTTTTAAATACTACCTTCCTCCCACATATACATAAATGAAATAGCTTATGTTTGTATATGTTACTGTCTCTCTTTAATACTTTGGAATGTTTAAGTTGTAATTCAGACATAATATCTGGCTATGTGGAAATTTCTCTGCTGGCCTGAGAAAAAATTGAATAAATGCATTTTTATTAATAATATTGCCTAGGATTTGTCTTTCTCTGTAGCATGCAACTCTCATGTATGAAATGGTGTGAATTCTCTGAAGCGTATTTCAGTTGCTTTTTTCATGTTTATTATTGGTTCCTCGCCAGATCTATATGAATTTTATCCACTATATTTTATCTTCCCCCTCTTATTTTTATAGTATTATATTTGTTTCAATGACACGATACAAATATATGATTCAGTTAGTTTTATGAGCACCGAGCATTCAAACAGAAAGTCATGTGGAGTGATAACATTCATGTACTTTGATGGCATGTGAAGGAAAATAAAAGAGGCTTGTGTTAAATGTGCATTGCAGATCTCAAATTTCCAAGGGCATTGCTAGATGTAGGCTATCTTGGAGCCAGAAGGACTGAAAATCTGTGATTTGGAGGATATGTAAATAATAAAGACATATTTTATATTAATCCTCTTTTTTACTATGAAGGAAACTGCATTAATTCAAAGGGAGTTAGTTCAAACAAAGTAACTCTTGTTTATTGTTGGTGCAATTTTTAATGCAAGGTTAATAAATTTCGTAGCTTAAATATTAGATTTTGTCTTGTAGTTAGCTCAATTTTTCATCACAAGATTTTATGGGAGTAATCTGATTTTTTTTCTGGCAAAATTCTAGTATTTTTCCAGCCTGGGTAGAGAAATGTTTGATTTTATGTATGCTCTGAAACAAATTAGCACAGTTTGGTTAAAACAGCCACCTAAATGATGAGAAACAAATTGGATTATAAAATCTTATTTGGTAGTTTCCCATGTCAACTAGTTAAATAAGGATTTGAACCATATCATACAGTCATGAGATGAAAAATGACACATAGTGGTCAAGCCGCATGTCTGGTAATGGGGCCAACCTTAGTGTTTGGGTCTGGTGTTGATATGTGTGGGGGAGGGCAGGGGTTGCTTTTGAAAAATAATTCTGTTTCTTCAGTGTTAGATCATATTTGTCTATTGAGTAAAACTTTATTGAGTATCCATCATGAGTTAGATGGTTTATTTACGGGTGAGGCAACATAGTTTGAAATCATTACAAAACCAAGACTGTATAATTTTTAGCGCAGTGGTATTTGTTTTCCAACTTTATGGTTCAGAATGCATCTCTGTACCATGAAAAGTCTCTGGTAGAATTATGGCACAATGGAAAATGTTTATGAGGTTAGAGAAAGAGTAAGCCTAAACTGTTGGAGTCACTTACTAGTCAAAGCAGCCTTTTCCTTTATTGCAATTCGAATAATAGAGTTTGGGCACTACAGTCTGGGATGTTCTATTAGTATTCCTTTACATTCATTTTTCTTGCAAACTTGGTTACCCAAACCCCACTCCTGTGTTACTTCTCACTCCCTAGGAAATGCTGCATATCACTAAGACTAAAACTTTTAGTGTTCATGTCCCAGGTACTTGCTGAGTAAGCTGGTGACTGCTAGTGTTAAATAATTTCAACCAATTCTCAATCTCTCCTTTTCTAAAAGAATTCCTCCCTTCTAGATTAAAATGAATCCTTAGCAGGTCAGTAATATAAGTACAGTGCTTTTCATAGCACTGTACATAGATCCTGTAGAGATGAATGTCAGCCCTCTCAAAAAATAGTGATAAACCAATCTTTTTTTATGTTCTTTTGCCTTTTTTATAATTTATTATTTTATTTCTTCAAGTTACATCTCAATCACAATCCCCTCCCTACTCCCCCCTCCAGTCCCACCCTTCCACCCTCTTCCCCCTCAACTCAACCCCCCCCCCCTCTCCCTTTTTTTTTTTTTTTTTTTTTTAGTTTAAGGTATATCTTTTTCCCCTCAACAACTCCCACTTTCAGTCCAACAAATGGTTCTTTCTCTTATAACAATAAATACAATACAGAACAACAGAAATAAACAGGCCACAATTGTGAGAGTTATATGGCCATAAACCAATGTTAATGACCTGGAGAAGTGGTTTTCAGGTCAACAAAATCGCCAGAATCACCTGAAAGACTGCAGAAGGGTGTCTACAGTCTTTCTGTGAATACCACATTTGACTTGGGCTTAAATAATTCTACCCAACAATACTTTTAGACATTATACTACCTTACTTTAATGATTCAGAATTAAAAAATGTAATTACTTTCCATTCCTTTCATAGTGGGGTCTTTATTTTGGGAGAGGTAGAAAAAAATGAGAAAAAGCAGCTTTTGAACTTTATATCTGTGGTAAATTTCTCAATTTTTACTATGTAGATAGTTTGAAAATACAATAAGGGAAGAGGGACTGCTGCTGTGAGTTAAAGGGTTCTTCAGTGGTTTGGAAGACAATTGAATGCTAGTACTTCAGCAGATACTGAAACAATTTATCTGTGTAATCTCTTCGAGCTTGTTGTAGGAAAACTCTATTCTCCCTTGCTGCTTTGCGGAGAGCACAATGCATATTATTTGCTTTCTTGGGTGCTGTTCTGGGAGTGCGTGTATTTAAGACTTGTGAGGGAGCCAAGCCACAGGATCTGGCTGGCTTTCAGCTGCTAAACAGGGGGCATGTATCTTGCCATTGGTCCCCAACTGAGAGAATTGTGGATGTAATTTCTTTTTGGTAAACATCCATCATGAAGTGAATTTATCTCCTCTACACATTTTGTTTTCCTTGGGGTGTTTTCCTTTGGCTGTGTGATCCTCACTTTGTTGGACATGAGTAATTTTGTAGCATTACTTAACCTCTCAAAACAATGAAAAGTTACTTTGGCAAATCTGTGTAAGTCAAAGGATTCAGAGAATACATAGGATAAACAGTAGGTCTTATCCCTGCCAGTCAGCAGCAGTAGGAAGAGGCTGTTTGGATATTGGTGTAATAACCTAATATCTGTGGTACGACTGAGCAGGAACATGACATTGAATTTCACGATGTCAGGGTGCATGGTCAAACTTTTCCTATGGTTTTGCTCTGATTTAGAGTCTTTAATATGGTTGGTTTAAGGAAAGTTAAGATCTGTTTGCGCTCTTTTGACCTTTTTGACATTCTTTATTGCTTTTATTAGCAGTGATGACCACCATCACTACTGATGTGTTTTGAGTGCTCATGTTGTGCCAGGAGCAGGACTCAGCTTTCCACTTAATCCAAACAATCACTTTACCTAGCAGTTCACTGTTGTTTCTCACGTGTTACAGAGGAACAGCTGTGGTTTACATCAGATAGCTGCAGGGAGGCTTGGGGTCAATTTAGAATGGGAGCTAAAACTAAGACTTAATCTCCCATGTAAAGTTCTTAGCCTTCACGCTGGGCTGCTTTCCTGAACTAAGATGATATGTGAAGGATCTACCGTAAGACCTCACTTCTAAGTGTTTTACACGTACAATTCGGAATGGCATTGGTCCCAGTTTTGTTACTTTCATTGCCTCTAAGTACCTTTAGTAAACAAACCCAATGATTGTGCTAGAAGAACAGCATTGCAGAAAGATTTACAGTCTAGTTTGGGAGACTTTGGCAAGAATAAATTCTGAGTCTCTAAAATAAATATGACATTACAAAAGACAAATGAGCACAGTATCTGTTTATATAAGCTAATTATTTTTGCAAACTTTGTCAGCTAAGCAGTATATCTGTTAACTATATGCTTTCAGCAAGGGTAAAGGGTGACCTAATGAGGTTTAAAGAGCATGTAGATTGTATGGAAGCTGGTAGTTAATTATTTTTCTTGCTTTCAGAAATCATACTTGAGTAACCACAAAAGGGGGTTTGGAGTTCAAAGAGTCAACAGCTTCTTGGTACTTAAAGTCATTAAGAATACTTAAGTATTATTCACTTGGGTATTTAAAATAGTCTTTCTGGAATGAATGGATGTAAATGCATTTTAATTCAGATCAGTGGAGGAGTTGAGCCTTGAGGTCCTGTTCCACAGACACTGTTCAGGTAAAATAGTCAAAATTTCATTCTGTATTCATGTAAAAAATGGCATTAGACTTGTGAGTTGTTCTCAGTCATATAAAATTTAGCTGCATGTTTTCCTTGTAATGGATATTTGAGTGAGCTTAGTATTAATGACTCCTGGCTTCTGATTAAAATGGTATTTGAATGGATTTGCCCTTGCCAACACTCCTCTAAATTTCTTCCTAAAACACTTACAGTGATGGAACAGATAGTACTGTAAGTGAAAACCTATTGGTAAAACCTAGGAGGATGCTCCAACCACTAAATGCTGCAAGGGCTGAGGTGGGGAAAAAAAGTGTGAAGTGTTCTGTCTGTTCAGCTGCTAATTATGCCTGAGTGAAAGTTCATAGCAAACCTCCAACTCAACCCCCTGGCCTCACTGGGTGAAGTCCAAAATGAGTCCGTGAGAAACCCTAGCAGATGTTCTCTAGCTGCATGGCCTCTCTGCTTTATCACAACAGAATGGCACTGTCTTAAATTGTTAATTTATTTTATTGCTGCAGTAGTGTTATAGGACAGCTGTAATCATTAGTTTTGTTTTTGGGAGAAAATGTCACTGTGTAGTCAAAGTTGGCCTCACATTCTTCCTCATTCTGTTTGTCCTCTGGGGATAGAGACACAAATGGTGCTACCACCCAGGACAGTTCAAGGAGCTTCTGTAGAGTTTAGGGACCTTGATTAAGGCCAAATCAGGATTTATGACTTCGATGGAGAAGAAAATTTCACAATTTCAGAATGAGATTGTATTCTGAAGCAGTATTGGATATTTTATTAAGGAAAAGGGGCCATGAATTTGGAAGGAGAACAGGGAGGGCTACTTGGGGGAGTGTTTCAGGAAGAAAAGGGAAAGGAGAAATGTTTTAATTATTTTATCATCTCTAAAATTAAAAAAAATAAGATTGAGGATTAGGAGGAAGAGATGTTATGAAGAAATATAAAAGAAATGAAAACATATCTGAGTAGATGGTGTAGGGGTGGGCTTCTCAAAGAGGGAGAGTAGTAATGTGTGTGCCTGGATCTGTGTGTACATTTATGTATGTGTGTGTCCTATTTGTGGGATTTTTGTTGTTGTTGTTTTGTTTTGTTTTCCAATGGTCATATCTAGAATTTTGGTGCAGTTTGGTGTTCCTGTCTTCAAAGAGTTGATGATCACTGGGTGGCTCTGGAGAGTCACTAACAAGATGACAGTTGATACAGTACAAGTCTAGTCCACAGTCAGAGAGGAAGGTGGGAAATTTCAACTGTAAACAAAGCTAATTTTTGCTTTTATATGTTTAGGACATGTTGGGGGAAAGGAAAGAGGCCCTGGGTCTTGGCTGCCTTAACATAAATATAAACTGTTGGAAACATTTACCATCTTCCAGAAAACACATAAGAACTAGGAAGCACATTGCCTCCTGGACGATGTGGTTCCTTTGAGTGCTGGAAGTCAGGTATATAATGAAAAGAGCCGAAAGAGGAATGAGAGCTAAAGATTATAGATGAATTTATTTCTGTCTGGCATGCTGGCAATGGAGAAAACAGCTAGAAGACTTGTCATTCAGTCAGATACAGAAAACCACTTGCATGGAGAGTTAAGTTGGATAGAGGGTTAATGAACTACCAGTCACCTGTTGCGAAGTACAATTTAATCTTATTTGATGTTGGGGCAATCTTTTCAATACATTTGTTAAACAAGAGCTGACAGTTGGGGGAAAACCCATTTACAAACCTATGTAATATCATTTGAGAACAGGAGTGAAATCAACTCCAAATTAAGGAAAGCTCAGATTTCTGACATTCACCTTGAAAAAGACATACAAAAAAAATTGGGAAAGGTTTGTCACTGAAAGGATACAGGGAAGACATTCATAAACTAGGTGAGAACGTAAAAGTAAATGGGCTGAGATAAAGAGACAGTGTGTTCAAAGTTAAAAGGTCAAGTGAGGTAAGGAGTTGAAAGGAACTTAAACCCAGCAATTATTTTTAAATATACAGCTTGTCAGATATAAAATGACCACTTGGGTAATGATAAAAAGGGGAAACTGGAGAAACTAATAGAATTTTAGAACACAAAGACAAAATGTAGAGGGTGATGATAGAATAAAGGATGGGTAATAATAAAAAAACATTTGAGTTGAGAAATGGTCCTGGGTTTATTAAGTGAAGAGCACACATGTGAAAAAACAGGACCTAAAGCCTTGAACACAAAGGGTCAAGAACAGTTCTATAAACCTTTGTAAGAAACAAACAAAATATGTCCATGGACTTCTCAGTATACAGTCTAAAAATATCAATCAATCAATCATTAATCAGTCAATCAAAAGATAATCCAGTAGTACATAAGTGTTGAAGGTGAACTTTGTCATTTGGGAGTAATCTTTTATGCAGCTAGGTGTCCATTACTGGTGTTCTATTTTCTAAATTCTTGGTATTTTGATATATGCTATAAAACTTGAAAAATGGGTATTATAAAAGACACATATGCTTACCAACAAAATGTTAGAATATAAATATAAGAAATGATTTAAATGCTCTTCAGTCCAAGCTGAACAGTGTTCCTAGCAATGTGATAACATTCTGGTTGTGTATTACTGCACAACAATCCTCTAAAACACAGTAGATAAAACTCAACAATTTTATCATCATATTGCATAAGTCACTTGGGAGTCTAGTAGGCATTTTCCCCATTGTTCCAGCTGACTGCACAAGGCTGCTCTGTCTCATGTCTAGCTCCTGAGCATGTGTGTCTGGGACAAGTTTGGTGTGGCTAGCATTTCTCTGTCCAGTGTTTCTGAATGTGAGTTGGTTGTATTTACTTCCATGTTGTTGAGACATTTGATGACTGTTCTAATCTTTTTGTTATTAATTAGCATTATGGCTAAAAAGCTTTGTGAAATGTATGTTTCAAATATACACTTAGAGTTTGTGTCTTGTTTTTAAGGCCCCTTTAAAATGTTTAAGTGTGTGTGGGGGAGCTGTATATATTGCTATTTTGTGGAGATTAAAGAATATTTTATTTCCACATTCTGCCAAATATTTTTTAAAGTAGATGTGATTTCCATTTTACTTTTAATTTTAATATTTTACTTTTGAGGTTATAATATAATCACAATATTTCTCCCTTTGTTTCCTCACTCCAAGCCCTCACATATATTTCCCCTCACTCTTCTTAAAATCCATAACCTCTTCTTTCATTGTTTTTGCATGCATATATGCATATGGGTATACATATATATCCCTAAATATTACCTTCTCAGTCTATATAATGTTACTTGCATGTATGTTTTCTGGGTGGACTATTTGTCACTGCAGAACCAAATGGTGTGCTCTTTCCTAGGGAAGACTACTTCTCTATCTCCTAGATTTCCTCAGTTGCCTATAGTTTTTGTAAGCTTTTCCCCCATCCACTTTGGCATGTCTCTTGCTGTTATCTTTGCTCATCTCCTATTTAGGCAGCCATGTTGGTAAGACTTTATAGGTGTACTGTGATATTACTAGTAAATACAGTCTCACTGCACTCTTGCTGATTCTTTGGCTCATACCATCATTCCGATTTTATAGTAGAAGATTTTAGGGATTTTTGGCATTTACATTCAGTTTTATTGTAACTGGGAATTGAATTTTGTGTTATGTATGAGATGTAAAAACTGTTTTTTTCCTTTTGAATAATCATTCTATCATGACTTATCTAAAAGTCTTCTGCATATATGTTAGGGGTATTAGCTTAGTGTTTTTGTGGAACTCCTAACAGTAGGAACAGTTGTATCTCTCTGACTCTTTTGCTTGTTCTTGGGGCCCTTTTCCTCCTATTGCATTCCCTTGTCCTCCCTCCCTATGAAGGATTTTGACTTGCCTTATTTTATCTTGTTTTGTCATGTTTAGTTGTTGTCTTTTGGAATGGAGGGAAATGGACATGGAGTGGATATGGGGAAAAGAGGAAGTAGCAAGGAGCTTGAACGAAAGCAGGACAGGGAAACTGTGGTCAGGATGTATTGCATGACAAAAAAATCTGTTTTGAATAAAAAGGTCAATTATTTATCCACTGTACTGCCATCTCGAGTCTTGAAATACACATGGTGTACTTTTTATTGTGTTTAAATAGGTGTGTTAAACAATTACTTTGGAGCATCATATCTTGATTATTACTGAAAGAAAGCCAAATGTGATGTTGTGTCTAAGCATAATAAACGCTCAGTGCTTATGTCTGCATTCATATACACACACCTATTTTCACTGTTCAGGTGTGAAGTTTTTAAAAATGTATTTTAATTTGTTAAGTTTTTTCTTTATATACAATATATGTAATAAAAGATAATGTCTGGCTAATTTTCACTCATTTTTCTTGCAGCAATCATACATAAAAATTTTTTAAATATTTACTACTTCAGGTTACATCTCCTTCACAGTGTCCTCTTTCTACCCATCCCAGTCCTGCCATCCCACCCTTTACCCCCTATCCCTTTCATCCCACTCCTCTGGAGTGGAGTGTCCCTACATAACACTCTCCCACCCCAGTTCAGAGTCATATCAGGGCCAAGAGCCTCCTAATACACTGGCGGCCTACAAGGCAGTACCACTAGGGCAAAGTGTCTTATTGACAAGAAAAAAAGTCTATGTTCCTGTTCCCTATGGTGCATTGGTTGTAGTATAGTTATCTTGTACTATATGGCTAAAATCCAACTATAAGTGAGTAGATGCCATGTGTATCCTTCTGAGTCTGGGTTAGCTCATACAGGATGAGCTTCTCTAGTTCTATTAATTTGGGTGCAAATTGCATGATTTTGTTGTTTCTGATAGCTGAGTAGTATTCCATTGTGTTGGTGTACCACGGTTTTTTAATCCAATCTTCTGTTGAGGGACATCTGGGTTATTTCCAGTTTCTAGCTATTACAAATAAGGCTGCTATGAACATAGATGGGGAAACTTCATTGTGATTTGGTGAGGAATCATTTGGATGTATACCCAGAAGTGGTATGGCTGGGTCCCAAGGCAGAGCTATTCCAAGTTTTCTAAGGTATCACCAGAGGGACCTCCATAGTGGTTGCACAAACTTGCACTCCCACGAGCAATGGAGGAGAATTCCCCTTTCTCCACAACGTTGCAAGCATGTGCTGTCATTTGAGCTTTGGATCTTAGCCATTCTGAGAGGTGTGAGATAGAATCTCAGAGTCATCTAGATTTGCATTTCTCTTATGATTAAGGATGCTGAGCATTTCTTCAAGTGTCTCTCAGCCCTTCGGGAGTCCTCCTTTGTGAATTCTCTGTTTAGCCCTGTTCCCCATTTTTGATTGGATGATTTGGTTTCTTAGCATTTAATTTCTCGAGTTCTTTGTAAATTTTGGATATTAGCCCTCTGTCAGATGTAGGGATGGTGAAGATTTTTTTCCAATTTGAGAGTTGCCATTTTGTTCGAATGACAGTGTCTTTTGCCTTACAGAAGCTTTTCAGTTTCATGAGGTCCTATTTATTGATTGTTGGTCTTAGATCCTGAGCTGTTGGTGTTCTTCAGGAAGTTGTCACCTGTGCCGATGAGTTAGAGGGTTCTCCCCACTTTCTCTTCTAACAGATTTAGTGTGTCAGGACTTATGTTAAGGTCTTTGATCCACTTGGATTTAATTTTTGTACAAGGTGAGAAGTATGGGTCTAATATCATTCTTTTACATGTAGCCATCCATGTAACAGCATCATTTGTTGACGATGCTGTCCTTTTTCCATTGTACAGTTTTGGCTTCTTTGTCAAAAATTAAGTGACCATAGGTGTTTGAGTTCATTTTTGGGTCTTCAATTCGATTCCATTGATCCAGTGGTCTGCTTCTATATCAGTAACATGCTGTTTTTATTACTATTGCTCTGTAGTACAGGTTGAAATCTGGGATGGTGAACTTCCAGATTTTTTTTTTTTTATTGTACAGGATTGATTTAGCTATTCTGGGTTTATGGTTATTCCATATGAAGTTGAGAATTGCTTTTTCCAGGTCCACAAAGAATTGTGGTAGTATTTTGATAGGAATTGAATCTGTATATTGCTTGCTTTTGGTAGGATGGCAATTTTTATTATGTTGATCCTACCTATCCATGAGCATGGGAGATCTTTCCATCTTCGATGGCCTCTTCAATTTCTTTCTTCAAGGACTTGAAGTTCTTGTCATACAGGTCTTTTACTTGCTTGGTCAGAGTTACCCCCAGGTATTTTATATTGTTTGTGGCTATTGTGAAGGGTGTTGTTTCCCTAATTTCTTTCTCAGCCCATTTATTTGTTGTATAAAGAAGGGCTTCTGCTTTTTTTAAATTAATTTTGTATCCAGCCACCTTGCTGAAGGTGTTTATCAGCTTAAGAGTTCTCTGGTGAAATTTTTGGGGTCGCTTATGTATACTATCATATCGTCTGCAAATGGGGATAATGTGACTTCTTCATTTCCAATTTGTATCCCCTTGATATCCTTTAGCTGTCTTATTGCTCTAGCAAGAACTTCAAGTACTATATTGAAGAGATGTGGAGAAAGTGGACCTCCTTTGTCCCTGAGTTTAGAGGAAATGCTTCAAGTTTCACTCCATTTAATTTGATGTTGGCTACTGGCTTGCTGTATATTGCCTTTATTATTTCTAGGTACGGTCCTTGTATGCCCGTTCTCTCCAGAACTTTTAGCATGAAGGGGTGTTGGATTTTGTCAAACGCTTTTTCAGGATCTAGCAAGATAATCATGTGTTTTTTTTTCTTTCAGCTTGTTTAAATGGTGAATTATGTTGATGGATTTTCATATGTTGAACCACCCCTGCATTCCTGGCCTGAAGCCTACTTGATCATGGTGTATGATACTTTTGATGTGTTTTTGGATTTGGTTTGCTAGTATTTTATTAAGTATTTTTGCATCTATGTTCATGAAAGAGATTGGTCTGAAGTTCTCTTTCTTTGTTGGGTCTTTGTGTAGTTTAGGAATCAGGGTAAATGTGGCCTCATAGAATGAATTTGACTGTATTCCTTCTGATTCTATTTTGTGGAAGAGTTTGAAGAGTATTGCTATTAGCTCTTCTTGAAGGTCTGGTAGAATTCTGTGCTGAAACCATCTGGCTCTGGGCTTTTTTGGTTGGGAGATTTTTAATGACTGTTTCTATTTCCTTAGGGGTTATAGGGCTGTTTAATCTGTTAACCTGATCTTTATTTAACTTTGGAAGGTAGAATATATCAAGAAAATAGTCCATTTCGCTTAGGTTTTCAAATTTGGTGGAGTATAGATTTTTAAAGTAGGACCTAAATAGTCTCTGGATTTCCTCAATGTCTGTTGTTATTTCTCCCTTTTCATTTCTGATTTTGTTGATTTGGGTTTTTTCCCTCTGCCTTTTAGTTAATTTTGCTAAGGGTTTGTCTGTTTTGTTGATTTTCTCAAAGAACCAACTCTTGGTTTCATTGATTCTTTGAATTGTTCTTTTTGTGTCTAAGTTGTTTATTTCAACCCTAAGTTTGATGATTTCCTGCCTTCTTCTCCTCTTGGTAATGTTTGCTTCTTCTTTTTTTTTTTTTTTCCAGTTCTTCCAGTTCAGCTGTTAAGTCACTAATATGAGCTGTCACAATTTTCTTTTTGAAGGCACTTAGTGCTATGAACTTTTAAAGTTTCTGAGGAGAAGTCAAGTGTAATTCTGATGGGTATGCCATTATATGTTACTTGACCTTTTTCTCTTACAGCTTTTAATATTCTTTCTTTGTTCTGTACATTTGGAGTTTCAACTATTATGTGGCGAGAGGTGTAACCGAACTTTTAAATTATTATTTATCACTTATTTATTTATTACTAAATTCACTTATAACAAACACCAACAATTTCTTAACTATTAATCCTATAAATTCTTACAACCCCTTTAACCTATCCACTAAACCTATTGATAATTATAACAACTACTTTCATAACCTTTTAGAATGATACAGTCTCTGGGGCAGGTCCTCAGTTGTCAGGAACACAGTCTTTGTTGTAGATTCTTTAATGCACTTAGCAGTCCTTTTTCTGGATCTCTCAGATGTAGGTTCGTCAGGGTAAGTTGGTTATTGCAGTCTCACCTTAAATAAGGCTTCATGCTTTCTTCTCTGTGGGAGACCCCAGCCATCTGCAGGCCTACTTACTTCTTTTGAATCAGGAACTCAGCTGCCCTGCCTCAGTCCTTAAAGCCAGGCACAATTTCTTTTAGGCCTCTGCTTGGACAGATCAAACCCCTCTAGGCAAAAGCTGAGCCACAGGGTTTAGTCCTTGGCCTTTTGGTGTCTTGCTCAGGCTTTCTTTGCTCACTGGCTTTTTTCTGCTTCAGGGAGAGAGCTGGTCATCAATGGCCAGCCCTTTTTTCAGCAGGACTCTTGGAGCTCTCTAGCATCAGGGGCCTCTTCTTCTTCTGGGCTCCATGCACTGTCCTTAAATAGGAGGAACTCTGTTTCAGCTTAATTTGGGCTCTGCCCACTTAGCAGCTGAAAACAATGTCAGGCCAGATACTTTGTTTCTTCAAGTCTATTGAGTCTTTCCTGTTTTTCCTGACTTCAACCTTGTTTTTCAGTCTATTGAGTCTTTCCTGTTTTTCCTGACTTCAACCTTGTTTTTCAGTCTATTAAGTCTTTCCTGTTTTTCCTGACTTCATGCTGATAATGCTGTTCATGCCCCGAATTAAGAGACAGTATCAGAAACTCCTATATATTTTCTAAATCTAATTTATCTAACCCCTACAGAGAGGAATTTCTTTTCTGATCTAATCTGTTTGGTGTTCTGTATGCCTCTTGGAATTTTATTGGCATCTGTCTCTTTAGGTTTGGGAAGTTTTCTTTTGTGATTTTGTTGAAGATGTTTGCTGGACCTTGGAGTTGGGAGTCTTCTCTTTCCTCTATGCCTATAATTCTTAGGTTCTGTCTTTTCATGGAGTCCTTGATTTCTTGAATGTTATGGGTGAGGGCTTTTTTAGATTTCTCATTTTCCTTGGTTATTGTACTGATTTCTTCCACTGAAATTTCCATGCCTGAGATCCTATCTTCCATCTCTTGTATCCTATTTTTGATACTCATGTCTATAGTACCTGTTCTCTTCCCTTGACTTTTCCACCTCCTGGATTATTTTTGCATGTGTTTTCTTTATTGTTTCCACTTCCAATTTCAAGTCTTGGACAGTTTTATTTGTTTTTGATGTTTCCTGCTCCAATTTGCTTGTTGCCTTGTCTCTTTCCTGTTCAAGTTGAGCCACTTTGGCTTGGAGATCTCTAATGGTATTCTCCGTTGCTTTCACTTGTAAAACTGGGGAATTTTTGAATTCCTTCAGAGATTTAAATTCTTCTTGAAAGGACTCTATATCAATTTCCAGAGTAAAGATTTTTCATCCTTTTCATGTGTTTCAGCTGTGGTGGAGTGGTCAGGGCTTGCTGTACTAGCATAGCTGCATTTTGTTGGAGTCATATTTCCCTGACTTTTGTTGGATCTGTTCTTTTGCTGACCATTAGCCATTTGGTTGTTCTTAGCTGTTTGTTCCTGGTGCCTTCTGGGCTTGGTGCGAAGAAGGGTGCTTTGGTGTAGAAGTCATATAGCTTGGTGATCTGTAGCTCTCCACCGGCTGGATGGGGCCTTGTGTGGAGATTTGTTCTCAGTGTGTCTCCCAGAGCTCACCCCTTGTTATTGTGTCCCAGCTGGGGACTCAGGTCAGAGGTTTTGGTGGGATGTGTTCTGTAGGTTCCTGAGATCCAACTGGTCTTTGTATTGATGACAGTGAAGGTTGGTAGGCCACAGACTGTTAGCTGGGGCTCTACCTCCCCTGCAGCTTACCTGTCGGACCATGTTTGTGGTCCTCCCAAGGTGTTCTCAGGGAGTTCTCAGGATCAATATGCATCTAATAGCCAGAAGTATTGTGATCTGGTACAGCCCACATCTCCCAGGCAATGAGCAATGGCCTGGGATTGTTTCCTGAGTCAGAGCTCTCTGTGTTGGAGTCTGGGTATTCAGCGTGTAGCTTCTCTGCTCCTGGGTGTCCAAGCACAAATGCTGTGGACTCTGGAGGTCCTAAATTTGGGGGTTAAGTCTGCCAGTTGGAGACCTGAAAGGATCCGACAGGGAGGGAATATAGTTTCCTGGTGGGAGGCGCTCAGTGTTCCTGTCTGGTGACTCTGATCCTTCAGTGTCTATATTTCCAGTACCGAGTTCTTTGTTGTCCCTGTTGGGGAGGCCCAGATTGGCTTGTGCCTGTCTAGATGGTCCCCAGGGCACCTGTGTGCCTCTAGGCTCTAAACACTAATCCCTTGTAGTGTGAGTCACTCAGGCAGTGCACACAGGTCAAGAACTTACTGCTCCAAGGGTGGAACTATGTATGCTGAAGATCTGGTTTCCCACTGGAGGAGCAAGAGGTCCAATATTAACCCCACAACCCATCCAGGGCTTGGACCCAGTAGAGTTCCAAGCAGCCTTCTAATGCGGCTACCTGCCTTTCAGTCTGCTCTTATCTCACTGCTCCTGCATCTGTGCTGGATCAAATTTGGTTGCTGGAGCTGTCCTGTGGATACTGGCAATTAGGGCCACTCTCCTTCCAGTCCCAGGACACTGCACTGGTGCTGGCAGCATAGCCCGCTGGCGGAAGTGTATCCCGCTGCTCTGTCTAGCTGAAGTGTTCTTCCCAGTGACTACAAATCCAATAGAGGGGCCTGTATGTCCAACACCCCTCTGGGCAAACCCAAATATGCTGGCCTTTCTCAATCACTGCTCCACTATGGTCCCACTGCCATCCCTCAGCTCAGAAGGTGCCGTGGCCCTTGGCCACAATGATTCTGCTAAGAATATATCCATTCCTGTGGCTCCAGAGATCTTCCCTTTGGTGTCGGAATGCCTGCATGGAATCGGGGGAGCCCTGGAGGCTGGTGAGTAACCTTGTCTGGGGTTCGGAGCTGTTCTATAGGTATTTGAATGGCTCTTACCCCGTCCCTCTCCTGGTGACGAATTCTCCTGCTTCCTGGAGTCAGCGGCTTCTGCCACATAAAATTGTTTTAACAGAATTGTGTGAAACTTACTGATGAAATTTTGTCTAGCATGAACAAGGTCTGGGGCTTGATCTTCATCACTACAAGGAAATTTTGCCTATTAAATATGTAATTATGCTTGATTATGATCATCTGTAATGCAATTAATCATTGATGCTATTCCTTTCAACTAAGCAAATCCTTTCTTAAAATCATTGCTCTTCCTCTACCTCTACCTTTAGTCCTTTTGCTCTACCCTTCCTTTTCCCCCTCTGCCTTTATATTCTATCTTCATGAAAACAATTTTTGTAGGTTTTATATGAAAATAAAATCACTCAGTATTATTTTTCTGTAATGTCTTATTTCATTACTGTAATTTTGTCTAGTTCTGTCTATACTGTAACTAATAACAGAATATTCTTCTAAAGGATATTCTTTTACTTACATATAAAAGCTATTCAGTACATGATGGTCTTCAGATAATAGAATTTTAATGGGTATGAAGTGATATGTCATTGTAGCTTTTGTTTACATTTCCCTGGTGATTAGAAATGTTGAGAATCTTTAAACATACCCTTTGGACATTCATTTGTCTTCATTTGAGAAATAGCTCTTTCAATCCTTTGCCCATTTTAAAATTTGGTTGTTATAGAATTACTTCAGTTCCATGGGCTTAGCTTTCTTTAACTTCAACACAGGCCCTTAAGAAAGCATGCTAAGATCATGTGAAATATGGTCTTATATAAACCTCTTTGTTATTCTTCATATAGTATATGTCAACAGGTTATCTCTTTTATTGATATTATAATAGTTTCAAATTTGAATCTCTCCTTGAGGGTTTCTGATTCAGTGGTGTTTTCTTGTAAATTATTTGTTATATATTTAAAAATGTTAGTGTTATTTGTAAACCTTTAACTTAGTGTTACTTCCTTTAACATTGGAGCCACAGTAAGCTGATAATGTAAAAATAAAATATGACAGTTATAAATGCTCAAAGAAGTTAGTACAGATCTTGTATATGTGTTTATATAAAATGTCATTGATTTTAGTTTATATTATGTTTTGCAATATTTATAGTTTCTCTCAAATTAGGAAGTAATACCACTGTAAGTTGAGGAGATAAAAAAACATTTTTAGCTTTTCTTAATTTAATATGTTGTTTTCTATGCATCTTCCATATTTAACCTGCATTATGTAGAGGTATGTTCTTTGTATTCATGGTTTCCTAACAGATTTTAGCATAAAGGCAAAACAAGGCTCCTTCTGCTAATATTGAGATGACTATAATTCTTAACTCTTTAGTTATGTGCTGTGTTACACATATTGTAGTGTGTGTTGTGAACCAGCCTGACAGCTATGAAATGAATGAAACTTGATTATGGCACATGTTCTTTTCAAAGTGTTGTTGAATCTCATTTGTAAGTATCATATTAAGAATTTTGTGTGTATGTTCATCAAGGAAAATTTATTATAACTTTTGTTGCTATTTTGTTATGTCCTGATAGGAATTTAGAATAAGTTTAAATTAGGTTTTAACAATTAGCTTCAAAAATTTCTCTCCATTTTTCCCATGATAATTTTGGGAAACTTTGTTCTCACTTGTATTTCAAAGGCCTTGAAGACCTCAGGGTTGAATCAGTCTCATCCTGGTTTACTTCATTAGATTTAATTGTGTTACTGCCTCAATATTAAAAACAAACATTTTATAGCTGGACATGGTGACACACACCTTTAATCCCAGCACTTGGGATGCAGAAGCAGGTGGATCTCTATGAGTTTGAAGCAAGCCTGGTCTACAAAGCTAGTCCAGGACAGCCAGGGCTACACAGAGAAACCCTGTATTGAAAAATCCCTCCCAAAAATACCTAAAACCCAACAACAGCAACAAAAAGACCAAACCACAAAACAAAAAAGAATTTTATTTCTGTTAGAATGTTTGCAAACAATAATTCTACGATCTGATGTTTTAATATCTGGTAGTCAAATAAAATGATATTGAGATTTAAGATGACCCAGCAAGAGTGTAGTTTTTTTTTGTTGGGGTATGCTGAATATATTAAAATATTTCTTTATTTTAAAATTAATTACTGGACTGGAGAGATGACTCAGTCTTTAAGAGCACTGCTGCTCTTGCAGGGGTCATGAGTTCAGTTCTCATCACCCATGTCAGGTGGCTCACAATTTCTTATAACTCCATTTATGCATGCAGATAAACAGAGAACATACATATAAAGTAAATCTTAAAATAGTACATTGCTGATACTTAGGTAGTGGACAAAGATTCTGTAATTACTAAATAATATTTTGATATTTACTTGTAATAAGAGAGTATTTTAAGAAATGCTTCTGAACCATTAAGAAATGGTTCTGATTTTTGTCATATAATAAGTATTCACTGATCATATGATTGTATAAATCCAGTGATGGTCTCAGGCTTCTGCTTATGAATTTAGTGGTCGAGCCATTTGACTCAATGGGTAGTTCATAGGTTTTGTAAAAATTTATGATAAATGGAATGAAAGTTCCACTGACTTCCTCTTGTGACTTCAGAAGACCATGTTTAGTACATTATAAAGTGGTGAAAGGAAATATTCAAAAACAAGCTTTGAGACTAGACCACTCAAACCTCAGCTTTATCCGTTAATACCAGTGGGCTCTGGGGTGATGTAGTCTTTCTGAACTCAATGTTCCCTCTCTGAAAAATATGAATAGAGACAGAATCCATATCATAGGTCAGTTTTAGTATGAAACGAGTTAACCTATGTCAAACATTTGGTGTCTATTATAGGGCTAACAGTGACATCATCATGACAATGTCGACAATGATGATATGATGATGATGCCATAATAAATGAAATTGACTTGTAGAAAGCACCTTTATGAATGAAGTTAAAGATTTTCTTGTTTCCTCCTTATTTTTTTAATGTTTATTTATTATTTCAGGTAACAACTCCATCACAGTGCCCTCTTTCCACCCCTCCCAGTCCTGCCTTCGCACCCTCTACCCCCATCCCTTCCATCCCACTCCTCTGGGGTGAAATGCCCCTACATATCAGTCCCCCACCCCAGTTCAGCAGTCATATGAGGGCCAAGAGCCTCCTCATACACTGGGGGCCTATAAGGCAGCACCATTAACTGGGGCAAAGTGTCTCATTGACAGGAAACAAAGTCTATGTTCATGTTCCCTTGGGTGCATTGGTTGTAGTATAGTTATCCTGTACTATAGGGCTAAAATCCAACTAAAAGTGAATAGATGTCATATGCATCCTTCTGTGTTTGCATTAGCTCACCCAGGATGAGCTTCTCTAGTTCCATCCATTTGGCTGAAAATTGCATGATTTCGTTGTTTCTGATAGCTGAGTAGTATTCCATTGTGTAGATGTACCACAGTTTTTTGTTTGTTTGTTTGTTTTTTTTTTTTTTATCCACTCTTCAGTTGAGGAACATCTGGGTTGTTTCCTGTTTCTGTTATCCAACTAGTTGTAACCTGATATTATTAGCATTTATGTTACATGGAGCAAGAGATACTTTTCTGTCTCACCTCATTTTTTCTTGCCTTTATTTGTGTGTGTGTGTGTGTGTGTGTGTGTGTGTGTGTGTGTGTATTTGTGTTTGTGTTCAGAACTAGGGCTAGAACTTTGATATATTAGGAAAGTGCTATACAACAAACTTTATTCCCAATCCTTGTCTTTTCAATTTTTGAAATTCCAACTTGGCATATTTATTAAGGAGAAAACCCACATATTAATAGTTCATATATTATAACATTTTCAACTGCAATCTTTTTTTATTTCTAGCTTTAGGATTCTTGTAAACTAACCAGGTTTCCTTTGAAACAGAGTTGCCAATTAAATCAGTTGAATCATTTTATAAAGTAAGTCAAATCTCACACAAACACAGCTGCCATCTTGATCGTTGAACATAACTGGAGCCTGTTTCCCATGAGTGCGTGCTCCTCCACACATGGGCAGCTTTGTTTTCACTTGTCTTTTCATCCATCACCCAAAACCAGAACTAGGGAAGGGAGTCGTGTGCAGCTCATCTTTACATGCTAGGATTTGGTCCACCTTGAGCATATACAGATCATGTGGATGTGGTTGCAACCTCTGTGAGATGTGCTGCAGTGTCCAGAAGACACTGATCCTTACATTCATTCTAACCCCTCTTCCACAATGGTCCCTGAGCTTTTGGAGGAGGGAGTAAAATATAGATAGATATCTCATTTATGGCTGAGCATTCCACAGTCTCATAACCTCTGCCATTGGCCAGTTGTGGGTCTCTGTTAATAATATCTACCACAAATAGACATTTCTCTGATGAAGGTTGAGAAATGCATTAAATAATCACAATGCATAGGTCTATGGGTATAATAATAAGTCATTAGAAGTTGATTTAGTACTATGTCTGTTTATTAGACTAATAGTAGGCTCTCCTCTAGGGTCTATGATCTGTCCAGCCATAGGTTCTTGACCTGATAATGATGCCAGGTACGATTTTCATCTTATGAAGGTAGGAGTAAGGTAATCTAGACCAAGAAAAATATACTTCACATGCTTTCTCTCATTTGTGGATTCTAGCTTTCACTCTTCAGTTATGGGTATTTCATTTGGAATAGGAAGGGCTAAGTGCTAAGACATTTAAAATCTATTATTATTGGCTTAAAGTTTAGAAAACTAAAGTTTGATAGTGCATGCAAATAGTCTAAGATCACAAACTTCTAAGTAACATAGTTCTGCTTTGAATCTAGGGCTATAGAATTTCAAAACTATGGTCAAAACTATAGTTCAGACACCTGCCCACTCCAGTATCATACTACACCGCTCCATTGCCTGACTTTTCTGCTTTAGTCCAGGAGTGATTTATTCAAGACACGCATCCCTAATTCTGTGGTTTATCTTGTAGAATGACCAAGGTATATTTGAACTGCCCTCATGGGAATATGCAGTTTAGGATAAAAGAGACTGAAATTGAGGTTGTTACAAAGAGGTAGGCCAAAAAGTCACTCACAGTCACTGTGTCAGGATAGCCTACATAGACTATGTACAAAGCTGAAATTGGCTACCTTCATATAGTACCTGTAATTTCGGTGGTGGGCTAAAACTGACAGGGTATGTTCATATGTACATACATAGGTACCATGTAGAAACCATTACTTTATTTCACTTGTGTGGGTGATATACAAGTTCCACCAACATTGTGTTGAACCTGAATTAAATTAACATTTGCTATAGATGTTAGTATTAAACATGGCTTATTGGATATCTTATCCATTTTGTTAATGGCTATTGACTTAAGATCAAAGAGAAGACATTAAGTACTTTGGCTTTAACAGAATTCACTTAGAAGGTATGTTCTATTATGAAGTCAGCTATAGAGGAGCCTGAAATTATTTTCTGATGACATCCGAGCCCCAAATCTAATGAAAATAGTATTTTTAAGCAAATCCTGATGCTCTTCTTATCATTGATATAAAATTGCCAAAGGAGTCTGATCATTTTCTGAAAGTTTTATCTATTTTGAGTATATTGAGAGCATGTCACTACCCAATGTTTTTGGCAACATGGTTTGAATACTTATCTTTTCCCCAATGTTCAATTAAATAAGAATATGCAGAAAGCACTTAAAATATGTGTTAATTATACAATCTACAGTCTTAAACTGTATTTAGGAAGTTTTGTATACTGAATATTGATAAAAGGTAAAGAGAATAAGCAATGCTTCAAAGTGAATTTGCAGAAACGCCAAGAAGCAACAATAAAGGGTCTTAATGATTGTGATGTGCTCATTGACATTTGTCATAGAAACCACTAAAGAGAATATTAATGATCTTTAAATGCTCTTTGTCTTCATTGAAAACTATCTTAACAACTAAATCTGTCTATAGTGACTTCTTCAGGCTGAAAGTCTATGTAAGAAAACAGTGAAATTAAAACCCGTTCTTGCAGCTGGCTGTGCTCCTGATTAGGTGGATGAAGGTGGCTAGGTCACTCTGGACACATGGTGCCTCACTTGCTCAGCATCTAACATTTCTGGCAGAGGTGAGCGTGATCAGTATGTCTGAAATGCCCCTTGCTGCCTGTTGACTCGCATCCCCAAGGCTAGCTAACTGTGGCTGCCAGGCTAACAAGGTCAGAATCTTCTGACAGCAGTCATCATAAATGGTCCGACTCTATGCTTGACATTAAGCCTGTGTACACTGTGTGAAGTAGAATTTGCTGAAAGCCATGTTTAGTTTTAAGTGTTTTTGTAAACTAGAGATAAAAGCAAAAAGATTTATTCTTGGCTGTGCTGTGTATTCACTTCCCCATAAGAAAATGTCCACTGAAGTTTGGCATCGGTTTAGTTTTCGTCCTAAATGTCTGGATAGTAGGATCATCTGAATAGTTCTTTTCCCTTGTCCACAGACATCTTTTTGACAGGACAGCAATTATATTTTTCCTTGTACTGCATTTGGGTCTTGTTACTGTTTAATCCTTTACAGAACGTATCTATGGAAAAAATTAAGCCTTAAAATGAAGTTAAAAGGAATCTAAAAAATAAGAACTGTAAAGTTCCCCTGCACAATTGAAATAAAACAAAAAACCAAGTACTTCACCAATGGTCTTAGAGCAAAAGTGAATTACTGCCCTCTTGTGGTGGATGTATATATTTTCCCCTCAACACAAACAGAACTAGAGAATTGTTTTAGGTTTTCTCCCACTCAGAAACTTTGTTCTTTACAATGAATATAAAGTATATATGAAAATAATTTTTAGTCATTTCTTCTTGCTTATTCTTCCCTGTCACTAAATACAGAGAATTACACCTTTGAACGTTTTCTCTTCTCTTTGTGATGTTTATCTATGAGCTGAATTTCCTGGAATGACAAATGTTGTAAGTAACCAGGCCAACTTTCATTCCCGTAACTTTGCTGTCAACCCCATTGCATCAGGTGCTTTGGTAAAGGCTTGGAACTATCTTCTTGTTCATATAAAAGTCATATCACACACCCCAAGGGTGACTTTTACAGCTACAACTCCAGGAACTTTTGAAATGGCATGTACAGAAAAGTTTAGTGGCAGCAGAGCAGGTCACATAGGTGTAAGTGCTTTTTGGGTTTAACTGTTTTCTATTTCTACCATTTTAAATATAAAACAAGACTTTAAAACCAAGCCAAATAGGCAATGGGCCACATATCGAATATGACCAAATGAAGTATGACCACATATCTAATATAACCAAAGTAGATATGACCACATATCTAATATGATCTAAATGAAAAAAGAGGCCATTTCATATTATCTTTATTGCAGTAAAAACCTGGTAGCATAGACTATGGACAACAACACAGCCTTCTGTGGTAAGAGGGTCTTATGGATTTCCATATGAATATTAGGGTAGTTGTTTCTATTTCTTTGAAGAATGAGATGGGTTTTTTTTATTGAGATTACTTCGAATCTGTAAAAATATTTTGGTAAAACGGTTAATTTCACAATACTAATTCAAGAAAGAAGGTATCTTTCTACCTTCGAGTGTCCTTTTCTATCTATTTCTTCAGATACTTAAAGTTTTCATTGTAAAGTTCCTTCACCTCCTTGGTTAGGTTTATTCATAGATGTTTTATGTTTTTGGAGGCTAATGTGTATTGAAGTATATCCATGATCTCTTTCTCTGCATGGTTGCTGTTGGTTTGTGTTATTGATTTGTGAAAGTTGATTCAATATTCTCCTATATTTCTGAGCTTGTTTATAGTGTCTAGAAATTTTCTAGTAGGATTTATGGGATCTCCAATGCATAACATTATGTCATCTTCAAAGTTTGACTTCTTTTCATATTTGGCTCGCTTTAACTTTTCTTCTCTTGCCTTACTGCTCCAGGTAGTGCTTCAAGCATAATGGTGAAAAGGAGTGGCGATAATGAACAGCCCTATCTCTTTCCTGACTCCTATGAGATTACTTCCGATTTTTTGTTGTTGTTGTTTTGGCATTAGTATGCTGTTGGCTGTTGGGTTCCTTAGATACACCCTTTACTATGTGTGGTATATTTCCTCTAATTCTACATTTTCTTGAACTTTCTATCATCAAGTCGTGTTTGTTTTTGTCAAAACCTTTTTCTTCATTTAAGGATATGATCATGTGTCTTTTGTATTTAAATCCATGTATGCAGTTTATCACATTTATTGACCTGAGTATGTGGAACTACCTCTGATTTTAAGAATACAACCAACTTGGTTATGGTGGATAATCTTTTTGGTGTGTACGTGTATATTCTTATAATTATTTTATTGAGAATTTTTGAATCCATGTTCATCAGTGAAACTAGCCCATTGTTTTCTTTTTTGTTGTCTTTATCTGGCTTTGGTATTGGAGTGGGACTGGCTTCATAAAAGGAGTTTTGGAGTGCTTCTTCTATTTCTGTTTTTGAATAGTTTAAGAAGGACTAGCCGGATATCCTCTTGAATGTCTGGTAGAATTCTGCTGTGAATCCATCTGGCCTTGGATGTATTTCATAGGAAAGATTTTTATTACTATTTTAGCCTCTCCATTTGCTAAAGGTCTGTTTAGGATGCTATTCTCTTCTTGATTTAATTTTAGTGGTTTGTCTGAATCTAGAAATTTATCCATGTATTTCAGATTTTCCAACTTAATGGAGTGCAGGTTTTTTTTTAAGTATTCTCTTGTAACATTATGGATTTCTTTGGGTTTGTTGTGATGTGTCCCTGTTCATTTGTGATTCTGTTAATTTGAGTCCTCTCTTTCTTTTAGTTAGTTGGACCAATGGTTTATCAATCTTGATAATTTTCTCAAAGAACCATCTTTTATATTTAGTGAGTCTTTCTTCTTTGTTTCTATTTAATTGTTTTCTGCTCTTGATTTTTATGATTTGTTGCTATCGGCTTGGTTTGGATTTTGTTTGTTCTTATTTTTCCAAATTTTTAAGTTGCTTTATTAAGCCATTTATTTTTTCTTATTTCTGATTTCTAATGTAGACACAGCACTATATATTTCTCTTGGACTATTTTCAATATGACCTAGAGGTTTTGTTGTGTTTCATTTAGTTTATTTCTTGCCTTCCTCTTCCCCCTCCTCCCCTTCCCCCTCCTCCCCCTCCCCCTCC
>CAJQZJ010032563.1:7601933-7761049 GCA_907164525.1 Lophiomys imhausi
CACACACACACACACACACACACACACACACACACACACACACACACACACACACACGCAGCATGCAGTATCTGGCCATCAGAAGCCAAACTCCCTTTGAGTCCAAAAAGTGATGATTACTTATGAAATACAGCTACAAACAAGAGGACTTGTGTGCCATTACTTGTATTTATTATACAATTTCCAATTTTCTTTTTTTTTTAAACTTAAAATAATCCATGACTTTCAATGATAGGTCACCTGACAAAATTCTTGGGTCACTAGGGATTCCGCTATCATGAAACCACCCAGAAGATGAAAGAGAAAATAGGATGGCTTCCCCCAACTGAGAGTCACATCTTACATTTGTCTGTTGATCCAGAATATATTACATTAGAAAGAGAACACTATGGAAGCTCCCAAGGTGACTCACATCATTGTCCCCTTGGGGTCAATTGGTCCTTAGATTTATGAATTGTCAGGTTCTAAATGCATTGTCTTCCTGGCTGATCCAGGAGAAAATTAGAACAAAATACGTTGTAGAGTTTGGAGGAAAACCACCAAAGCAAGGTAAAGCCTTTCCCTCACTTTGCGTTGGTAAAACTACCTCTTTAGCATTTTTGTTGAATCAGAAACATCTTGCCGATATGTATAGATGTCATAAATTTCGTTATGAAAATATTGATGCAAGCTAAGCCATATATGAATGTTGTATTCAACTTTAGGGTTTGGACTTAATCCTAAAGTACTCACTTCCCTTCATGTCTATTTACAGCATATTCCTATTTACTAAGTGGTTAAGGGTCTCCTTAATATCATACTTCATTGTTAATAGCCAATGCTTGTTATGTTTCTGGGCTGTTGTTTTTGTGCATTAAAAACTCAAAAAAAAAAAAAGGTTTTTTTGGACTGCTTTTTGCTTTAAGAGTACACTTAGGGGAAAGCGCAGTAGTTTACCAGCACTACTGCCTACTAGTGATTCATCAAAAAACCTGAGAGGGTAATAAGTATCTAGGATATTCATTTCAGCAAAATTATTGCACAGTAGTTGAATGTGGGATTTTCAGAACTAGACTGCCTAAACTCCAATCTAGCCTATGAAACCTGACACAAATTGCTTAATTTCTGTGGGTTCTTGTCCACCAGTAGGTCTATGTGTTAAGGACTGCATTAATTGAGACATGTACTACAGCCCTCCATATCTGCAGATTCTAATGTAATATACTCAACCATGCACCAGAAATATTTGAAAAACTTTACATCCATACTGAACATGTTTGTTTTTTGTCATTCTTTAAACTTAATGTATTATCAACATTTAAACATAACACTTAATTAGGCACTTTTGATAATTTTTAGTTTATGGGGAAGTTTGTACACATAATAAATTATGTGTACATATAACACCATTTGTTATTTTAGCATCTTTGGGTCTTGGTGTCTGCAGGACCTCATAGAACCAAAGTCATCAAGAAACTAAGATGGAAGTTTTAGTTTGTACAGACTTTCAGTAAAGAATTTGGTGATACATATAAACTGTGGTCACTATAGCAGATCATCAAGTACTACACAAATTGTTCCCTATTGTTTTTTCCATTGACTATATTTTTCCCCAAAACATTCTGTTAACAAAATAGAATCTAATTTGTTCAGTGGTAGAGAATTTTGCTAGCATCCATAATCCTAGATTCCACCTCCCATATTGCAAATAAATAGATGAACAAACATAACATACATTTACAAACAAGCTTTTGTGTCAGACACATTCAATCTATTGATTGGCTCCTAGGCATTGCTTAACTTTTATTCTTATGAGAATTTATTTATACCCAGTTATTTGAGTTTCCTTGTTAAAAGCAATGCATATACACATCTAAAACTGAATTCAATACTGTATTTCCCAGTTGGGGTGAAGTCAAGGAAATAATCCAAATGAGACATTTCAGGGGGACTCTAATATCAAGAATATTTGAATTACATAGGTAATAATTGAGCCATGAAGTCAAATGAGTTACCAAGACAAGCCACTATCATGCTTAGGGGGAGGAGGATTAAAGAAAAAGGTGGATTTGCCAAAATCTAAGTATCAAGTTTAGTCCCAAAAACTTAAAGCTGTAGTCGAGAATAGAGCTATAACCAGAGGAAGTTGTGACCAAGGATGGAACACTTGTCTAGGAGGAGTTGAAACCTCATAACCTGATAACTTTGAGAAATGTTACAAACTCAGAAATGCCCAGGCTTGCTCTTGCTCAGCAGCTTCAAAGAGAGCCTGCCACCATCCATTTCTGTTCCCTTGCTCACAGAGAGCAAGGGCTTAGGATACAGACCATGCTCCATGATACAGAAGGTAGGTCTAAGTGCAAATTGGCTAGGATAATCAGCAAAGTCTGCCATAGACCACCTCCTGCCTTCCTCCTCTAAGAGTTAATGTTTATGGTTTGGGTTAAGCAAGGGTCTTTGCGCTTCTCCTTTACACCTGTTCTCCACAGCTTGTCACTAATTAAATTCTTGTAATCCTGTCTTGAGAGAAGTGTCTGAGTGTCTAAATTCTCTCTTACTTTTTTTTTTGGCCAAAGGGTGGTCTTTTTTGGCTCCCTTGTGGACTATTATTTCTAAACATTGCTGTTCCCTTACTACAAACATCCCTTTATGTTCTCTCCACTTCTTTTTCTGTTATCATAGTCTATTCTAATATTCTCATTAAATACACTCTTGTTACTTATGGACTTTTAAATTTTTTCATATTGAATGCTGTGTCCTATTAGCATCTCTTAACCCAAGTTTCTTATAAGGATTGAGAAATCTGAATGACCTGAGGTTAGAGTTAGTGCCAGGTCTTTAAAGACAGTGCTTAGCTTGCACTTGTTTAGTGTCTTCATTGATACTTTTGGGAATATAAAGACAAACATGGACTCAAAAGAAGATGGTTTCTACCTTAAAGCAAAATAAGGGGTTGGCTAGTCTGGAAAATGTGTATTGAATAAATGTTTAAACAGGTTGCCATATAAATATGAGGAATCATGTTAGCAAACCACTGCATGCCACCTCCAGCTTTAGCAGATGTTGTTGCTCATTCTTTTATTAAGTTATTTATTTGCTTTCATCTTGATCAAAGCTTCCCCTCCCTTCTCTACTCTAAAGTCCTTCCTATCTGCTCCCCCCTCCTCTTTTCCTCCATCAACCAGCCTTGGCACATCAAGTTCCAATAAGATTAGGTGCATCTTCTCCTATTGAGGCTAGATAAGGCAGACCAGTTAGGGGGAAGGGATCCAAAGGCAGGCAACGTAGTCAAAGAGAGCCCCTACTCCATCTTTAAGAGTACCATGTGAAGACCCAGCTGAATAACTGCCACAAATGTGCAGAGGGTCTAGGTCCTATGCATGTTCTCTGGTTGGTAGTTCACTCTCTGTGAGCTCCTATGGGCCCAGGTCAGTTGATTCTGTGGGTTTTCTTGTGGTGTCTTGACTTTATGGCTACTTCATTCCTTCCCCCTCTTCCATAGGATTCCCCAATCTCCATTTAATATTTGGCTGTGGGTCTCTGCATCTCTTTCTATCAGTTGCTGGATGAAGTCTCTCAGATAACAGTTATGCTAGATACCTGTCTGCAATTATAACAGAATATCATTAACAGTGTCAGTGGTTGGCTTTCATTGTGTGAGTCTCAAGCTGGGCCGGTCATTGGTTAGCCTTTCCCTCAAATTCTGCTTCAACTTTTACCCCTGTACATCTTATAGGCAGGACAAATTCTGGGTCTAATGGTTGATGGCCGCATTGGTGTTCTGATGCCTCCATTGGAAATCTTGCCTCATCACAGGAAATGGCCAATTCAGGCTCCATATCCCCTGTTGCTAGGAATCTTAGCTAATATCACCTTCATAGATTCCTAGGAGTTTCCATTTTCCTAGGTTTCTAGCTTCTCCAAGAGATGCCTCCCTCAATCCAGTTGTTGATCACATTCTTGACTTCTGATCAAAAATGCCTAGACTCCCAAAGTGTAGTTCCAGGGCAATACTTTAAGATTTTCAATTTGACAGAGAACTAATAACTTCTAACTTCTCTGGTACATGTTAATTCCCTGAAGAAAAACTTTCGTCTTCTAAAAATGTTTCTTAAAAATAACTGCCAGGTACTCTTAACATTTCCTTCTCTATGCTTCTGGGGTCCAGAACTTCTTAAGCAGGCATCCCATAATGGTAATATTATTTTTTTATGTACCTCTGGCCTCCGTTTATGTCGTAGCATGACTAAAAATTGAGTATAAGCTGTATATCTTTTAAGAGTAAAGTCTTATAGACCATGATTATAGCGCCTTTGTTTTCTGGGTGGCTTACTTGTACCATGTTGTAATTTTCAGATTGATGTTTGGTATCATTATGAGTTCCTCTATGGTGGAGACAGTAGACTATGTGTCAATGGCAGGGATATCAATGAAGAAACATTGCAGATATATTTTGACATAAAGCCTCTATGATGAACGTTTGAAATTTGGAAAACAAGCATCACAGAACTGGAAAGCAACAGCACAAAGGTCCTGAGGCACAACCAGGATCAGGATAGTTGATGTATAGACAAAAAGGAAGACATGCTAAAGTATAGTAGGAGGAAGGTGGAACCGACAGAAAGTCAGGAAGAATGAATGAAGTCCCATGAAGATTATAGCGAAAACAAAGAATTTGTTCTATGTTCGGGGGGGCGGGGCGCACTGGATTATTGTCCTGCTTAAGCAGGAGAAAGATGTTCTGTAATTTCTGCACACTGTTCACTAAGCCTTATGTGTGAAAGGTAGATATTCAGAGGGAAAATACAGAGCAAATTAGTAGGTTATTGCGCTAACCTGACGAGAATTCATGCAGCATTAGTTAGTGAATAGTATTAAAGAAACATAGGAGGGGCTGGATCTAGGAACCTAAGGAATTGGATATGAGAAAAAGAAACAAATGGAGCCAAAGATGTTGTCGAGGTCTCTTGTTCTGAGTAACAATATTGAAGGGAAATCATTGGCAATAAATGATTCTACTTTTCATATGCTAAGCTTGAAGTACTGTTAGGTGGCCAAGTCTAAACAACAAGAGGCAGTTGGTCTTAAATAGGGACTTTAGAGAAAAGCTCTAGGCCAGAATATAATTTGGGAATATATTGGGATATAGCTTGTTCTTTAAATCATCCACCTTCATGTGATGGTTCAGAAAGAATACAGATGGGAGAACAAAGAATTTGGGCTACTCGGACCTTCAGTATCAACCAGAGGTTGGATGGAAGTAAAGAGACATAAAAAGTTATTCTGAGAGGAGCGCCAGAATCAGGCACTACAAGTGAGCCAGAAGAGTTGCATGGTCATTGTAATCCACAACTATAATCCCAGCATTCACAAATTTAGGATCCTGAGGCAAGGGGATCAAAAGATCAAGCATAGCCCGAAACAGGTGAGGCCTGCTCAGTCTAGAGGAGACGTCTCTTAAAACAGGTTAGAGTTCAAGGCTTTATGTAGCTCCCTTCTCTCCTGATTTAAAGTAAAAATCATTAGAGAAGTAAGGGAAATTAGAAAAACTTGTAATATTTGAAGGTTGATGACTTCTCAATTTTATTTCCAAACTGTATACTCCAAGAGTGAAATTTTTGCAAATAACGTAAGATCCCTTGAAAGTGGTTTTGATATAGAAAAAAACTTAAAGCATGTCAATGGTTAAAACATTTGGAAACTACTCTTCACATAAATGTGATAATGATACCTAATTTCAGTTTACCATATAATCTACCAATTTCATTTACATTTATGATGAAATAATTATCTCAATGGACCTACAAAGATTTTTCTTTTATTGCTTTCAAAATCAATAAAATGTATCAAGTGAGCTACAAAACAAGCATTCTGTGAATTATAGGTCCTTGAGTTTGTAATTTTCAGCAATGAGGATTTTTCAAACTTGTAATTACTGAGTTACTTTGGTAGCAACTCTCTGATGTGAGCGCATGCATGTCTGAACAGAATTAGGCAATGCACATGATCACAATCACAGTATTTAACTAAAAAGCAAAATAGTGATAAATGTACTTCTTTTTCTCCATGCTTTTCTGTGTAAAACAGAACAAATGAAAGCTTTAATTACTTACATTTCAAATTTAAATTAATAGTTTTCCCATCACACATGTCTGTCCTGGATGTATTCTCTCTTATATGTGATTATCTGGATGGTAACTGTGGTAAAGCCTGCTAGAATTGGTTCTCACTTTTTTGAACAAGGAGTAGCATGCCATTCCTCAGTCCTTTTGCATGTAGATGGTCCTTGTGCCTGACTTTAACCCATGAGGTTTAATGGGAACGGTGTGCATCTACTTGAGAACAAGTATTTAATAGCATGTGCACCCTCTGCATGATGTTCATGCCTTGGGCACAAAGACAGGTCCATCTGGTAAAAGAAGCCCCTGTCTTTCAGTTACTGTGTGGAAGATAGTTGACTCGAATAGTTGCCCAAATGACACAAGTTAAATGTAAATATTTGTTGTGTTGAGCCTTTATCGCCCTTCACTACTCCTGACCCTGAGTCAACACCTTCATCATGGACTTAGAAATGGTGAGAAACACATTCCTGTTCTTTAAGCCACCCAGTCTTGATTCTTCTTTCATGAAAATCTAACAAATTAACCTATGGACTTTCACAGGGCTCCAGAGAGCTATGACCCCTTTAAGGGTGTCTTACAACCCTGATTTATTTATACCTTCCTCTGAATTGCTACAGTGAATATAAGTAAAAGCAATATTTTTTAAATAAGATGTTTCAGTTTTATTTTGTTTTTCTTCTGAGACAGGATTTCTCTGTGTAGTCCTGGCTATACTGGAACTCACTGTGTAGACCAGACTGGCCTTGAACTCACAGAGATCTGCCTGCTTCTGACTCACAGGTGCTGGGATTAAAGGAGTATGCCACCATACCCAGCCAATTTTTCTTCAGTAATTAAGCAATTATCTTTTTATTCTAACAACTGGATTGTAGTTCTTTGAGACAGCTATCCTGCAAATGTTTGATTAAACTTAAAGGATTAATTAATGGTGGTCTAGTATTTTCTCAGCCTAGAATATTGAGAAGAAAACTTTTTTGAGCTTACTATCTATCTATCTATCTATCTATCTATCTATCTATCTATTTGTGGTGTGTGTGTGTGTGTGTGTGTGTGTGTGTGTGTGTGTGTTATGGCATGCCCATGGAGGTCATACATGACTTGTTTAACCAAAGTTAAACATCAGTTTTAAGTGGCACCTCCCTCAATTTTGTGATGAACTAAGTGACTTGAGAGGAATTACTGTAGGTTTTCTTGGCATATGGAGATACACTATGCTTGTCCATCTTCACTCATGGCCCACACACAGTGATATGTGGAAGCTTAAGCTCCATCATCCACAGATTCATAGGCAGGGCCAGGCTCTTGTATATGTTTCAGCCTTGTTCTTCTCTCTTCCTTCACTGTCTGCCCTTTCTGTGCTTCCCATCTATTCCTGCCTCTGACAACATAAATGATTTTCTCTTGCATTTGTTGGCATATACTCCTGGAAGTTCTTTGTGTTCTTTAGTTTGTTCTACTGTTACACTATTAGAATCACAATGAGCAGTTCTGAGCACTGATCGAATGGAAAAAAGGAAACACCAGGCTTCAGCTCCAAGCAAAACCACTTTATGAGTGTGTGGCTAGGATGCACGTTAATAACACCAGTGCCCAGGTGGCCAAATTTATGTCCACCCTCTTGATGTGATAACACAGAGCAGGAGGATGAATTGGTAATGACTCAGGCTGAAAGCAGATGGTGACTCCTTGTGTGTATGTTGTTGAAAACCTACAAAGGGAAAGCATTAAATATGTGTCTTTAAATTTAAATTAGTGCATTTCAAAAACACAGGCTGCTGAGCTTTGAAAACAGGGTAGTTGAATGTGTTTCATCTTATAGGTTTGAACTTTGGTGTGCTTTGGGGAAGAGCAACAGACAAAATGGATGGTATGTTCATTACCCTTTCGTTAGTTCCTTAGTATCAGTGGTGCACCACTGTAATTAGGCGCTGTGTGCAGTTCTTTGTCATTAAATTTGCTAAACCCTAATTATGGATGTTTAGACCATTCAAAAGACCACCATCTAGAAACTGGCATACATTATTAAATATATTTCCTCAGATTAGATGGCATTTCTTTTGCTCCATAATGCTAATTGAGCTTTGTGCTAAGTGTTTTGTCTTAAAGCATTTGTTGATAATTTACACAAACAGTATTCTATCAAAGTGCACTTAAGTACATATTATCATACTGACTGAATGTGTTCTTGGGATGTGAGGAGGTATCTGAGTTTGAATCTTTCCAAGGATGGTCTTTTCTTTGATTTACATACAGAGACGAACAAAACTTCTCCTCAAAACCAATCCAAACGTATCTTAGAATGATTTGAGGAAATGTTACCACAAATTCACCCTATGATTCTGCAAGGGTCTGTGATGATTAAATATAAAAGTATGTAAAAAATGATTATAGTTTGAGATGTAACCTGAAGCAACAAACAAATAAATTTATTAATTAAAAAAAGCAGGTAACAATTTTAAAACACTGTAAATAAAATAAAGGTTACAGCCGTTCAACCTGGTTTTATAAACCTCCAAGAGTCGAAAAAACTTAGAGCTAAGGTAAAATACATGAAAAACGTGGTGTTAACCCATGCCTTTAACTTCAGCAGAGACGGGAGGAGCACTATAGAGTTAGTGGTCTTATAAATTCTAGAGTTACACGGAACAGGGTGGTGAGGGTGCACACCCTTAATCCCATCATTCAAGAAGAGTACACCCTTAATCCCAACACACTAGAGACAGAAACAGGCAGATCTCAGAGCTCAAGGTCAGCCTGCTACAAAACAAACTCTAAATAGAGAAAAACTTCGATCCAGGAGTGGTGGAACACATCTTTAATCCCTTCAGATGGGAACCACAGGTCTTTGATCCTAATAATTAGAATGCAGAGACAGACACATAGGATTTGGAAGGACCTAAGTTTAAAAGCTACTTACATAAGGCCTACTCAATACAAACAAATTGTCCTTTGAGATCTCAAAATATATACACTAAAGCTTGTTTAGCTCCAAAATAACAAAATAATTTCTTCTTTAACCCAGATTGAAAGATAATACTTTATATATTGTCAAAAAAACAAATTTGCTTCAGGAGAAATATTACCTAACCCCCCCCCCCCAAAAAAAAGGGTAATTGTCCCAGAGTTAGGATTAGGGCAGGGCTCTGTTCTTATCTTTCCAGGAGATTCAAAGCATCCATTCAAGGAACCCAGGGACAACTGAACAACGGAAACCTCAACAGAAAACAGAATCAGACACCAAAGAAGACGAGTGGCCCAGATGATTCAGCCTTACAGACTCCCTCAATAGCTATTTCCATCAAAAGTCTACAACCACAACAACTCAAAATCGCTAAGACCATTCAGCTCTACACACTTCCCCAGCCAGAACTTCAGTAAAGCCTGGAAGATCAGCTTCTGCCTACAAACTCCTTAGGACATCTAAACAGCTGAGCACAGAAGGACTGAACATAAAAGGATTGTACTAACATTTTTAACCATTTTTCCATTCTGGTTCGGGCCCCAAACAGGTTTACTACGACCCAAATCAGCAGGAAGTCATTTTAAGAGAGCGACGTCCCATGCCCAGAGGGTGGGGAGGGTGTTTCTCTGCCCCCCTTTTGGTTATTTAAAGGATAACTGAAAACTTTGTTATTTAGGGGAAGAGACTACAAGCTGTTAAATGGTCTTGTTAAATGGGTTTTGGAGGTTAGACCCAGGGACTTCCATCTTTTCCTTTTCTGTATCCTTCTTTCTCTCCTATGTAGGAGTGCACGGACTTGAGAAAAATGAGACATAGACATAGTATGGGAAGGACCAATAAGAAGGGACAGATTATTGAATATACCCTTATACCTTTGTACATTGATACAAAATTAGTATTATATTTGGCTAAAGTGGTATTGACCATTGTTTACTGTGCAAAATTAAGATTGTATTGGACTACATCGGTATTGATCTTTGTATATTGATACAAAATTAAGATTATATTTGGCCACAATGGTATTGACCCTTGTATACTGACGTAATATTAAGATTGTATTGGGCTACATAGGCATTGATCTTTGTATATTGATACAAAATTAAGAGTATATTTAGCCACATTGGAATAGATCTTTGTATATTGATACAAAATTAAAGGTAATGCTTCCTAATGGTATCGTACCTAAAGATACTTAACAATGAAATGTGAAGCTCTGGCCTCTTGATACCAACCATCTTAAACTGTTTAGGATAGTTAAGAAATACAAACTCCTAGTCATGCAAGCATGTCACTTTGTTAGCTACTATGACAGTCTATCACAGATATTCTCTAAGCTACTCAGAAATCAAGTTGTTAAGAGACAAGCAACATTTGCTTATCTAAATACAAGAGATAGATAGGGCATCTTCAAAAACTTCAAGAGATCTGCAGAATATGGCATTCAAAGATGTTATCTTAAATTAAGATTTTTTTTTTATATCGAGACATATCAGCTCCTGACAGCACCCCCTATTCTACTCCAAGTAGAAGATAAGCATCGAAGAATCTCCAGTGTGAGATGGTTGAATTAGTGGCAAGCCTATCTCTTGGCATGAAAAAACCCCTTGCTTCAACTGCAGACAGACTGCTGTCCAAAAAGTACAAAACTTGGAAGCAGGTAAGTCGACAGCCTAGCTCTGCCAAGACAGGGTAGGTAAGTCCTTCATAATCCCTGCTCTACAATAAATGTCTGTCAGAGAAAAAGGACCAAAATGCTGAAGATTGATGCTGGAATGTATGGAGAGAAAATGGGAACTGTCCAGGCAGCCACTGGCATGTCATTTCTTATTTTGGAAGCTGCAGGCCCTGCACTTCCTATATAATCAGATATAATTATCCCTCTCAGGTCTCTGAGGTGGTTGAAGAATAGACAGCTAGAGTCTCATAGTTAAATTTTGAGTTGTTTAGGAATCAAGAGGGCCTTCTGGATCTAAGAAGATGTTTTTAATAGTTATGCAAGTTAATATGAAAGCTGAGTCAGATATAGAACTTTAAACTCATGGAGATGGTTAGATGGTAGAATGTTAAAGTCAGGGGCCAAATATGTATGAACTGGACATTGGGAATGTTTACTGGGCCATTTAACTCTCATACATGTGGCATATTTATTTCTGTTGTTTTGTATAGTATTTACTGTTATAAGAGAAGGAACCATTTGTTGGACTGAAAGGGGAAGCTGTTGGGGGGGAAGAGGGTGGAAGGGTGGGACAGGAAGGGGGAGTAGGGAAGGGATTGTGACTAAGATGTAACTTGAAGAAATAAAAAATAAAGTATTTAAAAAATCTAAAACAAAAAAAAAAGATTATAATTGAAGGCCTGGTACAGTTTAAAACCTACAGAATCTGCTATGGACTCTCTCAATAGAGTTATAAGAAACTGGAGCCCAGGCAAAAGCAGACTGGGAGAGGCTCTCTGTCAACCCCATGTTCGACACCTGTGTTGTGCCAGTCTCTAGGCTATCCTGAGAAATCATCTGTGTTCTTCCAGGTGAAGTTCAAATGTTCTGAGTTCAAACCTGCTTCAGCTGTATTTTGGATATAGTCTGAGTTTTTCCAGATTAGCAGGGTTACTCACTGGGGCCGACTCCACACTACTCCATGAACAGACCAATAAATGGTGGGTCTAGTCTTTCTTCTTTCTGTGATTCATACATACTCTTATTTCTTGTGAGTTTCAAAACTAAGTGTAAGACAACGTTTCTGTTATCTTTCCAGATATTTTGACATGGAAATATGATCCTATGTAATGTAAGTGCCTCAAAAGCATTGATAAAGACTGAAGTAATATACATTGCCAACCCAGGATGACCTACATTTAGAGAAATGACTGAATTTCAAACTTTTTTTTTTCTAAATTTACAGTGTCAGATGATACTACAGGCCCTGTAATATTTGTTGGGAGGGGACTCAGAATATAATATGCTACCCAGGCTTTCAGGAAGTATGACATTAATTTCTCCAATAGGGTTAGAACATTTGGAGTACAAAGCATTATATCAAAGCTATGAAGACTACATATTTCAACAAAATGCAGAAAAAGATTACAGTACCATTTTAATGATACCAGACTTCCTTAAAAACTACCATGCCAATGCCTTACCTTTTGGGGGGGGGTGTATGGCTTTCCTCTACTGAAAGACAGTTGCTTGTGAAATTCCAGACTGAGTGGATGGTCTTTCCACATGATGCTGATCCATAAATAATACCTTCTGTGAGACTGATACAAAGAAGTATGTGCCATGTTTAACATCACAACCTCTAAGATTCATTGTTTTTTATAATATCTCTTGGGAATTTAAAATATAATTGAAGAGATTTCACATTCTACATATAGTATTTAATATAGATAAAATTTAAGCTAATATATTTAACAAAGTTAAGTTATAAAAAGACATTTTGTTGCTATTTTATATTAGGTATTCTCATGTTGTTGCAGTATTATTCATACCAACCAAAACATGTAACCATCCTAATTGTCTATTGACTGAAGAATGAGTAAAGAAAATGTACTACATTTACACAATGGAATACTACTCAACCATAAAAATGTGTGAAATCGGGTCATCTGTGACAGACAACACAGATGGGTCTAGCAGTCATTGTGTGAAGTGAAATGTGGCAGGTACAGAAGGACAAAAATATCTATGCTCACTCATATGTGGAAGCTAACAAAGGACAGAAGAAAGGTAGGTGTGAGGTGCTAGGAGGATGGGATGGAAACAGGCTGGTTAATTGGAACAGAGGCATGGTTAGAGGGGAACACTGAGCTCTAGCCTTCCTTAGCACAGTAGGATCACCACAGCAAGAACTTATTTTGCATTTCAGAATAACTACAAGACAGGGTTTGGAAGGTTCCTAAACACAAAGAAATGGAAATAGCAGCTGTTTGAAATTGTGGGTGTTAATTAGCATGACTTAGTCATTGTACATGAGATATATCTGTCACTGCACCCTAAGCATAATGCACAATTATATATATGCAGGTATTATGCAAAATTCATGCTATTTTACATACAAAAGACCAAAAAATGTTCTATAATCTCTTCTCCTGAAAGAACATCTGATCTTTAACATTTTCTTTAACATTTAACATATTTCTACTTTTAAACATAGTTGTATATTAACAAAAACAGAATTACAGAATGGGGCTATAGCTCAGAGTACAGCTCTTGCCTATCTTTTGCAAGGTCTTGAGTTCAATCCTTATCACTGCACACACAGAAATAAATCAGAGCTTATAACTATAGTGCATAATTGTTTTAACCTAGTATAACATTCTTCTGTACTGTTAACATTATATGGTATTTATCACTTTAAAACAAATAATTTATTACATACTTAAACTGATCCCAAGTTATCAGCCTATGCATTGAACTGGAGCTGGAAATTTAGTTTCTGCCCTCAAATGGCTCCTCTTTTCCTCTCTCCCTTCCTCTTTCCATCCCTCCTTCCTAACCTCTGTGCCTCTCTCCCTCCCTTCATTTTAATTCTTTTAAGATTCTTTTTTTGTTTAAATTTTTAATTATGTGTGTATTTGTGTCTGCATGTACCTGCTTGTGACTGCAGGTGTCCTTAGTGGCCAGAAGTGGGTGTTGGATCCTGTAGTGCTGGAGTCACAGGTGGTTGTGAGTCACTCCATGTGAGTGCTGGGCCCTGAACTCAAGTCCTCTGCAAGAGCAGTATACATACACACTTAGCTACTGATCCATCTCTCTAACTCTCAAATTGGTCTTTTCCAGAAGAGAACAAAGACTTGTATATAGGATTGGCTATATAATTTGTGGAGCCTCCAATAAACTGAAATTGCAGAGACAGACTGGTTAAAATTTTAGGAATTTTAAGAGAACCTCAGTACAGGATTAAAACCAATATCAGTCAGGAAAACTGTGCCACTCTGTGGCCTCATGCCCATTAAATCATCCCTGGATGTAAGTTTATTTTTAAGTCAGATCTAGATGGTAAGTGCCTTAAGGGAAAATGTGCTATGCTGTCACAGGAACACAATGGAATTGATGCGTCCATCTGGACAGTTCTTGTGGCTTTACCAAATAGCACATAAAATCAAGACAGACCTGACCGCTGCTAGCAAAATGTGACAGGCCATGAATCACACCTGCAAAAAACAAAAACATCAAGAAAACAAAATAACATACTTATGTTGGATCACTTAGAACCTGTTGTTCAAACACTGAATCCAACATTTGGAGAGGGCAGTCATTTTATACATGAAGAATTATGAGGCCGACATGGTAGTGAACACCAAATGTTTATGATTTTGTTCTCTGATCTGTGGGAGCCAAGGAAACTCATGCTGCACATTTTTTTTTTTTTTGGTGTCTTCTAACCCAGTCAAGACAATATAATTCTAAGAAAGCAAATGAAACTTATTCCAGGACAGGACATCAATTGTTTTTGTTTTGTTTTGTTTTTCCAATAAGAGTGAACAGACCAACAGACCTTGTGGCTTTTCTTATTTGGAGTAACTTCAATGTCTGAAAGTTGCTAAGTAACACTTTTAATAAGAGATTTCAAGGCCAGGAGATTAATGATCCATGACCCTATTTAAGAGAAATATTAGTGCATCGTGAGGCAATGGGGCTGAATACAGTAATGGGAACTTTTGGTAATGTGTTCAGCCTCTTTCATAGCTTCTCTTTCTTTGCTGCTCATAGTCAGCTTGGCATGGAAGTTCTTTATGAGACTACTCCATCATCTCAGATTCACTAATAGTTACATTGGAAAATTGTGTGATCTGTGCCGAGTAAGCATTGTACAGCAATTATCATTTTGAAAGTTATTTCTAGATCTGATAGAAACATATGTTTAAAGCAAACCAACTGAGTTGTACAGTTCATGGGCTCAATTTACTAAAACCGGTCCTCAGCTCCTTTTCTTTTACAAGCCTCTTTCCATCACAGGGAGCATATACTCCTTCTGCCTTGGACATGAACAACTTGGTCCTCCCCATGAAACCTGAGCCTCAAGCTCAACCACCACACCAAGAGGATACAACTTGGGCAGAGAACAACTTCTGAAGGTCTCCTGAAGCCAAACTTGGCTACAACCCCTGTATGTCTGGAGTGGAAACTTCAAAGGAGAAAACAGTTTCTGCGGATTAGTGGCCACGAGAGCTTTAAGAGTAAGTAAAACCCTTGACTGGAGTTAAAAAAAAAAATTGGCATTGGCTCATTCTGCTGAAAGCACAAAGTGTTTTAGGAGGAACACATCACCTTTTAAAATAAATAACTAATATCTGTATAAAAGACAGTGAGGCCTTCGTCCTAGGAGCATATTCAGGGCAACATGGTGTCCAGAATGGACAGATAAACTGCAATTCACGTCTGAATTCTTCTCTTGGCCTCTGAATGCCCACCATATGAAAAGCTGGGAATATTTAAGGGAACTCAGAAAGAAGCCCCCAGGAATGTTCCTTTTGACCCAAATAGGAAAGATAGGGGTTCCAGAACTAGCATTTTATTTCATTACACAAAAGAAATTTGTAAATAACTTAAACCTGGTGTTCTGGTACTTTATCATTTCCATGGTAAACTCAGAGAGATGACACCAGAGAAAGACATTTCATATCCAGAGGAGGAGACTGAGCACGGCAGCATGAAGAGGTATGATTTTCCCACTCTGAATCTCAGGATCCTCATGTCTAGGACAGCTTGACAATATACTGAGAGAACTGAAAAAGGCTGTGAGCAAAGAAGATCTTTCCTATGTAGCTAAAATTGAATAGACACACATAGGCAAATGATACTTAATAAACACGGAATGTTAACTATGCCAGAGAGCATTAGAGCGCTGGCCAGCAGCACTCATGATTGACCAGGCTTCATAGGGAGTGCTTGTTAAGCAAGTGGTGACTCTATCTTCTTTGAACTGTGCTGTGTCAGTTTGTTGGTCTGTGCTGTAACAGCCATTTAGAAAACATAAACTTTATGTTTGCTTTTCATTACCAAATATACTCCTGAGGAATTTACATCCCAAGCTTCCGGGACGTCCATACTCAGAAACCATGCTAGCTTGATCCCTCCTGGAGAACACTTGCTAGTTTCAAGTTTATTTCTGATCTTCAAGCATTTGTTTGCATTGTGTCTCTACTCAAAACTTGTAGACTGGTTCTCATTCTTTAGTACTTTAAAACTTAAGATCCAAGATTTTTACCGACTCTCCCCTTTGCCTCCTATGCATGGCCAGCATTAGGAAAGAAAGAAAAAAAATCCGTTATATAGATTCCAGCTTTCAAATTTGAGGGAAACTTTCTTATAAAGATGAAGATTGTACAGTTGAGGATAAAGGTGGCAAGAATTTTACTTAAGTATTTTAAGTATGATTTTGCTACTTCTACTTATGTATTTTAAGATTTTAAAGATTCAAGTGTATTCTGACAAAACTTTCATGAAGGACAGAGATATGGCTCAGGGGCTAGGAGCGCTGCGGGTCTTCTAGAAGACCAGAGCTGGACTGCCAGCACCTATGCCAGGCAGCTCCCAACCACCTCGAACTCCAGCATCAGAGAATCCAACATTCACTTCTGGCCTTTTCAGGTACCTGCATGAATGTCATGTCTTTATACACTGATACAGTAATGAGCTGATAACAAACATTCAAAGCCATTTTAATAAATTTAAAATTGAAGATGATAAGATAATTATCCTGATAGAAGACACTGAGAAAATGGGCAAAAATATCTCATGGATATTTTTGTGGGAGTCTGGATGAACACTAAACATGAAAAGATGCTTGACTCCACTGGTAATAAGAAAATGTAAATTCAAACCTTATTGAAGTGCTAGCTTGTAGTCTTTCTTATGAAAATATAACATATGGTTATGCCAAGAATTAGCAAATATGAGAATATATACCATTGGTGATCACTTACATTCCTACAGTCATTTTGTACAGCTTGTAAAATCTAACTTTGGCATATTTGATGATCCAGCAATTCTGCTTCCTAATATACCCCTGAGGAATTCTCCCTCATGTGTTCATGGAACCCCACATAGGAATGTTTATAGCAACATTGTTGAACCAGCTTCATTAAAATTCTATCAACCAAAGAAGAAATCAGTTGTGGAATGTTCACATGTAGAAAGGAAGAATAGAAAAAAAGCTCATTTGTTTTATACATAGCAACCAAGAATAAAACATTTGTTGGAAAATATGGTATTTCAGAGCTCTCAAATATGTCAGTTACAGAAAGTTTCAAAAAGAATACAAGCAACAGTGTAAACAAATATAATAACTGTGCATGTGTACATAATAAAAATAGGAAGAGGGGTTCGAGATGGACAGATGTCAAATTCTGGATGGTAGTCCCTTCTTTGGAGTATGTAGCTGGAACGAAGATGACAATGGGTGTATAACAGATTCAGCTATATTTTGATTTGTTTAATATATGCGAGACTTTAAGAAATTACTCAAGCTTTTTTTCTATTTGAAATACTTTATGATAAATTTCTAAAGCTTTGAAATATAAAATACAGCAAGGGACTGTCTGCATGCAATTAACTCTGAAGACCCAAATAACTCTGATAGAAGAAGGGAAACATTGCAGAAAAAGGTATGCACCCCATTATAGAAGACCTGACAATCCACTTCCCTCTTCATCTTTATTTTAAGGTCACTGCTCCTTGCAACATTTTTTTTACCTGAAATTTGTCTACCTCTAGCAGATAATCAGGTGTTCAGGTTCAAGGTCTGGTTCTCTGACAGCCTCATCCTACATGGAGTTAGTACTCACAACACAGTATCTAGAATGAGCCTGAATGGTAGGTAAGAGCAGAGATGGGTGAATACAGAAGTGTAGAGACAGTCTTGCTGTTTGTTTTCATTGCATCGATATCAAGATGTAAAAAATCAGCACAGACAAGAAAAGTTAAATAAACAGAACACTTAGGTTCAGCTCCAAAATGAAAGGGAACTACATGCTCTATTATGGGATCAAGATTGTTCCCCTCAAACTGGTAATTATGAGAGATGATTCTAATTTGAAACTGGTTTTCTAATTAGTGTTTGGCTTTTAGACATCTCACAGGCCTTGCAGTTTTTAAATGCATTTTTTTTTTAATTCGCCACACTTCTCCCCTATGACCAACAAGGTCCATTTTGTTCTCTTAAGACAGGAGACATTAATCATATAAAGGGTCAAAGAATTAACTTTACTAGCTAGAACATTGTTTCTATGATCCAAATCTTTTCAAAAATGAAATTATGCATACGTATGAATATGAAACCATTAGTGTGATGAAAGGGGTTCCTGCTATGTCATCTGTGAAACTTTGACCACCTGAATCAAAATAATAACCCTTCCTCATGTTCTTGTCCATCTCACTCCCCTGTTTCAATCCCCCTGGTAATTACACATAGTCAAGCTGATCCTGAAGCATGTCTTCTCCAATGTCCATAGAATTTAAAGATTTATTTTCATTTTTAAAACATGATTTAAAGTGTGTGTGTGTGTGTGTGTTTGTGTGATTGTGTGTGTGTGTGTGTGTGTGTGTGTGTGTGTGTGTATAGTGCAAATGTCCAGAGTCCATATAAGAGTGTCAGGTCCACTGGAGCTAGAGTTATTATGGTGGTTGTGTGGAAATCAAACTGGGGTCCTTTGAAAGAGCAGTCCATGTTCTTAACCTCTGAGCCACCTCTCTCATACCTGAGTTTTAATGTCTGAGTTGTGGTAACCCCACCTGCCCTGTTTATATAGTAGTATTTAGAAGATAAAATTTCCCAAATAAATGCATGTTAAATGAAGGAATAATGGAATCAATATTTAATTTTTGTAGAAAACTTCATCCAGATATTATTTTAAAAACATAACTCATTCTCTCTCTTTTTTATTCACACATTAAAGAAAAACAGCTATATTTAGATATAACCATCAAACAAATGCATGTTATAAAATGGGGTAGGAACTGGCATATAAAAACCCACAATCTAACCACAGTAATTAAGATATTAAACACATCTATCATGTCCAAATGTCAAACATCTCTTGAGAAACTTTTATTCTTCTTTTGTTCTCCTTTTTGATCTTAAGAAACATTTATGTGTGTTCTTCCCTCCCCTGCCACACTATAGATTAATTTAAAATTTTAGAAGTTTATGTAAACATAAGTGTGTATTATGGACTTTTTATATCTGACTTTTTTTAATAAAATTTATTTTAAGACTTATTTGATTGTTGCATATATCATGAATTCATTCTTTTGTTCCTTTGTACTCCTGAGTATGTGTTTGTGTGTGTATACACTTATGTGTTATATAACAAAAATACACAAATGGTTTATATATGTGTGTTTTATATGTACATATATAAGTTATGTGTATAAATATATGCACTTATATTTTATGTATATAATATATGTATACATACCTATAAAATATAAATATATTTATTATATGTAAGTATATATATACTTATGCATTATATAACAAAAATGAACACATGTTATATATATGTATAAATACATATAAGGTATAAATATACATGCTATATATAAGTATATATATTCTTATGCATTATATACAAAGCAAACAAATGATTTGATATGTGTGTGTTTTATATACATTCATAAGTATATGAGTATACATATATAAACAAACATATATACATATATAACATATAAGTACATATATAATATATGTCATAACACATACATATAAAACATGTTTGCTTTTTGCAGTTCATGTGCATTTGTATTATTTCTTTTTCAGGCCTATTGCTGTTAGGAACATTATACACATACATATTCATTGTCATACTTACTAACACATGAGAAAGTGTGCAAGCTCAGCATTCTAACAGATGTGTAGTGTGTATCATAATTCCTTACTTACTATTAGACTACTTTCATGTACTTTTTATCAATATATGTTTTTGGCAAAATGCTCAACTATTTTGCCCATATAAAAATACTGTATTTAATTCTTACTTGTAAGTTGTAAGAGTTTTTTGTACATGATGAATGTAATTACTTAAGAGTTAATTCATCATCACTATTTTCTTTTAGTCTGTGGCTTTTCATGTCAATCTCTTGGTAACAGAGGGGATCAAGCTTTTCTCAATTGACAAATTACTGAATACACTACTCTTTGTTAGTATCTAAGAATTAAAATACTTATTTGAATATATGTTTTCATGAATATTCATATATATTCATGTATATATATGAATATATATATAATTCTAAATCCATATATATATATATATAATCTTTTGGGAACTTACAGCTTAGTGAAACAGTTAGCTCTGTGGATGAATTCAGGGAAATAGAAGTAAACCTCATGTCAATGTACTAAGTCCCAAAGGGAACAATTACATAATAGGCAAAGCCATGACCCATCCTTGAAGGAATAAGAACTTACAAAGAAATCCCCTAGGTGCATGATTGTTGTAGAAAATGAACAATCTTTTCTTAGGGTGTATAGTCAACAGTGGACTAGGATATTACTATCTAAAGAGCTTCTGAACTATAAATGACCTACATATTTTAGAGATGGACTTGTAGTTTTTCATTTTAGAAATTCTACAGAATATTTTGTGCTACCTGAAATAGAAGAGATATGATGTATTTTGTTAGCAGTAGCTGAAGATGAGTAAATTCTAAATCCATTTAAATCTTAGAGAATAGAACTGGCAGCTAGGAAAACTTAAAAGTAACACATGTACTAACTTGAAGAAATGAAAAAGTAGCCAAGATTGGGGTTACTGTCCAACTCCTTACGTAGATCCTCTAAAACACAGAGGTATAAACTAGGTATGAAAGTATGGGTAGGATACAAATTTTAAAATGCCTGAGACAATATTACAAGTTTTGAGTGGGCATGATTTCAGAACTCGTCATATGTAATTTCTGAGAGACAGATTACACTGATGGTAACTGCATGAATCTATCAAAATTACTGAAAGATTAAAAGAAGGCTATACAAGGATATATGCTATGTAGATTTTAGGAAGGAAGAGTGTGTAGTTTGCATCCAGGGTAAGTTTTATTAAATACCTTGTTCTTGGCCTGTAGGCAAGGCCTCCAAATAGGAATGTCTTGGGTACTGGTAAGTATGACTGGTGTAGTAATATCCTCAGATCTTGACAATTCTGGACATACTTAGCCAAAAAGGTGAATCTGAGAAGTAGAATTTTAGAGGAATGTGGAAAGGGTGTTGAGTGGAAAATAAATACTGGCAAACAGACTGATTGTCATTCTACAGGAATACTGAGTAAAAGTTATTTTTACCTCTTCCATAACAGAGAAAAACAAAATGTTTTTGCAATATCTAATGTGGTCATTGAGTATTTGGTTAACAAACGGAGTATTCATAGTCTTTTGTGATAGCCTGGCCTAGTCCATTGTCTGAGAATTCAAACAACTGGAGGAAAAAAAAAACAAAAAACAAAAACACACCCATTTATGCTGAGTTCCACTAAGCTATTATCTTCACCCTTGGTTTCAGTTCCTGGCACAGAGTAGGCACTCAGGCAAAGTTTGTTAAGGACCAGATGGTCCTTCTTGTGTTCTCAGCCAACTCAGTTAGTTTGCTTTCTTCCATGTGTGAGCCAGATGGCTGAACGGTTACGTGAATCTTTAGCTGTGTAAACCAAAGTCACTTGCATCATTTTAATTCTCTATTGTATATCCTATCTCTCTTTTTATATTCTAAGGCAAATATTCTGAAGTATCGAGCTTATTTCTCTAATGATATGATATTGAGATAGATATTTTGAAGAATATAAATGAAATAATATCACATTATTCTTCCTCAATTTGGTCTGCATGGAGAAAATGGAGAAGACTGAAGTTTTGGTGTAGTGACCATGGTGCAGAATACTTTTCAACCAACAAAAGATGTACACAGGTCTGCAACATCAACTCATTTGCATATAGCATGAGTTTTCAGTGGACCAATGATGGTTCATAATTTTCTCTGGAATAATTATATCACTATGTGAATTATGGAAATGGGACACAATTGTCGTTAATTAAGTGGAGACCATGACATTGAAGACTTAGATCCTGAGAATTCTTCTTTCTCATCTTTATTCACTCACCAGAATCCTGCTTGTTGTTCATTTGTACTTCCAGCCCCCAAACAAGTTGTCCTGTGTGGATCAGAGAATTGGGGAAAACCAGAACTGCATCTCTGATGAAGAAGCTCAACTGTTTCAGATTTTCATAAGTGAGAATACTTGACACTGAGATTCTCAGTCTTCATTCAGAAATGGCCTTAGATTAACTGTCTTTAATAGATAATTTCTGTTATTTTGAGTTACCTCCCATCATGGGAAAAATCATGTATTATCTTAATTTCACTTCTGATGAATAATAGAGGGCATCTTGAGATTTATGAACCAAGAGATTTTTATTTAGATTTTTGTTTTCATGGCTTAGTTACTTATGCCAGCAATAGTAAATTTTCCAAACATCTTGAGATACTCAATTTTCAACTGAAAATAACTATAATACCTGATAAACTAGTTATATGATTAAATATGGTATCTATCATATCTATCTCAGTGTCCATAAAAATAAATAAAGAGCAAAGTATATCTGACCAGGACACCTGGTGATAGATAATGTTTGCTATACATGGTAGAGAAGCTACACTCAACAATTCACAGCAATATGGCTGCCTAAACAAAACCTGCAAAATGGCAGTGCCAGTGACATGCCAGCAAGGATGGTAGGAATTTCACAAGACCCACCCTTAGAGGAAAAGCTACAGGCAATAAATGGATGCTCAGAGAGTGAAATCAGTTTTCCTCAGGAATGAGACCCTGATAAGTTATGTAATCCCTAGTGAACATCCTTAATCACATTTACATAAAAATAAAACTGAACATGACCATTAGGTTGTGTGTGTGTGTGTGTGTGTGTGTGTGTGTGTGTGTGTGTGTGTGTCTGTCTGTCTGTCTGTCTATCTGTTGTTGGACTCCTAGCCATCTAAACTTCATTTTACATGGAAAATTACTTCTTCTCATCATTGCTCAAAGGATGCTTGTAATATGTTTGGAATTAGTAGAACACAATTCAGAATGGCAATATGCTTTTGAAATAATAAACTATTGCATGATGAGTGAAAATTTTATCTGGGAATGCAGCAGAGAGAAACTCGGGAATGAGATAATGATGTTGTGCTATCTGTATATTGTTTGACAACATCAAAGAAGCTAAACTTACTTGTATGTTTATAAATATATGAAAGAGTATAGAATTTCCTACATTCATACCTACTTGTCATTGCAAGACCTGACATTTCCTTGAGAATTCTACAGAGAAGACACCAAAGCAGAAAAAAAGAATTTGTAGAAGATAATAGCTATGAGACTCTTTAAATAAAGAGTCCAGAGGAGTGGGCCCATACACAAGCAGTGCTCAATCATTCCTCAAGTCTCAATGGAAAACATATGTTTTTAAAAACTGGGTAAAGAATTTTTCTTCCCAATGCATTTGATGTGAAAGAATACCTGCCTTGTTGTCCCAAATAGCTCCATGAAGATCTTGAAATGTGCTCCCTCCTAGAGTTATGTGATCAAACAAGGGTGACTTGGAAGTCATTTTACATCCAAACCATAACATCCGCATGTGGTGGAGACTTGGATTTCTTTGGAAATACACATGTGTTGAATGGATGTGTTTGAAGGGTTATAGAAGTGCTTTGTCTACTGTTGAAAAACAGATTCATGAAAAGGGGCATGAGAATCATCCTGATGACTGTTTCCTGTGAGGGATATATTTACATCCTTTGATGGACAGACTACTGGGAAAGCTCCTGATCTTGGTCAACAAGAAATGCCTCAGGAGGAGGGCATAAGGTTGGCTAATGGAGAACATTCTGGTGCATAATTAGAAGGAGTATAAAAAGGAAGGCTTAGAACTCAAGGAGGCTTTTTGGCTTGGCTGTGCTTCTCATCACTGCTCATTGTTGCTTAACTTTGAAAGACTCTAGAAAGCGTTCTGCTGAAGGTTTTTGCTGCCAAGACTTGCTGAAGATTGCAGCCCAGGTTGGGCTGAGCCCTGATTGAGCTGAACCCAGGTGAAGCCTCATTGGGAGCCACAAAAGCCCCTGCACCAAGGTGGCATGAGTTCATCACCTGCATGTGGAGTTTCAGCAAGCTGGTGGCCCCAAGTGGGGTTGCGTCAACTGCCATCCAATACCAGAGCCAGGTGGCCACTCCAGCTGGGGCTGATTGCTGTGTTCCCATTGGTGAATTGCAACTTTTCCTGTGTATGCTAATTGGGGTGGACTTCTGACTAATTGCCCCAGGAACTTCTACCTGAGGATGACTTTATATTGGTATCCTTTCTTCTGTGCCTAAGTTTGGTGGATTGGGAAGTGTTTAGAGTTATTAATCAAAAGCTTACAGATACGTCTTCATCCCCATAAACACCAAATTACTGAACTTCCAGAAGCTACTCTAAGACAGCTGTCCCTACACTTTTGTAGTTGTTTCTCTGTACCTCTTTTACCACGACATATTTTCTGTTCTCTAGATTCTATCAAAATGGTGTCACAGATGGAGTAGACCAACAGAGCCTCTTGGAGTATTCTTCAGAGAAATCGAACCCATGAGAGAAAAATTAATTTATAAATCTATATCTATCCTAGACATATATAGATAACAGGAAGGTATATTTTAGACATGTAACAGGATTTTATGTATATATTATTATTTTATTTCTGCTCACTCAGATTGAGGAGGGTTGTTTGCTTTACTTAGTCCATCAACTCAAATGCTACCCTTTCAGAAATGCTCTCTCACACACAACTAGAAATAATACTTAACTATCTGTCTGAGAATTCTGTGGTCTAGTTAAAGTGACACATGAAATTTATCACCACAGTAGCTGAGACACTTAAGTTACCTCAAGCCTTAATTTACACAAATTTTTGCCTAGATTTGTATGGAAGGTTTCTAACTGTGAGTCATAAGTGAATCTTCAGATAAGTTGATTATTATTTGAGGAAACAAATTTAATCTTTTCCCTGTAATAGGATTCTCAAAGATGCCCTTAAATGTCTGAGAATATTTTCTTCTATTTTCAGTTTGCTAGAAATTATTTCTAAATAGACATAGAATTTGGTCAAAATGTGTTTCTATATCTTTTGGAATTATCACATGACTTTCTCCTTTTGTTATAATTAGAAGACAATTTGCCCCCACTGATGTATTTCTGTTGTTTAAAGTAAGACAACCTCACATACATGGCCATGGCATCTTATTATTTTATAATTTGCTGAATTTGAATTGCTGATATGTTGCTAAGTATTTTGCATTATATTAATGGGGGTATTGGGATAATGCTATTATTAAGTTTTGCTCCTCTTGCTAGCACTTTGAAAATATTTGTCAAATCAAGAAATCAGAAGACAAGACATAGAATACAAAAATATGGCATATTACCTTAGCTATATGGTGCAATATAGAGAAGACATGTTCATTTAAGGAGATGTTTCAGAAAGTCTTCTATCTGCTTCCAGCTGTGCCCAGCTTCAAACCATTCCTCAAAGTATAGACAATATACTCTTTCTAAAGTGTAAAATTTATCTCATCAATTCTACTTTAGGTTTTCTATCACTGTCAAAATAAAGTATAATATTTTTTTATTTTAACCTCCTTATCTTTTGTACTCCAAAGGACCAGCAGACAAAACTAGTAATCAATAATGTAATTTGTTTCTAGACTTAGGTACTTGAAAGGCTTTTATGAAGAACACAGTTTGCTCCACTCATTTTCTCTTTTCATACCAGCTGAGAAAGTGTGGGATGGTGATTTTGCTAAATGACAAATGATCATTTAAATCTGTTCCTGACTGGGAAGATTGTTTAGTCCCAGGTGAATATTTTACCTGGTATGCTTACGATGGCTGTGATGGCTATTCTTGGTTGTCTGCTTGATATAGTTAGAAAAGGGTAATCTCAATCTAGAAAATGCTTCATCAGTTTTGCCTGTGGGTTTGTTTGTGGAACATTTTCTGGATTGCTAATTGAAGTCTGGGGGCCTAGCTCACTGTGGGCAGTCTGTCCAGTGGGCAAGTGGTACTGGACAGTGTAAGGAAGTTAACTGAGTTGAATCACAAAGCATTAGACAGTGTTCCTCTATGCCATATGATCTCTTCTCCAGTTACTACCTCTAGGTCCTGCTTTGAGCTCTTGTCTCAGCTTCCCTTGATGATGCAGCCTAAGTTACCTTTAGGCCTGATATTTATCACAGCAGCAGAAAGCACACTAGAACAATGGCACATCATAGGATGGGGACAGGATGAGACAGGCTTTATTAGGTAGATCTAGACTCCAATCCTACCTCTGTCATTTATTATCTAGCAGTGGTGTACAAGTTACTTTTTATTTTTTTTTTTGGTCTTCTATACCAATACAAGAAACTAAAATAATTGATATCATGAAAAAATGAGAAAAGTTGTATACTTTATATATGTCTGATCTAGTTCTCAAAATGACACATTCTCAGTAAACAATAAAGCTGAATTGGTGATTTGCTACTTTTTTTATCATAACAAAGCTTAGTACCATATATTATAGCTCCCATTGTAGTTTTGTTTTGTGTTAGAAAATTTCTTAATCTATCCACTCCTGTAATTTTATTTTTTCATCATAGCAATGAAAATAGGTGTCCACTAAATGTAAACAGTTGATATTAGCATTAATATACAAACCTCATAGCTGTTTTTATGGGTTGTATTACCTCATTAGAGACACCTATGCTTGACACTAAGAAAAGTATAGCACCTAGCATCACAAAGGAATCAGATGAGTTGACAGTTTATAAATATGTGCCAGGAACTATGGCACTACACACCATAGTTTTAGGAGCATGGATGAAGATCTCAGCAGCTGAATTTTATAGAGGAAAGTGCTCTCAGGGGAAACAAAAGGTCCTAATGTACCGGCAATGTCAGGATACAATCCGTGGACATGATGACTTCTTCAACCAGAAGATGCCCAAGACTCTGGGGCCAAATATGGACAAGAATACAATGGTATCATCATCATCTTCATCATCATCATCATCATCATCATCATCATCATTATCATCATCATCTTATTGCTGCCACATGCTAGACAAAACATTGACTTTGAATGCCTTTTGTATTTAGCCTTCACAGTTACTGATATTTTTTCAGATAATGAAAAATAAGCTTATATAAATTAGTTGATTATAGGATCCTTTCAGTATATGGTATACTCAGAGACAGTGGTGTGGCAGTTACAGTGGATGTCCTAAAGACTTGGGTCAGAATTGAGAATGTGGGTTCTTTTTTTTGGCTATTTGCACTAAATTCCTATTATTAAGAGTGTAGGGAGATAAAAGTACTCTCATTTGACCTCAGAGTAGTCCTACACGTCTAGCTTTGGTACAAGGATGTCTCATTGTGAGCCAAGCTACCAGTAATTAGCTTAGAGGGTTAGGGGAATGGACTGTGAGAAAGTACGCAGTGCTGATGGGTAGTAGCTTCTATATTGAGGTTTTCTCATCACTAGAGAAAGAGTTTGGAACTGACTCTCTGTATTATTAGGGACAGGACAGTTTCAGTTGAATATATCTAACAATATTTCAACAGAAGAGCTCACTGGGTGAGAAAATAAGAAAATATTCTGTATAGAGGGTTTTATTTGGAACACAGACAGGAAGGGATTTCAGAGCTATTCTGAAATTATTCAGCCCACCCAGGGATGCGACTGAGCCAGACATTTAATGGATAGTTGGAAGCTGAGACCCAGGGGTCAGGATAGGATTAATCCTCTTTCCCTAAGAGCCAAAGATTTACCCCACCCCCTTCTTCCTAGCAGTATAAAGTTTTGCAGAGTCCAGTAGACAATTGGGCATCTGTCTGGAGGTCTAGTTTGTAATTGGAGCCTTTAAGACCATGGCTTATTGACCCTTGAAATTTTACCCATTGACCTGGCATGATGAGCTATTATATTTGCCTCTTGGAGTTAGAGTGGCCTTGTCCCTAAGAGCAGTGGAATGTCCCAGACAATTTTCCTCCTGATTACTTCCTCACATATTCCAATGCCCCCTAATTTTTCTCATAGCTGGATTTTGGGGCATTGTTCCTGGATTTGTCTTTGGGAAGATTTATAGTGAGTAATACACAGCTACTCTGAACACTCTCATTTACTCTTGGAGGAAGATTCAGATTATACAAGATCAGTCATAGAACAACCTAAACTGAATGTGATTCTTCCCAAATGAGTTTACATGTGAAGGTGTGTGTATCTTGGATTAGGGGTGGGTATTAGGCTGTTCCATCCTCAGGCTCCAGAAACCATGAGTCTTCTCTCTGTGTATGGCAGAATACTGCAAGAGTGTTTTCCTTATGGGAAAGCCAGAATGTTACAAAACATCCGTGTCTGTAGATGTATGTGCCTACAAAACCCACAATGCATTGGGGTCACTTGGTGGACTTGTTTAGATACAGACTTCTGGCTGGATCAAGATTCTGAGTTTCTAATTTCTTAGAGTTTCGATGGACACTTCTCTATGAGGTTTTATTTTTAGTAAGTTCTCCTACATAATAGTTTTTGCTGAGTAGAGAACTATACCCTGAAAAACAAAAGATTGAGAAATAAAAAAGACAAAACTTAAACACACTAGCAGAATATGAAACCTGTATGCTGAAGGTTGCATATTGATAAGTCAGAGCCGGAGCAAGGAGGAATCGATTTGGACAAAGCGCCAAGGAGATCCAAGGAGGAAATGAGAATAGGGAAGTGATTGATATGATTTCAACTCCTACAGGCCAGGTTCTGGGGAGTGACATCACTATCCCTAAGCCAGATAAATGAACATCATCCCAAAGTCTTAGTTCAAACAGGAGATCCAAGCAATTTTACATTAAAATGTCTCTTAAATCTGTTTTCTCTTCTTCATCCGTTTCTCCCTACCTCCTCTGTCACTGTTTTGGACACTAATAAGCTCTCAGCTGATCTTCTCTTTCCTTCTTGATTCTGTTCTCTACTCTGTTGTAGATGCTGTGATCCTCAGTAAACCTTGATCTACAGTTTATATAATTTCTAAAATTATTGACAAATTAAATTAATTTAGAATACTTAAAAATGTTGTGCTACTCATTCTGTCCTATGCTCCCTCATGTTTAGTCAGCTTTTTTTCTGCATTATATTCTTGATGACTAGATGCTAAATATTTCAGGAGGATGTCTAACCTTTGTATTAGCACAATATTAATCGCAATCACTATAATAACATGCCAAGAATGCTGTATTCATTATCTTCAGCTTCACAATACTTAGAAGTTAGATATCTGCTCAGACAAGGAAACAGAGGTTTTAAGAATTTCAGAAATGTATGCAAAATTGCACAGATAAAAAGAGACAAAGTTGAGATTTGAATCCAGGTATCGGAGTCAAGATAGCAAAATCTTATGAACCTTCTCCACATATCAAAAGCAGAGACAGAAATCTTTCACATCCTCAACAGGGCCTGTTCTCTGTACTTAGTGTGGCAGAGAATGGAACTCTTGAAATCATCTGTCTGGTGCTCTTACTGCTGGACAAGCCAACTCTTTGTCTATGGTCCCCTGATCACCTATTCATCTATGTTGATCTTTATTCAGTTCATAGGTAAAGTTTTCTATTCTTCAAGCCTTGTCATTCATTCCTTCCTTCTTTTCCCACAGCTTCTCAAACACTTCTGTGTTGAAATTTACCACAGGGTTGTCAGACATGGTTTCTACCTACCATGATTCACTGAGACTTTTTTGGGGGGAGTCTGTTTAAATCTATTTGCCTGGCAATGAAGATACAAAGCAGTTTGAGTATTTGAGTCTTTTTAGCTACAAAGAACCCAAAATCAAACTCAGTGTGGCTTAAATAAATTAATAAGAAGAAATCAGTATGTTCACATGTCTGGAAATTAAAAAAAAATCTTCATGAGTATATAAAGCATGACATTTAATATAGAAATAGAAAATATTTAATATTTACTGCATGTGTAGCATTGGATACATATGCAGTAAATGGGGGCTACAATTATCTTTGGATATACTTTTCATTTATCTAAATCTAGATCACATAAATAAGAATTATTTGTAAAGCTTGCCAAACTCCAGGCTAAGCTTTTCATATTAACTAGGAAGGTATTTCTCAAAGGATGAGGAGCACATTCAAAAATCCCATGAAGTATAGCTAAAGAAAAATTTTCTTTGTCCCTTTTTGTACCTCCTGAATCAACTTGGGAACTCAGGAATCTGGGGGAGGAAGACCTCCTGCGTAATAAGCTTGCAGTATCCCCTATACAAGTTTGTTCAACAATGATTGATATTACTAAGACATCAAAAGAATGATCCATGACAAAAATAGAAAAATGGACTTTATTAAAACTAAAACTTTGTTTTACAGGGGAAAAACAAACCCTGTTTTGTAACAGAATACCTTGGATTTGAACCTAGCACCAGTCTTGTCCCCATAGACCAAATCATTAGGGTATCAGTCAGAGAAATGGGGCTTTGTTTCCCTGCAGAAGACATGACAAAACCATAAGCTGTTAACTACTAAACCTGTAACCAAATGACTGCTTAACTGAGTAAGCTGTGTACACTTAAGTTGTTCTTCATGTTTTGTGTGCATTTTTCTCTAATGTAGTTGTATCACACTGTTGGCTAGTGTTCCCAGAACCTTTGCTTGGGTGGAGGCTGCCAAATCTGTCAAACTGATTTCCCCCCTCAGATAAACTTTTAACTTTCACTGGCCTGAGGAATTTTCTTGTTAGCCTGTCTAATGGCACTCGCCTCTTCTCCTAACCCACAATAGAATTATAGGCTTACTCTATTATTTTGGGGAGAGGTTCTGGAGACTCTCTAGTTTACCCAACACTCTCTGTTACAGGTGACAAAATGGAAGCCTGACCCGGAGCGTGACTGTAAAGCTTTATGGGTTCCCAGTCACTGCTGCTCTCAAACCTCAGTATCCCCATTCCCTAATCCCTCCAGAGCCAATAAAACTAGACCTGCAGGTGAGCAGGTTTACAGTCCTTTTGTTGCTCACTGAACAGGGAAGCACTTTTTTAAGCCACACCAGATATTCAGTGTGAACTTAAAGGTGTTCCACATAAGTTCACACCTGCCAGCTGTAACTCTGGTCATTTTTAAAAACTTCTTTATCTCCCTGATCTACAAAACAGGCACTATTTACATTCCATGATTCTTGAGAGCAGTAAGTGAGAGAGCCAAGAGACTATTTGAGACACAGTTGATAGTCAAGGGTATACAGATGATTATTCTCTCTCTACACTTGTGACAAAGACTGTACCTCTTCTGCATATTTCTCTTGATTTTCCAGGGTTCATCTCCAGTTCCTTGATCAGACAGCATTGTATTTTACCCTCATGGTGGCTGGCCCCATGCTTTTCCTAAGTTAAACATTTAGTCACTGCATTGAATATTTGTCAAAAGATATAGATTTTTTATACATTCAAAGACTTCATACAACATAGAATCAGATGAAGTTTTTGAATAAAGGCCTTACTTTGGGCACAATCTTCAAAAGAGCACAACATATGGGAAAAGTCCCTAATTAAACACTTGTTGAGAGTAAATTAGTTAATTAAAGTTGACCACTACTTCCCACAGAGGGCAATCAGCATAAGGTCTGGGGAGAGCATGTACATCCTGTGGGGGCAGAAACAGGACTCGCTTCAAGGCAAGATCAGTCCTTTAATAAGTGCTTTTATGTGCCTCATCCTGTCAATGTTAGAAAAAAGAGAAGCAAATATGTATACGAATAAATAATTAAGGGGAACAACATATAATTACTAACCAACTGGCTATGTCATCTCAAGGTACTACTCACAAAGGGTACTGATTTCTGTTTTTCTGCAAACACTAAGTGATTTTTGAGAGTCAAATTCCCAGGGTTTTGTTCTGTTACAGTTTCTAAATGCATTTCAGTTCATCACTGGACGCCTTACTAGGAATAACTGAAAAAATAACAAGACTATGCCACGAATCACTGGAGCTTGTCTAGTATTTGATAGACTAGATGAAATTTCTTTTTGGGAGAAGAATTCCATTCTACAAGCACAGTAATAATTTTTCTTCATGTAAAGTCAGGTTCAGTTCAGATAAAATGCAAGCTAACCTAAGCCACCATTCATTTAGTCTTTACACCAAGTTCTGGCCACTTCTGAGGTTTGGAGATTTATGCCTATTTTCATGTGGAAATGAAGCTTGGGTTTTGGCTAGCACCAGCAGTGGAAATACCATGAGAAAAAAATTCTTAAAACATTTTGGCCTTGCCCAAACCTGTTGTTTCATGAAACTGAAGTTTTGACATTTGAGCTTTTTTTTGAGAACAAGTGCCAAATAATGTTGACTTGAGTCATAGCAGAGCAGTAAATGTTTTTCTCTATGTTTTCCTTTTTTGATTTATGTAATGTTGAGGGTCTCACAACTCACAGTCCTCAAAACTCTCTACTCTGAGTTTCGTATCTCCAGCCCCTGCTTTCCCTCTTCCACATTGCCTAGTTGGAGGTAACTGGGCAAAAGGAGAGATCCAAAATTGAGAAAGACTACAGAGATAGTCAAAGAATGTGGACTATCTGCATTTTGTCTAATCTAGTCAGGTCGTCTACCTTTAATAGAGGTCCCAGAGTCCCTGAGCATGAAAATTTCCGATACCGCTATTATTCAACTGTAGTTTCCTAATTTTTTATTCTATATTTTATTTTCCTCTCTTGTAGGGGTTGATAGATTAATATAAGTTAGATTTACTGAATATCTAGGTTTCTGATACAGTCTCTTAATTCGGGGCATGAAGATTAACTTATGGATGAAGTCAGATGAAATGAGGGGAGTCTCTTTGGATTAAAAAACAAGGCTGAAGCCAGGTGAAACAAGCAAAGACTTTATGACCTGGCATTGCTTTCAACTGCTAAGTGGGCAGAGTCCAAATTAAGATGAAGCAGGTAGAACAAGGAGCGATCCTATTTTAAGGACAAGTGGATGAGCCCGGAGAGCTGCATGCTAAGGGCCCCAATAATAGAGAGCTCCAATGCTAGCAAGTCCTGCTGAAGAAAGTGTTGGTGAACTGATGGCTGGATTTCCCTGAGGCAGAAAGAAGCTGGTGAGCAGATAAAGCCTCAGCAAGACAGCAAAAGGCCAAGGACTAAACCCTGTGGCTCAGCTTTTGCCTAGAGGGGTTTGACCTGTCTGAACAGTGGCCTGAACAACGGAACTGTGGCCAGCTTTAAAGACTGAGGCAGAGAGGCAGAGTTGCTGATACGAAGGAAATAAGTTGGTCTGCAGACGCTGAGGTCTCCCAGCGAGAAGAAAGCCTCAAGCCTTATTTAAGGTGAGACTGCCATAGCCAATTTACCCTGACGAACCTGCGTCTGAGATATTCCAGAATAAAGACTGCTAAGTGCATTAAAGGGACTCCCCCGAGACTGGTTTCCTGGCAACTGAGGACCTGCCCCAGAGACTGTATCCTTAGAAAAATACTTGTAATAGTTATCAATAGGTTTAGTGGTTAGGTCTTAGGGGTTGAAGGAATGTGTAGGGGTTGTAGGCATTCACAGGAATCTATAGCAATTTATAGGAATAGTAGTTAAGTAAGTGTATTTGTTATAAGTGAATATAGTAGTTAATAAATGTTTAATAATTAAAAAGGTTGGGCTACACTCTCTTCCATTTTTCTTCCCTCCTTGCTTTTACCCTTAGTTCATTTTTTTCGTGAATATCTTTTCAGTGATCTCATAGCTCAAGAGCAAATAATAGTTCAAATTAAGGACTAGCCTGCAAAACTGTTAGTGTCAAATGTGTTCTGCTTTCCATGGAGTGTCAAATTAAGGCTGCCCTAGGATAAATAGGACCATTTCCTGAATTGAAGAAATCAGACGAGCAAGGGTTGGAGCAGGTATTACTCTGCAACACAGTGGAAAGATACCAGTCTCTTACCTGGAAGGTTGGAGTGGTTGTGAACATGCTGTACATTTTCCATTCATCCAAACATGAGGCTCAGTTTGAGTTCCTCTTCACTCACCCCAGCCAGAGAGACTAATATTTGAAACTGCAAATGTTGTTTGTACTGAGAACAATCCATGGCTTTTGAAATCCAACTATTTCATTGGCATATTTTTAGTAGTGTGTTCTTCTATTACAAATTGGTTATCTCATGAGGTGTGGGAAAATGAAAATGTGGTTCCTCTTAATTTTCTAAGTCAAATGTAAAGAAATTTCAAGAGTTGAAGACAGCTTGACATCTTATTTTTTTTTTTTTGTCCAGTCCCTTGACCATCAGTAACTACAGTGATCACAGGCAAAAACTGCATTTCAAGAGAAAAATTTTATTGAGCAATTGGAAATAGAAGCAATAAAGAGAACACAAGCAGAGACAATCCTGGACATGGAAAATCAAGAAAAGAGAACAAGAAAACAGATATGAGTATCACAAATAGGATACAAGAGATGGAAGACAGAATCTCAGGTGTGGAAGACTCAATTGAAGAAATCAGTACAGCAACCAAAGAAAATGATAAATCTAAAAAAATTCCTCACCTACAATATCCAAGAAATCAAGGACTCAATGAATCTAAGAATTATAGGCATAGATGAAAGGAAAGACTCCATCTCCAAGGCCCAGGATACATTTTCAACAAAATCATAGAAGAAAATTTCCCAAACCTAAAGAAAGAGATAGCAGTAAAATTCCAGGAGACATATGGAACACCAAACAGATTAGACCAGAAAAGAAAGTCCTCTCACCACATAATAACTGAAACTCAAAATATACAAAACAAAGAAAGAATATTAAAAGCTGTAAGAGAAAAAGGTCAAGTAACATATAATGACAGACTCATCAGAATTACACCTGACTTCTCCTCAGAAACTCTAAAAGCCAGAAGGGCCTGGGCAGATGTCCTACAAGCCCTGAGAGAACATAGATGCAAGACCAGACTACTATACTCAGCAAAACTTTCTATCAACATAGATGGAGAAAACAAGATATTCCATGACAAATACTTTCTTTTTAAACTTAGTTTAAACTTATGTTTGTCTCAGGAAATTTAGTATGGAAAATTATTTCTTCTTCTTTGTTTTGCAATAGTTATAGCCTTCTTCAGTGTCTTCCTTTGCATAGTTTTCTTGGCCTTTGATATTAAGGACATTTTTGAACTTTGAGAGAGAGAGCTCCATCATCTGGTATCAGAACGGAGGTGCTTGTGAGCTCCTGGATAAACTCTAAGATCTTTGAGACATATCATAAGTTTTATGAAGAGTCAAAAATGTGTTTCTTTTAGGGTTGAGTTCTGTCCACACACTGCTGGGTGCCAGCTGGGATTTTAACATGAGAGATTGTCACAGTCTCTGAATAATACTAGGCATTTAAGCATTGTGACTCATGCCCAGAAACTTCCTCATTTGCAGGGAAAACCAAGTGTGTCCACTTAAATAAATACACATGGTTTCCTCTAGAGATGTGTGCCTGGCTTCTGGTGGCACAAAGCATGGATGACTTGTACTGTCACATTTGACGTATTTCCTCTTTCGCTTTATAGTTTATTGACATATTACAAGATCTGGTTATCAAATTTATTATATAATTTTGCTGCTTTAACTGATGGATATTTCTTCTTTTTCCTTTCCCTGTTGATTTATTCTTGAATTCCCTGCTACCCAGGGTAATCATTAGATTTGTCCCACGGCTATCACAGTCTTGATCTCAGTAACATGACAGAGTTTTAAAGAACGTTCTATGAAAATGGTCTCTGAGACATAATTATATACAAAAGGAAACAAATTAGGGTTCATGTGTCTTGAAATATTCCATAGGTAGCACATTTCACAAAGAGATACTCAATAATTATTAGTTTTGCTTGATTTCTGTAAGTGAGGTTAACACTGCATTTTACTATTTTAATGATAGGAAAATACTATGATGAAAGTAATGCATTAAATCCATTGTATATCTTTTCAAATTTTATCAAAAGTAGAGATTGCTTAATGAATCTATTCAAAATGCATATTTACTGGCTTTGAATTCTCAGACTCTGTATCAACAGGATTGGGCAGGGGCAAGTGTCTACATCTATAAAAGTACATCGTATTTCTTCTTGTGGATAGTTAGAAAAAACCTAGTCCATACAGGACTCAAGTATATTTATGTGCAATGATGCGATTTTTAAGGATCACTTTAAATAATCCACAATGACATCAGAATTTGAAAATACTTGCTAAGTATATACTTGGTACAAAATGAACTAACACTGTAATATTTTCAGGAAAAGTGGCCATCAGCTATAATTAGTGTTTATGATCTTTCAAAGATGTTGTGTGTGTGTGTGTCAGAGAGACAGAGAAAGAAGATAAGATCATCAATTCATCACTATCGAAGTATCAAATAATATATATTAAACTCCAACTCCAATATGTACCACACCACTCTCAATGTGTTTCAATTCAGTTAACTTTTCTAATGCTCCAATGACCATAAATGAATAATACTCCCAGTATACTCATATAACAGTTGAGGAAACTAAGCTACAAAAATGTTAAGTAATTCCTTTAAAGTCATAAACTTTATAAGTTATTAACAGCTCAAAATGTTGTTGATTTTGGATAAAGTAAGACCTGCGTTTAATGAAGTAGGTACAAAGTGCTCATCAAAATAAATCAAAGAGATCAAAGTGTGAGAAAGTTTGTGAGTTCTCAAATGTGATATTAACTAAAATTTCAAGTGTTTGTGTCATAAGTAGCATATCAGTATGCTATTTTGCAGTGTAGCTTCTAGAATAATTTTGAGACTGTTTTATTTTTAAAGTAATCATGGCAAAACTAGGGGCAATAAAAGTTTTGGATTATTTGATGTTATAATAGTGGGGATTTTAATTCACATTACTCCATACCTTTGATGTGACTACAGAAACCACAGGTGTAGTGGAATTTCTGTAGCAGCTAGGGCTCAAGGACCCCACAAGCAGTCATGGTGATTGACACGAGCCTTCTCAACCTTCCAACAGACTGCTTGACCTGGGAAACCTGCCATTCAAAATTGTTATTGGTTCATATTTTTTTTTTTGAAGATTTTGATTCAGCGAGCATTAACCAAATGTACTGGTTAGTTTTATTTGTCATCTTGACCCAATCTAGAGTGAAGAAGTCTCAGCTGAGGGATTGCCTACATCAGATGTGCCTGCTGATAAGTCTGTGGGAACTGTACTTTGATTGTTAATTGACTTAGCCCACTATGGGTGGTACAATTCCCTGGGAAGTATAAGAGTGGAAGGAGTGAGATAGGTGAAAGCAAGATCCATGCAATTATGTCTCTCTGTTCTTCACCGTGGATGTGGTACTTTAGTGTTTGACTTGACTTCCTCATAATCATGGACTATAACCTGAAGCTGTAAGAGAAATAATCCATTCATCCCTATATTGATTTTTCTCAGGATTTTATCACAGAAACAAAAATGAACTCAGGACACTGAGACTCTACCCTGGGGTACCAACTCTGTTAGCTTTTTAATTATATATTCTCTTATTCTATCCTATGGAGGATGCCTTTGATATTGGTCTTGGAGATTTAGTACATATAATAACCAAGGACTTACATAATTAGGCAAGTTGCTAGCAAGGGGCAGAATTACAATTTGAGTTGGATCTGATGTTATTTTTTTTGTTTTGCTTTTTTTATGTTTATTACTTCAATCTACATCTCCATCACAGTGCCCTCTTTCTACCTCTCCCAATCCCACCCTCCCATCCTCTTCCTCTCTCCCTCCTATCCTACTCCTCCAGAGTGGGGTGTCCCTATATATCATCCCCCCAGTTCAACAGTCATATGAGGGCTAAGAGCTTCCTCATGTCCTGGGGGCCTACATGGCAGCACCACTAGGACAAAGTGTTCCACTAACAGGTAACAAAGTCTATGTTCCTGTTCCTTTTGGTGTGTTGGTTGTAGGGTAGTTATCCTGTACTATATAGCTAAAATCCGATTGTAAGTGAATAGATGCCATGTGCATCTTTCTGAGTCTGGGTTAGCTCACTCAGGATTATCTTTTCTAGTTCTATCCACTTGGCTGCAAATTGCATGATTTCATTGTTTCTGATGGCTGAGTAGTAGTCCATTATGTAAATGTACCACATTTTTTTTTATCTATTTGTTAATTGAGGAACACCTGGTTTGTTTCCAGTTTCTAGCTATTACAAATAAAGACCAACAATAAATAAATGGGACCTCATGAAACTGAAAAACTTCTGTAAGGCAAAGGACACTGTCTTTCAAACAAAACGGCAACCTACAGATTGGAAAAATATCTTTACCAGCCCCACATCCAACAGAGGGCTAATATCCATAAGTTACAAAGAACTCAAGAAATTAAACGCCAAGAAACCAAATGATCTAATCAAAAATGGGGAACAGGGCTAAACCGAGAATTCACAAAGGACGAATCTCTAATGACCAAGAGACACTTGAAGAAATGCTTAGCATCCTTGAACATCAGAGAAATGCAACTCAAGACAACTCTGAGATTCCATCTCACACCTGTCAGATTGGCTAAGATCAAAACCTGAAATGACAGCACATGCTGGCGAGGTTGTGGAGAAAGGGAAACATTCCTGCATTGCTGGTGGGAGTGCAAGCTTAACACCACTATGGAAATCAGTCTGGCAATATCTTAGAAAATTTGGGATAACTTTACCTCAAGACCCAGCCATACCACTTCTGAGTATACATCCAAATGATTCCTCACCAAACCACAAAGGCATCTCCTCATCTATGTTCATAGTGGCCTTATTTGTAATAGCTGGAGATTATGTTTTAAGCCCATCTAAAACCATCTTAAAAGTGATTTCTGGGATTTTAATGGTTTCAATAGTTTGTGGGTTTTACAAATCAGAACTTTAAAACCACAAAACCTTTAGCATGAATATATTCCTCACTGTTCCTTTTGTCAATTCCTATAATTGACAGTACCATGTACGAGGGAGGAATGGTTGTGGTAAAAGGTATACACATTTAACAAAAGATTCTAAATGGTACTAAATGCCAGGCATCATGTTAGGTACTGTGGTTCTTGGAATAGAAGAAGACATCGCTCTGACATTAACACAGGGAAAATACACTAGGAAAATAAGTTTGCATAAGTGCTATATAGAAGAACAGTGCTTTGTCAAATGCATTAATACTGAGATCAAAACTATCCTGGACTATGATATTTAAAAGGATACTGCCTAATGTGGGGACCTGGGAAATGGAGGTTTACAAGAAATGCCTCATTGCTGGGAAAATGAAACTAACTTGTGGGAGATATGTAAGATGGAGCTGGCCAGAAGATGCCAAGGCAGAATAGAAGCCCAATCATGGGTATAGCTGATTGGGTGAGCAAGACTTCCGTGCTTGTGACCAGTAAATGATTAGCATGTTACCAGGCCCTTGCTATGTGATGTCCTTTAATGTGATTGGCCCACATAGACTCATGTGGAAACACCCATTTGGTTATGTATATAAGCCAGGAGATTAAATATTAAAAATTAGAAATGCTTAGACATCATCCCTGTCTCATCTGTTTGTCTTTGGAGTGAAGACTAGAGGTTTGGGCTGTCAGTGTACTCACCTTTCCCTGAGAACCCCCTTATGTGGTGATCACTGTGCTGGGGGTAGCTACAGCCTAAGAAACTTGAGGTAACCACTAAAGAGGAGTAAAAAGCAACATTCTATAGAGAGATTTTTCCCCTTACTATTTGTCACTCTTTTTTTACTCTAGTAGATTTCAGGAATTATTTTGCTATTTGCTTGTGATTGGATCAGTTTACTCTAGTCCTTGTGTATATATGAGTTTCTCCCTATACAGAAAAGATGTGCCATCCAAAGAAGATCTAGGAATCAAACAAAGGGAACCTGGGGGTTTACACACATTTTCCCTGAAAACCAAACATTGGTGAGCACATCAAATGAACTGCATCTACCTTTAAGAAAAGTTCAATACTTAATTTCATTTTTACTTTGCTTTGGAGGTCTATAAATCTTCATTGTACATTTTCCACATAATGCAGTTTAATTCTCTTGATAGTAAAGGGAGCACACAATTTACACTGGCCCACTAAAGGCACAAATCAGAGCAAGATGGAGGAGTGGCCAAGCCTCAGAGTTTCCATTCTCTTCCAAAGGAAACCAAATAAGAAAAATAATACACCCAAATGGCCAGAGTTCTGATTACAATCCTGGAAAAAAGGATGCAATAGGAAATTTTACAAAAAAAAATTTCTTTTGGGACTTTAAATTCCAAGTGAAGACTAGAAGTTTATGTAGAGTACAACCTGCCACCATTCTCTAGGCTTTACCCAGGATTACCAATGAGTCCCTAGAGGCTCAACACACACTCCTGTAGACAGTAGATAAACAAAGTTAGGGACCGGACTCATTAGTCATCTGGTTAATATAGATCCCCCTCTATGTAAAATTATATGTTCACAAAATTTGTTTAAGTTCTCCAAAGACCTATCTTTCACCTCCAGTACACTATGCAACATAACCATGATAGGGCATTGTGGGTAACTGGTTAGGAGATGAGAGTACTTCCTTACAAGCAATACGTTCTATAATAAAAGCAAAACTAAGCCCTGCACAGAAGAATCATATGGGTAGCTTTTGGGAAAAAAATCCTTTAAACTCATGTCCCAGTCTTGGGAACTTTGGTGTTGTAGGCAATGTGGTATCTAGGCAGGAACAGTGCCTTAAGTCTTTCATGCAATGATTCTAATGGATCATTGTGTGGGAGACACTGTGTTGTATGAATTTAGAAAGTCCTTGAGCATTCTGGCCTTCAGTTTCTCCTTGGTAACATAAAATCATTCCTAAAGCATCCTTTTTCAAAATGATAAAGAGATAAATATTATACATGTGGTCATAATTTGGAAGTTTTATTTCTATTCCATCTTTTTAAAAACGTGTTTGTTTGTGTGTTATACATGTGTACATATTTGATCACCAAATGCCTACATCAGTGTCTTTCTTTATTGCTCTGTTCCTTAGAGTTTAGAGACAAAGTCTCTCATTGAATTAATTTCCACTTCCCCATTCTGGGATTGTGGGAATATGCCACCGCACCTGGCTTTCTTTTTGAATGGGTGCTGGGTATTCAAACTGCAGGCATCACGTTTGCTCAGCAAGTATTTTACCTATTAAGTCATCTCCCCAGCCCCATCTAGTTCGTCTTTAATGAGTACTTCTTACTAACTAATGGCACTGTTAAAATAACATGCATACTGTGTAGTTTTCATGGTCTCTCTTTCTTTAAGGTTGCAATAGAGAAAATAGATGTGAGGGGTTATGGACAGTTATTTGTAATATGTGTAATATAGTTCAATAAGAAAAGCAAAACTAAGCCCTGCACATTGAAATCATATGAGTAGCTTTGGGGGGAAAACATATAAAAATTCCAGGTGTGGTGGCATACATATAATCCTAGGAAGTAGATAGAAAAAAGATCCATGTGGAGTGCATAGTCCAGTTGTTGATCTTCTGGTCAGTCAGAGAACCTGCTTCAAAGGAAGTGCATGGCATTCCTGAGGATGCTACATGAGGTTGTTCTCTGGTCTCCAAATGCATGAGCCCATACACTCACTCTCCCTTGCATTGTGTAGACTTGAACACATATATACACATGCACTAAAATGTTCCAGAATTTGAGTTGTTTAGATCTTGATAAGATGGAACTTCAGGAAAATAAAAAGGGGAAGGTTTAGCTTGGAGAGAAGCCTGTGACAAGTTTAAATGTTTTCTCTGCCATTAGTGAGCCAAAATCATTTTTTAAAAAAGAATTTATATTAAACATAACCTGGGCATCAATATCTTAAAATTTGAGCCTGCCAATCATGTGCATTAATTCTTTTACAAAATCTTTTTTTTATATTATTGATAGTAGGACAAAAAAATTCATAAGCCTCTGGGGTGGGGAGAAAACCCCAAAACCAGGCATTTTACCCTAAGGCGGTTTCCCTTCAGCACTTTACTTTCTCTCCAAAAGATGCAAGATAAGAACTGCTAAATTCTCCTTCTTCAATTTGTTTCAGTTAATTTAATTTAATATTCAATATACTTATTTAATTTAATATGTTTAATGATTTAAAGAACATATTTATTTTCATAATGGTAATTCTTAATAAGAAAAATTAAACACAGTATTTTTTCTTGCCTCATTTGAATCATGGCTTAAAGGCAATTGCTCTCCCCTGGAGAATCACATATTTTAGTTTAGGTTTGCATACACAGTTTCAGAATTGTTCTAAGGGGAAGTGACATGCACTTATGTCATCGAGAACCCTGATAGAGGACAAAAGATATAAACGTAGTTAGCATGTGAGTGCATTAGCGTAGACATGGAATCTAGCTGGAGTTTTAGGATCAGGACAGCTCATTCTGTTTCTAGGCCTGGAAACAGAAGTTTTCAAAGATGGCCTTTTCTTGGTTTCTAATATCTCAGGGACATTCTTCAGTGGTATTATTTCTCAAGCAGCAGCTCCCTGTACTAGATAGGCCCAGGCTTAGGTGTGACTTCTTGCAGGCTAAATGAATAAATAAATTGACATTTATGTGACCGTTGTTAGCTATTTTCTGGGCTGAGCATCAGAAAATGGGTCCAGTAGTTCTCGCTCATGGGTACCTGAATCCATGGGTAGTACTAAGTCCTATGGAATCTCTGTTCTGCCTAATCCACACCTATGGTAAAATGTAATTTATGAATTACATATAATAGGAATGTAACACTACTAACTAATAATAGAACATTACAGCAACACTAATATGTTACTGTGAATATGTTCTCTGTCTCTTACTATACTTTACTGTACTTTATTGGATTTTCAAACCATAGTTCACCCTGGGAACTGAAGTTATACCTCTCATCTAAGCCATGTTGTCTTCTAGTTTTCTGCTTATCTTTTATCCCCATCTGCTGAATTGCCTTTTTCATTTAGGTTTTCATTGTGACTGAAATTATACAAAACAAGTTTTCCTTTGAAAATATCTAAATAAAGGTATTGCTATAATAAAATGACTTTCAGAGATGGTTCAGTGCTTACTTTGCAAGTGAGAAGACGTACATGGAACCCATGGAAATGCTGAGGCACACTCTGTAATTTACACTCCAGAAGGTAGAAAGAGGATCATCTGAGCAAGCCAGCTACTCAGATGATGCTTATCAATGAATTCTTGGATTGATTGAGACCCAGACTCAAAGTATAAGGTTGAAGAGTAATGGAGAAAGATTCCTGATCTTTATTTTGAGCTCCCAGAACACACACATATAAATACACACAAATATGCACTATACACACAAATACGTGAAAAAGAGTGAAACAAAAAAACAAAGGGGAAAAGCCAATATTTTCTTCATATTTTCAAAATTGGATAAAGAGGCACTTCATTATGTAGGATAGGGCTTTCATATCTGTTTATCAAATGTAGTAACTTATGAGAATCAATTGGGAGAGAATTCCAAGGTACTGAAGATTTATAGCCTTGGAAAATACAGGAGGGCAAAGTTCTGAGAGGTGAGATCTGAGTAGTGTTTGTACCAATTATGCCTTAGGAATGAGAAACCTAAATACATTTAGCCACATTTTGAACAAGAATGAAGATTGGTTGTCAGTACTATGAGTTTGTGCTAAATGAGTGCAGTTGTTATTTCAGATCTCAAAATGATTGAAGGCATTTTGAGTTACAGGGGTCTTCAATTTACAAATACCTCAGTAAGTGGCTTTTTCTGCTTAACCAAATCTGTCTTTCATGTGATTCCACTAGCAATTTTTATTGCTGAAGCAAATATCACCAACAATCTGAGCCCCACTTGGTGTGTCCAAAGTGTAACTGTGCAAACAGGGCCATTGTTTTCTCTGCACGGCAGTGTTTTCCATTGACTTCTGAAATGAAGACAGTAAAGGCGTAAGTACCTCTTGTCCATAATTCACCCTTAACAACAATCAGCCTGCTGTAACAGTTATGTCTTGGAACAGGAAAATACTTCAATTCTTCCAGGCTGTCTAAGAAGCCAGTAACATTGTATGATAAGTGAAAACAACAGGGCTCAAAGTCAGAGGAGAAACACCAGGCCAAGAGGAGATTTTGGCAAGGGGAAGTTGTTCTCTTAGAAAACGTTAGAAATTCCTAGAAACAAATTAAATGTAATTTAAAGAAAACAGGTGTGTTCTCTAATGTAGACATAAAGAAAGAATTGAAACCAGGGTTAATTCTGTGAATGAGACTTAAAGAGATCCACCAAAAGTATGGTTCCCCCCATACACATGCCCAGTAAATATCCTAGATGATATTCCCATGCTTTGTTTTCCCAATTGGTTGTATTGCTTGTTTTGCTCCACAACCTGAGAGTTTTAGGACTTAGATTGGATTCTAGTTTCTAGTGTCCAATAAACATGCAAGAGTTAGGAAGAATGAATGAATAAATTGTAACTTCAAAACTTTTAAGTTTATGTCAGCATCAAGATGTTCTATGCACCATTTGTGGTTTGTGCTAAATGGTCCAGACATCCCCCACTCTGGGGGATATATTATGTTCATTAACTCCTTCACAATTTGCTCCATTTGATCTCCAGAGTCTCTTCGGGCAGTAAAACCCATCCTTCTTTCCCAGGAGGGATTGAAAGGTACCGAAGTCTGGCTAACAGAGCAAGAAGGCATGACCAACCCAGAGAGTTACATATTTGTTGGTTTTGTTTTTATTTTTTAGGACTGTGGATAAAACTCTGCATTTTAGGCATGTGAAGGAAGAGCTGTACCACTAAGCTCATTTTAAAGATACTGTGAGTAGCTCCCTGATCTTATGTGCTATCTCTGGCGATAGAGTCTGCATCTCCAACTTTCTTGATAATTATTCAACGTGATACCTCTTGCTGGCTAGAACCCAATTTGTCATCCTCGATGTCCTCTAGTCAAGGCAGAGCAACTTTAAATCTTCCCTCTAGTGCACCCTAACTGGTCAATTGCTACATCAAGTGTTCCCTGTCATTAGCACCTTGGGTATTCCATAATAGCTTCCATTCTTTAAAATTCCTCCTGTCATTTGCCTGAGATCTGTCAGGCAGCTGTAACCTCTTTATGATAACTGATAATTTCTGGGCACCTGGCTTCAGGTGTTTTTGTGTGTCAGCCCAGGAGTGTGTCTTCTGACATTTTTGAAGCAGGAAAAGAAGGGTGAGCAGATAGCCCCACTGTTAAAATACTTATCACGTCAGCATGAGGACGTGAGTTGGGACACCCAACACCCAGCTGAGCATAGGCTAGCCATAGAAGAGACAGAAAGGTGAATCCCGAGGGCTTGCTGGCCAGCCAGTTCAGCCAGTCAGTGAGCTCCAGGTTCACCGAGAGGCTCAGTCTTTAGAAATAAGTACAGAGTGATTGTGGAAGACAGCAGCATTCTCCTTTTTTTTTTTCTTTCATGTGTACACATGAACATGTACACACCCACAAATACAAAAGAAGAAAAATGGGAAAAATAGAGAAAGAAAAAAACAAAAATAAAAAAGCCTTTACTTTCATGCTCCCAAAGGGGTTTTTGGATTAGCATCAGCACGATTAGAGACTGATTTGCAAGTCTATCTTTATGTCACAGAATTAGAAAAAAATCGAACAGAAGTTAGTCAGGAAAAGAATGATGTAACAGCTGTAGTGTGGAAGAAGTGCCACAGCCTAGAATGTGAGGAGGAGGTGTTTCCCAGTTTTCATAGAAGAACATATCACCAACAGGCAAAAATTGGCATTTACTAAAGGTTGCTTAAACATAGAAGCCGTCCCTGGCCCAGAAAAGAATAAACCTAAGATTCTGTCAGTCTGATATATCACTGTGACATCAGACTATCTCCCACCAATTTTCTTATCTCTTCTGGTCTTTTAAATGTAGGCTTATTGTTCATATTCAAGGAAAGGTAAAAAAGTATATATTGGATGTTTTCTTCCCATGAATATATTCTATTTGCCTGAATAAGAAGAAATTATATACATTTTATCTAATGTAAACACAAATTAGATTAAAATACATGACTATCCTTCAAATTCTGTTTTAAAGAAATAATATAGCCCAGATTACATTCCACACAAACACACATCCTGTGAACCAACACTTTCACGTTACAAGCTGCATAATGTTTCAAGATCTAGATAGTCCCATCCACCAATATGCTTTAGATTCTAAATCCAGAAAATTATACAAGAGAACAGATGTCATGTGCCCAGAGATGAGCTCAGCCAAGGGCCTGTATGCCTGAATGGACCTGCACCTCAGCCTGCCCCTGCAAAGATTCCCAAAGCTTGACACATGAGTCAGCATGTGCTTTTGATGAGGAAGCAGGGAAGGAGGGGCCCCTTGGGTCACAGAGCAGAGTGAAGGTCGTAGTCAGTTTAGGAAGGTTGTGTTTCCATTTCCCTGAGCCTTGTAGGTGGGGATGGGTTTATCCTTCCAGACATAAAGGACAGAGTTCCCCTTATATCAGGAGAGCATAACAAGAGCTTAAGCACCAGAAGATTTCTTTATTTATATTATTTGTATGTGTATGAGAGAGAGGGGGGGGGGTCTTGCAATACAGCCAGAATAGTCTAGAAGTCATGATGTACTACCATGTCTGGGCCGTGTTTTCTTTTAGGATCAAATTGATGTTGTATGAGATAAACCAAGACAAGATTTCACTACAGATACAAAGTAGTATCTCCGTTCCAGGCACTCAAACCTTAAAATCTTCCTTTGGGCAACTTTCAAAGAGCTTATATACAACCTTTTCTTAAGCCTCTGGAAGAAAAGACCTGTACTGAAAGAAGCTGAAAGCGCACAGCATCTTTCTCTGTTTCAGCATTCTGCATTAGGAGATAAGCATTGGGTGAACAGATTCTCAGCTATGGACAGAGTGCTCTGTGTTGGCTATCGGCAGTGGGAGTGGGCTGAGAAACACAAGGACGTGGCTAGCACCTGGCTGTGGCCAGAAACAGATTCACTGCTTTCCAACATTTCTCCACACCTTCACATTTGACTTTCACTTGCTACATTTTGTCTCAGGCCACCTTCTCACTAGAAATCATGTCTAAAGTGTGTGTCCAGGAATAAGAAGGAATGCCTGTCAGAAGGGGGCTTCCAACCCCATTTGGAAATCCAAGGAAGAATGTAAATGGCTTCAGAAGAGTTTAAAGCCAGGATGAATAGTTTACCAAAAGATACAGGTTAAGGATGAAGTTGACTTTATTTCTGTAAGGGTAGAAAGATGGATGCTTTGTCCGCAGGTGAAATAGTGCTGGCAGGAAAGGTGCTGTCATTCTTTCTATAGGGTCTTGTTTACAGTGGTAAAGATTCCAAAGAAGGGCACCAGGGCCACTGTGTATAAGCCCTCCCTGCCCTTGTCTGTCTGTCTGTCTGTCTCTCTCTCTCTCTCTCTCTCTCTCTCTCTCTCTCTCTCTGTGTGTGTGTGTGTGTGTGTGTGCGTGGTCAAGGCCAACTGTATTCAGTTATCTACAAAACCAGAGAAGACTTTATCCTAAATGCCAAATAATCAGGGAATTACTTCTTTCATGGTCAGTTTCAAGTTTTCAAAGCAGTGGGGAGGTCAACTGTAGTTCTTCTGTCTGTCTACCTAGAAATAAGAGGAGTCTCAATTCTATGGGCTGAGGTTCAGGTCTGGGCTTTAATTTAAAGCAAGCTTGGATGAATTCAGGATCTCTTGAGTTCACATCAAATTTGCCTCACAGAATTAAAGGGAAGACAGTTCACGGTTTATATCACTTCATGGAAAAATGCATTTTTAAAACTTGCCTGAGATGTGTAAAGGAACTCACTGCGGTCTAGCTTTGACTTGCTTTTGGTAAGTCTATCATGGGCAACAAGGATTTATTTAATTTGGTATAATTTGTTATTACTGAACAGGATGCCAGTCAAGTTCCTTTTTTAAAAAATTTAAAATACCATGTTATATTTTGGAATATCCAAATATCAGTTAAAAAGAAATGTAGGTGGTGTTAACACTAAAAAAAAAAAAAAAGAAAAAAAAAGCACAAAACAAACAAACAAACAAAAATACCCCAAACCCAAAACTAAAACAAAAACACAAAACCTCAGATTTTACTCTTAAGAACTCTGTTACCACTCACTAACCATTGATAGTGTGCAGAATTCCCAGATTCATGAAGAGTGGCATCCAGATTCCATTATAACCTAGTTGTGCAACCTCAGGCACTTTTTTTTTTTCATTGACACTGTGATGTTTGCAACAAAAAAAGGTGTTAACCTTCATAACACAGCATGCCTCACACACGGCAGGGCATCACAATGGAATGCCAATTCCTTGCTTATCTATCTTCCTTCGTCAGCAGATTCTCATTAATAAGACTGATTTCTAAGATAAACTTTAATGTTTAGGTTCTGTCTTCGTCAGAAATAGGATATAGCATGGCAGTGAAGTATCTCCCTTTATTTCAGTTTACTAAACATTAAAATGAAAATTAAGAAGATTTGTAAAATTTATGTATAATAGAAGTCTTATGACTTCATATCAGGTAATACAGCTACAAAAGGAATGAAATTTGGATTTGGATAGTGCTCAGATAAATTGGGGCCAAATGTCATTATTTGTGACTTTGGACAAATACTTAGCATAAATGTGTCTCCATATTTGGAAGAAAATTAATTTCACACACAGTAAATCACTATTTGATCATGATCATCTACTGTGGTGAGGTGTTGGTCATGCAGTGGTCAGCACACCCTAAGAGCCCTTACTCTGTAGGAACAGAGGACTCAGCTAACAGGAAATGTGAATATCCTGCCTTCATCAGAGCTATTGTTTGAATTGGAACAGACAATTACGTGACAGCTGGGTGCAGAAAAGGTCAAATAATCCTAGCCTCCATGAAGAACATAAAACAGGGTGATAGGCTTGATGATGACTGAGAATCAGCATAAGAACATGTCCAGACAATGCAGGAAGGCCTCTAAAGAGAGATAGCACTTAAGTTGAACTTGAATGGTGTATCAATGACTGTCTGCCCGGACAATCTGGGTGAGAATAGATCTACGATGATGGAGATCTAAGTACAAGGTGTTGAGCTGGGAGTGAGTTGAGGGTTGTAGATAGATAAGGCAAATAAATGTGAGTAAGGAAAACAATTATGGTCTAGGCATTGGGTAGAAGGCTAGTGAAGAACTTGGTAGGCCATGGAAAGATACTAGATCATAGAGACAGTATTGTAGATCAGTGGTAGAGTACTTGCCTAGCATGCTTAAAGTCCTATGTTCAAACTCCGGCCTGTTAAAAAAGGGGAAAAAAATCAGCTAGATTTTACTTTAAGAACAATACTTTAACCTATTTAGCAAGATAGGTTAATATACTAATGCTTATGAAGGATGACTTTGGATACGTTGAGTAAAGGATAAACTGGTTCAGGTATGTAAATTAATTAGCTAATACACCCGAAGTTCTTAATATGGTGCCTGATTGTGGTGATTTGAATGAAAAGTGTCTCCCACAGGCTCATGAACTTAAGCCTTTGGCCCCAGGTTGGTGGCTCTTTCTGATGAGACTATGAAACTCAAGCATGGTCTCATCTCATATCACCACAAAACAAAGATGATACCAGCACAATAAGATAGTATGAGAAAAAACACATACATGTATCTTTCAATAAAATACCAAGTTAGTTCTATTTAATCATTATTGTCATTAATCTCTTCCTGCGATAAAAATATGGTAAACTTAATCATAGAAAATGTATGTGTAGGAGAAAAATATTGTTAGTGGGGTTAATACTACTTTTTATTTCAGATATCCACTGGGGAGTTTTGGGACATAACCCCAACATGTATGGAGGAGATATGCAAATATGTTAATTTTTTTTTTCTGGTATGAGGTTTATTTTATTTATTTATTTGTTCTTTTTTTTCTTTATTTTTTATTTCTTCAAGTTACATCTCAATCGCAATCCCCTCCCTACTCCCCCCTCCAGTCCCACCCTCCCACCCTCAACCCCCCATCCTCTTCCCTTTTTTTTTTAAGTTTAAGGTATATCTTATTTCCCCCCAACAGCTCCCTCTTTCAGTCCAACAAATGGTTCTTTCTCTTATAATAATAGATACAAAACAAAACAACAGAGGTAATTAGGCCACAGTTATGAGGGTTATATGGCTTAGTGTACATTCCCAATGTCCAGTCCATATGTATTTGGCACCTGACTTTAACATTCTACTATCTAACCATCTCCATGAGTTTAAAGTTCTAAATCTAACTTAACATTCATACTAACTTGCAACACAATTTTAAAAGCATCTCCTTAGATCTATAACACTCTCTTGACTCCTAAACAACTCAAAATTTAATTATGAGACTCTAGCTATCTATTCTTCAACTACCTCAGAGACCTGAGAGGGATAAGTATATCTGATTTTATAGGAAGTACAGAGTCTGCAGCTTCCCAAACTAAGAAATGACATACCAGTGGCTGCCTGGACAGGTCCCATTTTCTCTCCATACATTACAGCATCGATCTTCAGTCGTTTGGCTCCATTTCTCTGATAATGTTTTAAACTGTCTGATAATGCCTATGAAAAGGATGCATCTTACTTTTGTTTTGTGCACATCTCAAAATCATTTGAGCATTAAATAAATAGAGCCCTTCCCTGTATCTTTCTCTCCTTCCCCCTTTTCTCCTGTGCATAGCCTATGTGGTTCTGAGAAAAGACTTGCCACTCTGCCAAATTACCCTTTTTCTGAATACACTTTGGAAATGTTGGACCTTTAGGCATAATCTGAACTCCCCCCAGAATAGACATAGCTCTCTTAAGTTGATTATTTCTTGAGTGAGTTAAATTAATTTTTATCCCTTTCTATTACCTAAGATATAAAAACTCCTATTTTTCAGGATGGATTTTAGTTCTCCCATCATCCGGGCAGTGTTTTCATAATATAGTTCATAATGGACACTGAACTCTTCTTCTCTAGCCCCTCACAGAGCTCATCTTCCTTACTCTCTACTCAGGCATTTTCCTACTTGTAACAGATTGCTTGTTCCAGGAACTATAGTTGCCAAAATTAAAACTAGCAACTAGATTTTCAAGACATGAAAATGATTCCATACTGTTATGTGTAGCCCTTCGTGCTGGACACATAGCTAACTCACCAATCTGTTGATGAATTTAACTGGTAAAATCGTTAAAGTAATTATATTATTGAGAACTTTCAATATGCCTGGCTTCATGCTAAACATATAACGTACATTATCAAATTATACATTGAAACCATCCATATGAAACATTAATGGACTTATTTTACAAATGGTATTATTAAAATTTGAAGATATTTAGTAATGTTCTCTTGGGAATGCCCAAGTCACAACTCAGATCCTGATCTGACTGTACAACTAGGGTTGCTTTCCCTACCATGCCACATTGCCCCCTAATTAAATTCATGCCCATGATAACCTAATTGTTCAGCATTACACATAACCACAGATGTCTGCACTTACCTTAACAGACACAATGAGTTTGTGCACCATTTATTGAATTACCAGAAATCCCAAACTGAAGATTTTGCTTACTGTCTTCCTCAAATCACAATTGCAAAGTATAGTCACAGCACACTTGCTCTCAGCATCAATGTCACTGTGAGACAATAAAAGGAAGAAAAACCTGCCAGGACAGAATTAGAGTAATCATTGAAATCATTAAGAGAAACATTAGCAGTTTATTCTGAGCCATATCAAGGAGAGTTACAGTCTGTAAGCTGAGCAGGCAGAGCTGTATGCACTATAATTGTATTAGGGGTAGTTGACGAATTGCACATTTATTGCATTATACTTTGAGATCATGCACAACATTTAAGCAAGGAACATACTGTGGTTTTTTTTTTAGGAATGATATTAATTTCAAGTTAAATTTAATTTTTGAAAACAATGAACAGCATATTTAAATGACAGTTAAAGTGAAATCTTCACTTTGTACCTAACAATTGTTTTCTTTGGAAATTTAAAAATCTAACCTCCCACCACTCCAGCCAAAAAACTGATCTTGATTCAATGGCAGCTCTGATGCTCAGCTCTTTAATTTGGTCTTTGCTGACAGCTGATTTCAATTTTTGTCTGTTTATGGAAGTAAATTAAAAGAACACACTCTCTGTGATCCAGTGGTTCTTTGTGGGGGAGTGAGTCCTATTCAGCCCCAAATCAAAACCCAGACACTTGTCATGAGAACTAATCCTTAAGTAAACATGATTGCATTCTTAGGCAGAGCCCAGAGAAGCTGTAGGACACAGATGGAAGTATGCCACTTCCCTGGGCACTCAGGGGTCAGTATCTTTGCTATTGCAATTTCTAAATAATGAGTTTAGAATAATACAAAAGGGATTTGTGGTTCGATTGGTTGGCATTTGGGCAGTAGGTTTATGCCTGTGGATGAGTTAGAATTTTTAAGTGTATGCAAAAACATCTTCAGGCATATGGATTTAGGAAATCTGGGACAAATGACATTTAAAAACAAGCCTAGCCTGTATCTCATATAACTTCGCTCGAGTTCACAACTACTTTGATAAAATATATGATTAAGCTGCACGAAAGAAACTTAATTTTAAGAAAATAAGCCAACAGGATAGCACATGTTAGTTCTAGGCTTTCAGAACAAATTAATGAACGGGGTGGTATGCATACATGAAATTCAAGCCCTTGGGAATCAGAGGCAGGGGGATCATGATTTGAAAACCATCCTCAGTAATACATCAAGTTTGGGGCTAGCCTATAGTTTATGAGACCCTGTATCTAAAACAAAACAAAACAAAACAAAACAAAAAAACACCTTAATCAAAAGTAAAGCAAACAACAACTCAAACTAAAACATATGATTTACTGGTGGTGGAAATAAAAATATATGACTGAACTAGTAAGATGGCTGGTGTGCGAAGATGCCTACTATCAAACCTGAAGACCTAAGTTTGATTTGTGGGACTCACATTGTCAAAGACAAACATGGACTCCCACGGGTTGACCTCAGAGTTCTACATGTGTGCCATGGCACAAGCATGTCTATATTTGCCATTGTACAGGTATGCCTGTGTGTGTGTGTGTGTGTGTGTGTGTGTGTGCGTGCACACACACATACATGCACATCCAACTATATAAAATAAATAGAATTAATTGTAAAAATGAAAACTATGACTCTTTTTACATGTTCTTAAGAAATCTTCAACCTAGTACTAGGTTGTTTCAATCACAATTACAATAGTGATTGTTTCTTATCTTGAGATTTTATCTTAGAATATTTGAAATTACACAGCCACTAGGACATGTGACCCTTGATGTCCTGCTTTAGAAGCATGGCTAGTCTCTCTCTCTCTCTCTCTCTCTCTCTCTCTCTCTCTCTCTCAATAGTATTTTGCTGGCTAGCCTGGTTTTTAGCACCTGAATCTTGTGATCGGAACATAGAACGATACCCATTCTCTGATATCTGTAAAGAAAGGCTCTAATTCCAATGACCAACTTTTGAACTCTTCATGATTAAATAACCCCAGAGCCTGTCTAAGCAGTGTGGTATTTCGTTATAAACAAAGTTGTATTTCAGAAAAGGTAGATGATGATTCTACTGTGGACTTTAGATAGTTTTGATATCCTGCCTAACTAATGCAGATGGCATATGAATAAAGTACAGACTATTAGCTTCTAATTATTTAAGAAAAGTAACAATAACTTATCAATGTAAGAGAGGGTCAGAATGTTGCTACTGCATGTATTAAATGTCTTTCCAAGAACTGATCCCAGGGGTTCTGGGAAGAAAGAGCAGTATGAGTCCAAGTCCTAAAACATGGAAGAGGTTCAGCAAAGGGGCTGGTGTGTCTGAGGTGAAAGGTTCTAGTACTGAGGTGACAGTAATAGATGCTGGTCAGGTGTGAAGCTGCAAAAGGATGTCACTCCTTTTAATGCAAGTTGGGATTATTAGGTCAGTCTGATTTCTCTGTGGGTACAGAAGAAATATGCCAAAGCAAGGAATGGAGACAGGAAAAGATACTGTTTGAATCACCTCAGGGGGCTACAAGAATGATGTAGTGTAGGATGTGAATGGAGAGAGTAAAGAAACCAAATTGATTTGGGAATCTCCATGAGGCAAAGGTAGACTAAAGTGTCTGTTATGTGTCCATTTTAGTCTTCAAGAGTCTCAGTATCAAGTAAAGGACAGATAATAAACAGAAAGGTGTCCTTGAGTGTAATAAATGCCTACACAGAACCAAACACAGGACACCAGAAAGCAAGTGGAATGGAGAACCAACCCATAGGAAAACTACATACAAAGCTTTGACACTTAATAGATTGTCAGCTATTTATATTAAAGAATCATGTGTCTATAATATGTGTGTCTCTGAGTTTATTGAAGGAATGAGTCCTGCAAGGTTACACTTCAGAACATCCACATGAATAAAAATCTCTTCAGCATTTATTCAATAATGGCATATGTTTGTGATAGTAAATAAGAAACATGGATGTACTCAGTACACTTTCCTAATTAGGAGAGGTTGGTATTGATTACAATGTTTCTTGCTTGAGTGCCTGTGTGGACAGCAATGTCACTGATTAAAATAAAGAACACTGTAGGAGAAACATATTGGGGGTTGGAATAAATTCACAAGAATGGAATAGATTAAATTTGGAGGTGCCTGTGACATGTGCAAGAACAGCAGTTATTAGCAAGGATAATCATTTTTAGAAAATATCAATTATCACCTAATAACACTGGTTTAATCACATCATATCACATTAATTCCCCATACAAATTAGAGCTAGAGATTATTTGTTTCTAGATGAAATAGATACCTGAAATTAGAAATGTTTTTACAGTTTTATATAGATTAGCTACTTCCAAATGAAACAACCTGATGTTCTGTCTCCTAGGTGCTTGATAAGAATATAGGTTATATATATGAATGGACCATCATGTACTTTCCAAATATGTATGTTTTGACTAAGGTTTAAATCAGGGTGAGCTAATTTATCTACTGATACTTGATATTGCCTTATGGGGGGAAAACACTCAAAAATCCTTTGTGCCAGCTTTTAAAAACACAGTTCAACTTTCTCTTCTAGTTGATTTAATTTGTCCGGACTTATGTTAAGGTCTTTGATCCACTTGGACTTAAGTTTTGTACAAGGTGATAAGTATGGGTCTAATTTTATTCTTTTACATGTGGACATCCAGTTGAACCAGCACCATTTGTTGAAGATGCTTTTCCATTGTGCAGTTTTGGCTTCTTTGTCAAAAATTAGGTGACCATAGGTGTGCGAGTTCATTTCTGGGTTTTCAATTTGATTCCATTGACCCACTGGTCTTTTTCTATACCAATACCATGCTGTTTTTATTACTATTGCTCTGTAGTACAGCTTGAAATCTGGGATGATGATACCCCAGATGGTTTTTTTTTATTGTACAGGGTTGATTTAGGTATTCTGGGTTTTTTATTGTTCCATATGAAATTAAGAATAGCTTTTTTTCCAGGTCTAAAAAGAATTGTGTTGGTATTTTGATAGGAATTGCATTGTGTCTGTATATTGATTTTGGTAGGATGACCATTTTTAATCACATTAAATCTACTAGAAGAGAAAGTCAGAAAAACCCTTGAACTTGTTGGCACAGGTGACAGTTTCCAACAGAACACCAACATCTCATGACCTAAGACAAACAATCAATAAATGGGACCTCATGAAACTGAAAAGCTTCTGAAAGGCAAAAGACACTGTCATTCGAACAAAAGGATACCTACAGATTGGGAAAAAATCTTCACCAACCCCATATCTGACAGAGGGTTAATATCTAAAATCTACAACAAACTCAAGAAACTCAATGCCAAGAAACCAAACAATCCAATTAAAAAATGGGGGAAAGAGCTAAACAGAGAATTCACAAAGGAGGAATTCCTAAAGGCCGAGAGACACTTGAAGAAATGCTCAGCATCCTTAATCATCAGAGAAATGCAACTCAAGACGACTCTGAGATTCCATCTCACACCTGTCAGAATGGCTAAGATCAGAAGCTCATATATCAGCACATGCTGGTGAGAGTGTGGAGAAAGGGGAACCTTCCTCCATTGCTGGAGGGAGTGCAGGCTTGTGCAACCAAGGGTATGTCTCTGCCTTGGGACCCAGACATACCCTTCTGGGTATACATCCAAATGACTCCTCACCGAATCACAAGGAAGTTTCCTCATCTATGTTCGTAGCAGCTTTATTTGTAATAGCTAGAAACTGGAAACAACCCAGATGTCCCTCAACCAAAGAATGGATTATAAAACTGTGGTACATCTACACAATGGAATACTATTCAGCTATCAGAAACAATGAAATTATGCAATTTTCAGCCAAATGGATGGAAGTGGGGAGCTCATCCTGAGTGAGCTAACCCATACTCAGAAAGATGTGCATGGCATCTATTCATTTATAGTTGGATTTTAGCTATCTAGTACAGGATATCTGTACTACAATCAATGCACCAAAGGGAACATGGACATAGACTTTTTCTTTTTCTCCCTGTCAATGAGACATTTTTCCCTAGTGGTGCTGCCTTGTAGGCCCCCAGTGTATGAGGAGGCTCTTGGCACTCACATGACTGCTGAACTGGGATGGGGGACTGTTATGTAGGGACACTCCACTCCAGAGGAGTGTGATGGAAGGGTTAGGGGGTAGATGGTGGGAGGGCAGGTCTGGGAGGGGTGGAAAGAGGACACTATGATGGAGATGTAACCTGAAGCAATAAATAAATAAATAAATAAATAAAAACACAGTTCATCCGTATTTTGAAGACACAGAGTATAGTATCGGAACTGAAAGAAAATCATAGCAAATAGAAATATTTTCCTTAAGATTTTATCCATGCCAAATGAACTAACAAAACAAAGACCAGCAAAACAGCATGATTTTCGTGGAACTTACCTGGGATGGGCTGTAGTTGTAGTTCGAGGTAAATTTGTCACTACACTGAATTATGACATCATAATGCTGCAATTTGACATCTTCATTCTGAATTGTAACAGTACAAAGCACCCACTGTGACATCACAATGTTTGATCATGGCACCTCAAAATGAAATTTGACATTTAATGTTCCATTAACATCACAGTCCTCTATTGTGACACCACACTGTTGCATTTTGACATCATAAATAGTCCACATATTATAGTTAAATCAAACTCCTTCCTGATGATACATTACCAGCTACTGCCCTCATCCTTTCTCTCACCAGTTCTCTTCTTCCCAGTCTCTGGGAGCCACTACTCTGTTGTCAACTCCTGTGAAAATAAACTTCATTAGATGCTGTGTGGTTGAGGTAACATGGCTCTGGACTTCTTGCACATGGCTTATCTCAGTTAGTGGAACAGGCTTCAGTTCTACTCACACTGCCAGAAGTGACAAGGTTTTCTTGTCCCTGACTGAATACCTTTCCCATTGCCAGCTATTATATTTCTTTCTCCAGTCCACACACACTTATCTTGTTTCCATTTGTTGCTGTTGTGAATAGGACAGAAATAAACATCTGAGTTCGTATGTTCAACATATTGCTTTCACTTCTCTGCTGTACATACTCGTAATGAGACTGCTGGATCATGTGGTAGATTTAATTCTAATTGTGGCTGTTAGTTGTTTGATAATGCTTTTTCTTGTTGGAGGCAGTATCTTACTGTAGTTTGGATTTAGATTTCCGTGGTGGTCAGAGCTATGGAATTTTTTTAATGTACCCTAACAGTGGCCATGTTTATGTGTCTTTTGAGAAACATCTATCTAGATGTACAGTCTCTCATTACTTGGGTTATTTGGGGTTTGTTACTAAGTTTATGAATTCCTTATATATTGATACCAACTGCTGTGTGTAATTTGAAACTTGTTTTTCCCAGTCTGTAGATTGTTTCATTTGCTCATAGCAAATTAATATTGGAATATTTTTAGGTTTGTTTTCTGTACTTTTGGTGTTTTATCCAGCTTTTGTTTGCTCTTTTCAATATCAGAAATCATTTCCCTGGGCCTACTCATATATTTTAATTCTTTACCTATCATTGGTTTGGTAGATATATTTTAGAGTCTTGAGGTTACCATAAATTGTTTAAAAACATCTTTTATTTTAGAATAGTAGAAACATAACATAATAAGAAAGACAAGAACAAAACAAGATAGGATTAGAGAACACACTAATAAGAAAACCCCACTTGCACTGCAACGCCTGTTCCATTTGAATTGTTTGTGCTCTATTATCCTCTTCTTTCAAGAAAGCCTGTCTTTTCACATGTCTAGGTAATTATCACTGCAATTTTGTTGTTCAGTGTTCTTATGAAACAAATGGCTGGTGTATCTTGCTTATCACAGTAGAACCTTCAAGCATATTTGGATATTATAATTCAGCAGTGACTTTCATACCGTTCTGTGTCTCTTTACTTATTAATATTCCTTTCAGTTTGAAAAGCAACTCTGTGACCTTTGTAGTAGTGAATACAAACACACACATACACACACACACATACATACACACATACACACAAACACACACATATACATATACACACATACACACAAACACACACATACACACAGACCTTATTTTGTCTGGAAATATCTTTATCTCTCTTTTACGGATTTAAAAAATATTTATTTTTGGTGTGTGTGTGTATGTGTGTGTGTGTGTGTGTGTGTGTGTGTGTGTGTGTGTGTATGTGTGTCCATTTCTACAGCCACCTCTCTTACTTGTTGAAGGCTGGATTTGCTAGGCACATGCACGCATCTATTCATTTTCTTTTGTCCTTTAGTATGATGAAGATCTCATGACACTCTCCTTTGGCCTCTGAGATTTTTTTTTCTAAAAAGTCTCCTTTCAGGACAATTGCTAAAATTTGAATATCCTTTCCTAGACTGTCTTTTCTTTAACTTTTAGTTTTGAGAACCTAATTATAAGGTATTATGCTATTCTTGACTGGATTAAGTCTACTAACATTTGACCTTTCCACACCTGGTTATTTGTATCCTCCCTTAGAGTTGGGGAAGTTTTTTGTTACTGTTTGTTGTTATGTTTATTTTTTAACTAAGCTTTCTACTCCTTTGACATTCTCAAGTACTTTTGAACTTTCAAATATGTGTTGTTTAAACAAAGTTCCTGTTAGCTTTTTCTAGTTCTCATCCTCTTCTCTCTCTTTTTTTTTTTGCCTCCAGATGTACATTTTCAAGCATTCTGTGTTTGAGATCATTAATTCTTTGTTGCATTTTCTTAATCTTTCAGTTGATGACTTCTATCATATTTTTGATTTTTACTGAGTTTAGTCTTTAGTTTAAATATTTTTGCCTGTTTTGTAATTGCTTCAAATTTCTCTGTTGATTAGAATATTGAACCATTGGTCTGTGTTTTTCTCAAGCTTGTTAAATTTTGTTAAATTGTGATGCAAGCTAGGATGGAAGCTGAATTAGATATAGAACTTTAAACTCATGGAGATGGTTAGATAGTAGAATGTTAATGTCAGGTGCCAAATACGTATGGACTGGACATTGGGAATGCATGCTAAGCTTTATTACTCTCATAATTGTGGCCTAATTATTTCTATTGTTTTGTATTGTATTTGTTGTTATAAGAGAAGGAGCCATTTGTTGGACTGAAAGGGGGAGCTGTTGGGGGTAAAAGATATACCTTAAACTTAAAAAAAAAGGGAAGAGGATGGGGGTTTGAGCGGGAAGAGGGTGGGAGGGTGGGACCAGAGGGGGAGAGGGGAGGGGATTGAGACTGAGATATAACTTGAAGAAATAAAACATAAATTAAAAAAAATAATAAAATGTTCTAGACAAGTGAAAAACAAACAAACAAACAAAACAGTGGCTGTAAACATTCTATCTGGACATTTTCCCATACTCATTCCTCTTCCTTCAGTTTCTCATATGTTATCAAGTGAGGTGACTTTTGTTTGTTTTTTGAATCTCTTGGATCTTGCTCACCTGCAGTACCTGTCAGACAACGATTGGTAGGCGCATACTCTCATCTTCCTGGGCTCCCTTCACTTGTGCTTGCTTTCCCAGATCATGTAGGTTGTATATTCCGTTTCCCTTAGCCTGGAGTCACTTTCTATGGTTTTGGCACTGCGTGGTGGCACAGCATTAGATGGAGCTTGGGTCCAGAGTTGCCAGGAATTGCTTGCAGTATGGTCACTCATTCAGTACTAAAAGACAACCTACGTCCACATTTGTTCGAAGAATTCCACCAGGCCACCAATAAGAAGCCTAGGAAGAATATTTTATTCCTAGAACCCCAGTCCAAGGTGGGCTTCTGCCCACCTCATCCTCGGTTACTGGTCTATGTTTAGGTACTACAAATTTTACCCACTCCTGGGCAGAATCACTGTGGATGATTCATGGATAATGTATGGATTCATACATTATACATAGGACCACTAGCACCGCCAAGCTGTTCCACACCCTGAACCTATAGGTGTTTAAGACCAGAACCACACTGGGACAGGACTTAACTCTATATGGTCATGAAGGGCCTAGTGCTGAGGTAAATGCAAGATCTAAGGATACTGAAACTAGCTACAGATGATCCTAGCTGTAAGGACAATCTGATGTGCTGGAGCCATGTGTCCTCTGGCTCCAGAACTATTCTAGAGGTGCTGTCCACAGGCAGGCCTAGCAATGCGTACCATTAGGCTTTTCTCAAAACTTACTTGCACCAACCCCACATTAAATTCCAGAGCAAAATACTACACTTACCACACTGTTATTCCTCAGGTGAATAAGGATTTTCAGTGCGCAATGCTATTTAAACATAAAGTAGCATTGACAGAGTCAGTCCATTGTCCCCCAGGCTGATGCTTAGTTGAGTTTACATGAGGACCTACCTACACAGTCTAGTATTTGGGATGCACAGGGACGATATACCACATCATAGATGGCCATGGTGCAGGGTGACACAAAAGTTCCTCCCATTGTTGTACATGCCTTTTCTTCATGTTGGGATAGTTACAGAATTTGATCTGGGAATAGTCTGGCAGAAGCTGTGATACCCATGTTTAAGAGGTTGGTGGTGGAAATGGATTCTTGGCCATCAAGGCTGGCATTAAGCTAGATAATCTTAATCTTGATGGAAGTAAAGAGAATTAAGTGCACCTAAGTACCACTCCTGCTATAATAGAACCCAATGTCAGGCAGAGCCCCGTGACACAGAGTGCTAAGTAAGTACTCCAAAAGTGGAAGTTCCCTGTAGGGATGGACCTTCAATGTATTCAGAGGAAGGTGAAAGTTCCCAAGGCCTGTTTAATGCTACCTAGGATCAAATGGATCTCTATTCTACTGAAAGAACAAAGATTGTAGTCTCTCCTGGCTCTTACCCACCCCTCAGCTATTACAGAGCTCACAAAAAGTAAGGCAATAATGTTAGCCTGAGACAAAAAAAAAACACACAGCAACACTCTCTAGAGACATTGAACTCAAGGAGATTGGGAATGATTGTCAGTACCCCCTTCACTCCCAAGAAGGAGCTTATCATGATTTTGCAATACCAGGTGTGCCTCTGGTCTGCTTATGGTTGGACCACTTGGCGTGGACCAATCTATCTAAAGGTCAGCCATGCTTAGCCAACCGTATAATGCCAAGGCTCGAAAGCCCATCCCACCTGCCCTGCTTGTGTGTCCCCCTCCCTTGCCTAGCCCTTAAGAGCTTCAAACTTTCCAGGTTCAGGGCCATTCACAGACTCCCTGCATGGAGAACGTGTGATGGACCTTGCCTTGGCTCAAATCCCCAATTAAAGACCATTTTGCTTTTGCATCGAGTTGGAGTCTTCCTGGCTTGTCTTATGGTTTCATGAACTGGGTATTATACTACCAGTGGCCACATTTCTGCATACACTGGGGCTAATCAGGGTCTCCATTTATTAGTTCTGTAGGGCATCCAAGACCTTCAGATTCTATTGATTAGATGACAGTGTGTCTATCAATAAGGTTTAAGGTAAGGATTTCCTGGTTAGTGCCCCAGATGGCAGTCTGGCTTACCATCATGCTATCTTTGGTTGGTGTAATAAAGTTTGAGCTGCTACCACTTGCATGGAATAATTCTCTCTCCATCCCGTAAGCAGGAATTTTTTTTTTTCACATGGGACTTCAGGGAGTTAAGGGAAAGGTAACACTAGCAGCTACTCTCTTCTTTTAGCCTTCTTCAATATGACTTTTAATTTTGTAATTTTGAAGCAGGAAGTGTGATTTCTCACATACTTTGTGTAGTTTCTGTGACAGCAGTTTGGTGTATTGACTTCTCGACTTGATGTGCCTCTGGGAAGATGGGCCCTGAAGATCTTAGCTGCTGTCTCACTCTCCCTTTCCTATTTGGTCAGTTTAATTAACCTTGGAGGGCTGAGCCACGGGCACTACATTGTTTTAATCACACATGAGAAAACATTCATAGTAAAACATATTCAGTGAAAAATCTGTGATTGTTTCATCTCTCAGGAAAGTCTTAGGTGCTTAAATTGTTTAAAAAGGTCAATTTTGCATCTGCTTGTCATTCCCTTGGTCCAATTCATTCACCTGTGAGATGTGTTCCTGGAGGAGAATTGTGTTAGTGATGGGGCTAAGGAATTGACACAGAGTCACAGAATGAATGATATACTAGCTCCAGGAATCTCTTTTCACTTATAATTGACAGGTTTAGTATAACAATGGCTAAATGCAAGTCTAGAAATCTGAAGCATGCAACTAAAATCTTGGAATTCTAAATTTAGTTTTAATAAAAGTGAGGCAAATATCAGGAAAACAAATACATAGCAGATATTTTTCAAGTGAAGCCACAAACTCAACCAGCCAGCATTTATATGACAATAGTTTTCTTGCTATTCTTGAGTTAAGCATAAGTCAAGAAAACTTCATTAATCGTCAGTTGATAAATAGTCTTCTGTATGAAAGACAGTAATTTCTCAGAGAGGAGAGAGCTTTCCTAGGGCCACTGTGCTTAATTCTGACTGGGGATAAGAAGGGGCTCATAGCAGATGTACCAGTGACCTTAGGCAGCTTTTGAGTACTTGTGACCAAGAGAATCACATAAAAACTAGTTTCTTCCCGGTAGAAAAATTTGGTCAGAAGTTACTACTCCTGAAGGTAAAGCTTATCCAATTTCTTGAGATCTCTCAGTGGAGAAGATCTTATAGATGGTCCCAAATAAGATCTACAATTGTTCAAACTGGGGAGGAGGGAGGTTAGAGGTTGAGGGAGGGCTGGAAGTTAACCCACTTCATTATCTCCTTTGACATTTTCAGTAAACATATCAATCATATCTCAGAAGGGGTTTAGTGCCAACACTCTGAAACACATCTGGTTATGATTCCCAAGGGAGATTAGCCTATGCTGTGTCATTATCCTGTCAACCACTCAAAGGCCTCTTCCTGCATCAGAGGCTGAGGTTTGTCTTTATATGCCCATTTTTTTCTGACCCCCACCTGCAACTGCCATGCAATTGTCAGAATAGAGAACCATCATCACAGAGTCCTTCTTTGGAGGCTGGTCTTCTATATTGACCTCAAATTTTTTGATAGGTAGACCTTCCCAAGAGAACACAAGCTAACTTTGGGATTTAATAGTAAGCTACCACTTGGTTTATGTTTTGGGGGTCAAGGTGCTATAGTTTCTATCACTCAATCTGCTGTGAATTAATGGTTTTATACACATTTAGTTTGACTTCTTGTATCTTCACTATATATTGCTGATATATTGCTATATATCAGTAGCACACTTACAATATACTGAGAGAAGTAATGTGGATACTAAATAAAAGGGTACAAATTAACAAATACCTTCTATTAAGTCTTAGACCTACAAGTGATCAGGAAGTTATCAAGCCAAATTTTCTCATTTATATCTGGCCCAGTTGTGGACCACTGGGTAATAAATGGAAAGAGTATGTAGTTCATTATTTAATGTGACTGCTTGTGGAGTACTAGAGGTACAGGTACAAAAGTGAACATTAGTGAGCATACAGAGGCACACACTGTGCTGATAATCAAATGTCCTCAAGATGGTAAGTAAATTTTATAAAGATACAAAATTTTCTACTTGGAAAGCTTGTGGGGAGAGAGGCAAGTTCTGAGTGAATATATAAAGGGTAGATAAAGTCCTAAATGAATGTGTACTGTTGACATGAATGTGGATATGTCAAGAATACCAATGGCTCAGACTCACGGGAATGGCAAAGCCTTCCCCTGGACTGTGTGAGGATGCTGATGGTGTGTGCAGAAAATGTCAGTCTGAGCTTCTTCTAGGATGTTCAGCCTGAGACTCTGCACCTTTGAAGAGACCCTTCCCCCAACACACACACACACATGCACACACACACACACACACACACACACACACACACACACACACACACTGAGGCTGGCTAAATCTGCCTTGCCTCTTAAGCTGTATATAATAACCTTGACTCCTAGTTAAGCCATATACAATTAACCTGCCTCCTCAATTCAGATGTATAAAGTAGATATAGTGAGTTTTTAGGCTGTTGGTCCATTTCTTTTTTTTTTTTAATGTTTATTACTTCAAGTTACATCTCCATCACAGTGCCCTCTTTCCACCCATCCCAATCCCACCCTCCCACTGTCTACACCTTTCCCTTGTATCCTACTCCTCCCAAGTGGAGTGTCCCTACATATCAGTCCCCCACCCCAGTTCAGCAGTCATATGAGGGCTCAGAGCTTCCTCATATACTAGGGACCTACATGGCAGCACCACTAGGGCAAAGTGTGTCATTAACAGGTAACAAAATCTATGTTCCTGTTCCTTTTGGTGCATTGGCTGTAGTATAGTTATCCTGTACTATACGGCTAAAATCCGGTTACATGTGAATAGATGCCATGTGCATCTTTCTGAGTCTGGGTTAGCTCACACAGGATGAGCTTTTCTAGTTCCATCCATTTGGCTGCAAATTGCATGATTTCTATCAGAATGCATAGCTCACCCAATGTGAGTTCTTTCTATGAGTGCTTGTGTGTATGTCTTTTCTTCATTCTATCATCACCCTAATAATGTTTCTAGGACCCATGTGTCAAAAACCTAAAGCTTTCCACCTTTTGTCACTGAATGAGACAAATATTACTTGTGCAATTTGGATTTTTTTCCTATTTGTTTTTGTCATTTTGGTTTGTTGTTATTGCTTTCTTTTTGGACAGCGTCTTGCTGTATACTGTTGGCTGGCCTGCAACTCCCTATATAGGAAAGGCTGGATTGTAAGTCACAGAGACCCAGTTGCTTTTGCCTCTTGACTACTGGGACTAAAGACATGTACCACCATTCTTATCAAAGTACACATGCACACTGTGTGTGTGCGTGCGCTCTTGAGTGTATGTATGTGCACCACTGGCTTGCAGGAGCCCATGGAGATCAGAAATGGGTATTGGATCTCTTGGAATTTGAGTCCTAGGTAGTTTTAAGTTGGTATATGGATGCAGGAGACTTAACTTAGGTCTTCTACAGGAGTAGTCACTGCTCTTAACTTCTGAGCCATTGTTCTAGCTTCTGGATTTTTCATCAGTCAACATCTTTTTTGGCCAAATGAAATAAATCCAATAGTTTCTCTTCCACTCCAGAGTTCAGAGGAAAGACTTAGTTCTTCAACTTCAGTCTCTTTCTCTCCTGGTAGAAAAATTTGTGGAGTTCCCATAAAGAGAAAACTTATTTTTCATATTAACTTAGCTTTATTCCAAATTTAGTTTCTAAAACACCCATAACAGCTTACTAGTCAAAAATTTACATTGATAATTAAAACATTTATTTAATTTTGCTAAAAATAAAAATCACATTCTCTTCTACATTTTGGGTATTTATACATGATTCAAATGGATCTGAAAGTTCTTGGTATATTATACCCCCTCTATGAAAATTAAATATCAGTGGCTTTTATGGCATATATGATGAAAATTAATGAGAACTGTTACAGAGTGTCATCTAATAAGTCACAGCCAAAGATTCTTCAGTGTGAATTCATGTTGAGAAAAATATATGAAAATGTGATAAAAAAAACAAAAGCAAAATGAAATGGGAGGTTTAGTTCAGAGACTAATAAACTAATTATGGACATCATCAATTATCATATGGTTAAGGTCATGGAAAGTCTAGCTGTCATGTGTTTGCAATGAGTTTTCTTTAAACTGGCAGAAATCAAACCAACAGAAGCTGAAAGACTGAGAATCCAGACCACAATCCCCTCTCTTGAGATCCCACTTCCCAGACTCAGGTTCTCAACACTATGGTTGCCACTCACTGAGTCTGTCCTCTCTTTCTGTCACCTGGCTGCCAAGCAGAAAGAGGCATTTCCATGTCCTCATTCAAAAACAATCTGCATGGAAGGCATCCCAGTGCACGGAAGAATCCAAACCTGTTTCTGTGTAAGGTGCAAACACAATACTTGGCTACATAAATGAGTTACAAGGAGGCTTTATGATTTATATTACAACAATATCCAAAAATAAATTTAATCTCTGGAGGATGAAGGCATCTGTCTGCTTCCTTGGAACATGAATTCTCTCTTCACACAAACTAGGCTTCAAAAACAGGTCCAGGGCATTTGATTTTTGGACCGAAAATGTACTTTTCACAGTTTAGCCATAACTCTAAAAAGGTCTTTGTGCTTTTACCAAAAAGAAAAATAATAGAGTCTGGTCTACCAGTTAAAAGGATGATGGTGATGTGAAGAGCTCTTGAAACCCTCAAAGCTGGAGTAGAGCTGACAAGGCAGACGCCTGTCTCCTGGATCTCACCCGAATCTTCTGATTCTGTGGAACTGGAGAAAAGCAGGAGAAATCTCACCCTGCCAGTGACTCTGTAGAAGATGCTCAGCTCATAGGCCACAGTATGACTGAGAATAACAAACTTACCCATCTGTCCAAATAGGGTTTGTCAACAGGTTTCTGAGATTTTATGCACTAAAACCTATTAGATTTAAAAAATGCATTGTGTGAATTTAGGGTAAAAGCAATTATTTCATTAAAGTACAACCTTGGGAGTTGTAAATAGTAATTATGTTGACTATCTTATCTATGATTATACTTTATATAGGAGAGGCAGTTGTGTGCAGTGGGTTCAGAGAAGTAAAATGTCTGCATGAAGTAATTAATGGTTTATCATTTTAGAAAGCAAATCCCTGAATTGGTTTATATGTACACATGCCTAAATGCCCTCTTTCTCTGGGCTTCAGAAAACACTTTAAAATAAACTAAAATTTAAAAATAAATCATGGTTTTTTTTTTTAAGTATGTCTCCCTTTAAAAGAGGAAGGTGTTGTGAGGAATGGTGGAAGAAGTAGAATGCCAACAGATGCCCATGACCTAAAAGGAAGAAGTCACAGTTGACATGGATAAAAATAAAAGAGTTGTGAGCAACAACAAATTTGTTTTAATTTATTTTTATGAGTATGAGTGTTTTGTGTTTGTATGTTTGTATATATCTGTGCACCATGTGTATGCTCATGGAGGCCAAAGAGGGCAACAGAGTTACAGATAATTGTGATTCACCCCGTGGGCTGGTAACCAAACCTAGAGCAACCAGTGCTTTTAAGCAGTGATCCATCTCTAGCCCAGTGGTTCTCAACCTTCCTAATGCTGTGACCCTTTAATATACTTCCTCATGTTGTGGTGACCCCCCCCCAACACAAAATTATTTTCATTACTGCTTCATAGCTGTAATTTTGCTACTGTTATGAATAGTAGAGAAAATATTTCACATGTAGGGTATCTAATAGATGACCCCCGTGAAAGGGTTGTTTGCCCCCAAAGCAGTCATGACTCACAGGTTGAGAAACACTGTTCTAGCCTCAGACACGAAAATTTTGAGCAAAAATTTTAGAGAATGTAATTGTTCAGTGTAGAGAAGACATAACCTGGGAATCCCTTTTTAGTGTCCAATCCTAAAACAGGTCAAACTGAGGAGAGCTCTGGCTCATATCTGTCTCAACTGGAAAAAAAAAGAATAAACAAAGTCACACAAGCATATTTATAAGTTTAATAGAGATTTCTGTATCTCGTCCCTTCCTCTTTCTCCTATCAGTCTCCGCCTACCCTCTCCTGTAAATATTGAGCATCTACTAGAGACCAGGCACAATAGAAATGAAGTAAGTTAAATGTCTTTGGTTAGGGAGGATTTCATGCAAGGATCCTGTGACCTCTTCTGAAACAGCTGCTTGCATAGTTCTTGGGAGCCTCCAGAAAGAGGCATTGGGGAACCTCAGTCTTGCCTGCACTTTGCAATTTCTAGGAGAATTTCTTTGGGGGGGGGGGGGATATAGAGTCTTCCAGAAGCCAGTCAGTTCCGAATGTCAGGGAGGCTAGAAGAAATGTTTTTTTTTTCTTTTTTTCCTTTTCTTGTTTCGTTGATAGCACTTGGGAAAGATTAAGTCCACTTGGCAGGATTTTCTCCTCAAATTGCTACTCTGTTCTTTCATTTCATGATCAAAGAAAGATGTTATTGACTAAGTGGAGTGCCAAGTCAGGTGTCAGGAGTCACTGGTTCTATTTTTAGCAATTATTGATGAGAAACTTTGAATAAGCTGCTTAAATAGTCTTTATTGTAGCCCTGCTTCTTCAGTCTTCCTGGAACATTTATGTGGCCTGTTGTATTACTCAAAGATCCCCAGGGAACAGAGAATGAGAGAGAGAGAGAGAGAGAGAGAGAGAGAGAGACAGTAGGAGAGAGGGGAAGAGGAAAGGGAGAGGCAGGGGAGGAGATAAGGAAAGGGGAAAGAGAGAAGGCAGAAAGGAAGAGAGAAAAGAGATCTATTCAAGTATAGTTATCATGCAATAATGTTGGCTGATAAGTCTTCCTATGTTCATACACTGCCTGCAAGCCAGACAACCAGGAAAATGAGGGATGTGATTCATTTCAAGTTCAAAGGCCAAGGAAGAGAACCAAGGATCTCTGTGTGTAACTTAAGGCACAAGGTTGAAGGCCTGAGAACAAGAAATGTTCGAAGGCAATGGAAGAAGATGGATGTCTCAGGAGAGAGAGAGAGAGAGAGAGAGAGAGAGAGAGAGAGAGAGAGAGAGAGAGAGAGAGAGAGAACAAACTAACAAACTAGTCTGGGTCATCAATGAATTTGCTAATAAGTAATCTCCATTTGTGAGGGTGGAAGGGTGAATCTTCTGTCAGTCTGTGTATTCAAGTATATTGTCTTTTCTGACTACCCTCACAGACACATTCATAAATCATGGTTAACTGGTTACATTGGTGCCCTCTGTGCCAGTCAAATTGACAGGTAAAATAATCCATCACACCTGTTCTAAGAAGAAACATTGCTCTCTTATCTTGAGGTTCACTTGGCTTAGATTAGACCTGAAACAGATCAACCTACCAGGTAAGTCATGAAGCAAGGTGGGCACTCTCTCCATAACGAGTGAGTGCAAAGGGCTCAGTGAAGCAGATACACACTCAAGGATACCCAAAGGGTGAAGCCCTTAGAAGTGAAGGGCCCTTAAAAGAGGGCAAGATGAATGATGGAGGTGGCAGGGGTAGGGTGGAGTAATCATAAATAGGATAGAAGAAAAGTAGTGGCTAATGTTGAGATGCTGTCAAACAATGGGCTGGAACTGAGCTCCTATAAAGGAGGTTGAGAAGGGGTGGCTCTTCAGTTAAGAGCACTGGCTGCTCTTTTGGAGGGCATGAATTCAATTCTCAGCACACATCTGTAACTCCAATTCCAGGAGCCCCAACACTTTGGTCAATGTGGTCACCAGGAACTCAGATATTGTACATACATACATGCAAATAACATGCCTATCTACATAAAATGAATACTTAAACAATTTTTAAAAAGACTTTGACAAAGAAAGAGAAGTTGTAATAACCTAAGCCTTACAATGAAGTGAGTCTTATTTAGTAATTCTAGAGAAAGAATTTGAGAAAGTCAGTCAACATCTTTAGAAGTAATGCGCACACATTAGCAACAACTACACTGGCCTGGCAAGATGGCTCAGTAGGTAAAGTCACGTACCACATACCGCCAAGTCTGGTGATCTAAGTTTGATTCCCAAGAAGGTAGGAAACGATGCCTGAAAGTTGTTCTCTGACCATGTGGCACCCATGCCCCTCTCCACCCCTACAGACACACAGAACAAATGACTAAAATGTTTTATATACATTAAAAACAAGAGTAACTTCACTCCATCCTCTCTTGATGCAAGCAGCTCTGTAGCCTCAACTATTTGGGCTTCCACTGCCTCGCTTTAATGGCCTCTGCTGGCTCCATTTTGCATCATATCTCGCCATCTAGTGGCTGATCATGGTATAAAGCAAAACTTAAACCCAGATTTTCCCTACTTGGTTACAAACCTGAAGCATTAAACTTTGTGGGGATTCTGTTTATTTTTGTTACACGCTGACTTCCACCAAAGAGGATATTTGGTGGCTGAACTTTGTGCTTGGAATTTCAGATCATGACATGGCTGAGCAAGTTTCAAAGAATAAAACCAGACAAACTTATAAATTTTCAACCACTAGTTTTCTCAACATTAAAACAATAATCACTTTTCTTGGCATTTCATTAAAATTGACATTTTTATGAATTGGGCAGTCATTCTCTCATCTAGTTATTCTGGTTGGTTTGTTTTATTATTGTCTACTAAAAGCAATTTAGCTTTCATTGAATTATGTCACATGGTATAGATATTTTCCTGACTTTCCTAGCATCCCTCTTTCATTTATATTCCTTCTTTGATATTTTCGTATCACTAAAAATCATCTATGGTTCAACATGAGGCATGGCCACACTTGTAATTAAATTAGCATAATATATAAATAACATTTTCTAGAAACTTCCATTCTTTGTTCTACCTAGAATCAGATCCCTTTAAGACAGTTTAATAGAATGTTGGTACTGCAGGGAATGGCTATGCAAACAAAAGCCCATATACTGAACATGCTGAATATTCAAACAAATGGATGAGAAAACCTTTATACTGAAAGGTTTAAAGGACAATCTTAGGAGAACACAGTGTATTTTGAAACTTCATTTGACAAAATGTTGGGATTCACAAGAATTTCATTCAGTTGAATGGCTAAGAGCAGGTTTTTCTTTCTTGTCCCAGCGCTTGGTGACTGTGTTGCCTTGTGTATGTTATCTAACTTCTTTAAGTTTAATTCCCCTTAGCTTTCTTTTTTTTCTTTTAACATAATATTTTTATTGATTATTGGGGAATATTACATAATGCACCCCCATCACACCCACTTTCCAGTCCTCCAAGGTCTGCTCCCCACCCTTGCGACCTCCCTCCCCTCCAAAAAAAAAAAAAAAAGAAGAAAGAGAAAGAGAGAAAATGTCCATGTTGTATTGCCCATATACTCACTAGAGCATGGTCAAACTTCCAGTGCCAACCCTTTAGAAACTTACCCCACCCCCACCCGGACTCCACTAGAAGCTGTCAATTACTGAGTCACACTTCAGGATCCTTGTCACATTTTTTTTTAAATACTTTATTTTTTTTTAACAAACATTATCCTCTCCCTGTGAGGAAACAGTGAGGATTAGTGCAAACAGTCTGCAGGCAGGCAGCTAAACCGCTGTTGGTGCCTGAGCAAGACCAAGCCAAACCTAGAAACCTTTACCAGGAGAGATGGCTCAGCAGTTGAGAACACTGGCTGCTCTTCCAGAGGACCTGGGTTCAATTCCTAGCACCCGCATGGCAGCTAACACCTGTCTGTAACTCCAGTTCGAGGGTTTCTGACACCCTCACACAGATGTACATGCAGGCAAACACCAAGGAACATTAAAAACAAAAACAAAAAACTCAAAAAACAAAAGATAATGTTGAGAATGACAGGCCTAGAAATCTATGTTTTGCCCTTAATTTCTAATTTTGCCTATGGCATGAATCCTTGCCTACCATGAGATCCTCAGAGGGCCAGTTAAACACTGCAATCTAGAGAATATTAACGTTTGGAAGCCAATGGTATTTTATTCTAAACCAGAGAGAGAGGTGTCTGCAAAGGGGGGAGTTGAAAATCTTGAGGGCTACTCATTCTAATGCTGTGGGATACACTACAGCCAGCATGGTGCAGGAAGGAGAAAGAAGATTTAACCAACAAGTATGTCCTCAAATCACATGAAACTGTGCTGGAACTGGGACTCCTATGGAACTATCAGCCACCTGCTGTATGAGGAATTCCTCTCTACATGATGATGCAGCAGATGAGAGGAAGAGAGGGGTTGAAAGAGTCCCAGAATGGTAGGCCAATGCTCCCTGCCATTTTCCCTTTGTAGCATTTGCCAGATAGCTTACCTTAGGTCTTCTACTGAACACTGTGGAGTCGGTTTCATTGATATCCATATGGAATGATGTAAACTCTGGGGTAAATCACAACACGTGTGAAGCTATATCTTTGATGAGGTCATGCATCCAGGAATGCTTATTGGACTGTGCAGTCCTGAAATGAAGAAGGTCCCTTAAGCACAGATATGATTGCTTGAATGAGAATGGCTTCAGAGCCTCATATATGTGAATGCTTAGTCACCAGGGAATGGAACAGTCAGAGAAGGATAAGAAGGTGTGGCCTTTTTGGAGGGAGTGTGCTACTGTAGGTGGGTTGGGAGGTTTCCAATGTCCATGCCAGGCCCAGTATATCTTTCTCTGACTGAGGATCAGTATATAAGGCTGTCATCTACTGATCTAGTCTGGTTTTCAAAGATGCACATCAATGTGGTGAGTAATGCCATTCATAGAGGCATTAGGCAAATGACAGTGGCAATCAAATCTGTCTGCTTCCTACCTTGATTATGGACTAACTGTCTAAAATGACAAGCAAGATGCCAATTAAAAAAATTTTTTTATAGGAGGTGGCTTGGTTGTGGTGTCTCTTCACAACGGCATACAGTAACTAATACTTCAGGCATCCTCCTGCCCTTTCTAGCGAGCTATTCTCAGCAAAGCATGGCAATCTATATCTCACAAGTGTTTGTATATTATTTATTATAAGAATGAAGGAATCTATGTTCTCTCCCTCCTGAATCTCAGACCTACAAATGCCTGACAGAGACTACCAACCAGATATGTAAAATGCTGCACAAAATCATTGGGCAAAACCAAGTACTTGATTTTGCCTGTGTTCCTACTTTTTTTCTTCCTTCCTTCTATCCCACCCTTAGCTGTATTAGGAGTAGATTTAGCTTTGTCCCTCTGCTCTACGTGGCTTGTTCAAACTCCTACACTAGACCTTCAGAGTCTGTATCCAAGTCTGCAAGGATTCTTCAGTTCATTAGGATGAGTAACAGTGCCCTGGGAAAGGGAAATATGCATGCATATGGTCCAAGCTGAGGCAAAAAGACACATATTATCATGAGCAGGTGGAAAGGATGGAGGAGAGGAGATCGAAATTCTGGCCCTGATTCTATTGCTGCGTAGAAAAGCTAATTTGGCCATTTATTTTAGTAGCAGAGCTGAATGAGATGTCATCATTTTAGAAAACTGCAGACTCTAAGCAGTGGCAAATGAAAAAAGGTCAAAGATTCAAACGACACAATTATTAATGATGGGAAAGAAACAAAACAGATACCAAATGCTGACTTTTAACATGATCAAACTTCCATTATTGTTCAATTTTCTCTTTTGAAAATATGAGTAGCCTCAGGCTGAAAAGTGATCTGGTCCAGTCAAAACTGGAAAAATTTTTTGTTCATGGCTGTGAAAGAGGTAACTGATTTTTAAAACAGTCTTTTGAAATTACAATGTGTATTAGCATTTTCTCCAAGTGATGCATGTTGACTAAGAAGACATTAGACTGCATACTCTAAAGCAATATAACACACACACACACACACACACACATGATTTGAGGTGCATGTAATTTGAAGGCATATGATAGTTGTTTCAAAGATGTTTGATCTCTCTAAGCAAATAAAATTTGGTTATTGTTTTGCCATGCCAACTCTTTAGCAAAATAGAGTCTGGTAGTAAGAGGCCAGGAACACTACACAGTTGTTCATGTACCTAACTGAGGGGAGTATATAGTGAATCTATTGCAATTATCCCCTCTATATTTATGTATCTTACAATGCTTTCAGAAGCTTTGCCCATTAGTGGATTAATTTCATTTTCCTCCTCTCTGGATGTGGCTGCCTTTTTAACTGGTACTGGCCAGTTACAGAGTCTGGCAGAAGGGATGTTACACCAATGTCAAGTATAGTCTTCAAGTATATACTGTATTTTTTTTTCTGCTTTTGTTGTGTTCTGTTTCTGCTGTAAGAATGAACTTGGCCCAGACCAAGTTAGAGCATATACAGCACAGATAAGACTTCCCAGGTAACAATGTTTAGGTCAGCAAGTCCTCAGCCAATCTGTAGCTCCCTGCAGATGAAGCGACAGGCCAACTGATATGTATGAAGACTGATCCCTGTGATCTGGACTTCTGAACTTGCTGGACAGTGCAGAGTTCATGACGAATGGGAGATTGCTGTGGTGGTTTGCACAGTGTAATTCTAGGGATAGATAATGGATAGACTTCAAGCCAAACTGAACCAGAAAAAAACAAAGGACATCATACACTGGTAAACAGAATGACACACCAGGAAGACATAATGACTGTAGATGTTTATCGACTGAGCTCTACTGCACTCAGTTTTTATAAAAAGAGAGCAAGAAAGACAGACAACAGTACTGCTAGACATAAAGGAACAGAAGAACAGAGGATAGGCTCAGTACAATAACAGTGGTGACTTCAATAACAGATTCTGTTTGATAGGTCATCCAGAACTGCTTTTCCTCAAATAAACAAGGAACTTCAGAGTCAGGGTACACTATAGGTCAAATAGCTTTAGCAGATACGTGGCAAAGCTTCCACTCAACAACTGCAGAGTGTATATTCTTTCCATAAGCTCCTGCAACGCTCACCAAAATAGACTTTGTGTTAGGATGCAAAACATATTTTTTTCCTTTATTTTTTATTTCTTCAAGTTACATCTCAATCGCAGTCCCCTCCTTATTCCCCCTCCAGTCCCACCCTCCCACCCTCAACCCCCATCCTCTTCCCTTTTTTTTTCTTTTAAGTTTAAGGTATATCTTACCTCCCCCTACAGTTTCCCCTTTCAGTCCAACAAATGGCTCTTTCTCTTATAATAACAAATACAATACAGTACAACAGAGGTAATTAGGCCACAGTTATGAGGGTTATATGTCTTAGCGTACATTCCCAATGACCAGTCCATATGTATTTGGTACCTGACTTTAACATTCTACTATCTAAACATCTCCATGAGTTTAAAGTTCTTATCTGACTCAACATTCATACTAATTGCAACACAATTTTAAAAGTATCTTCTTAGATGTATAACACTCTCTTGACTCCTAAACAACTCAAAATTTAATTATGAGACTCTAGCTATCTGTTCTTCAATCACCTCAGAGACCTAAGAGGGATAAATATATCTTATTTTATAGGAAGTACAGGGTCTGCAGCTTCCCAAACTAAGAAATGACATACCAGTGGCTGCCTGGACAGTTCCCATTTTCTCTCCATACATTACAGCATCGATCTTCAGTCGTTTGGCCCCGCTTCTCTGACAGACATTGATTGTAGAGCAGGGGTTATGAAGGACTTGCCTACCCTGTCTTGGCAGAGCTAGGCTGTCGACTTACCTGCTTCCAGGTTTTGTCCTTTTTGGACAGCATTCTGTCTACAGTTGGAGCAAGGGGCTTTTCCTACCAAGAGATAGGCTTGCGACTAATTCAATCATCTCCCAGTGGAGATTCTTCAATGCTCATCTTCTACTTGGGGTAGAATAGGGGTGCTGTCAGGAGTTGATATGTCTCAATATAAAAATATCTAAAGTTATGAAAACATCTTTGAATGCCATATTCTGCAGATCTCTTGAGGTTTTTGAAGAGGCCCTATCTATCTCTTATATTAGGATAAGCAGATGTTGCTTGTCTCTTAGCAGTTTTATTTCTGATTAGCTTAGGAAATAGCTATAATAGGCTGTCATAGTACCTAACAGAATGACCGGCTTGCATAACTATTAGTTTGCATTTCTTAATTATCCTAAACAGTTTATGACAATTAGTAGTAAAAGGCCGAAACATCACATTTCATTTTTTTTCTTTACCTCCTAATCCTTCCATCCCATTTCTCTCTGGTGGGGTGTCCTTATATAACAGTCCCTTATCTCAGTTGAGAGGTCATATGAGGGCCAAGAGCCTCCTCATTCATTGGGGGTCTACGAGGCAGTACCACAAGTGAAAAGTGTCTCATTGCTCAGGAGAGAGAACTAAAAAACAAACAAACAATAATCAGACACACAAATAAAAAAGAATAAAAAATAGAAAATAAATAAATAAATAAATAAATAAAAATAAAAAATAAAAAGTCTATGTCCAAGTTCCATTGGTGTGTTACTTTAGTATCAATATCTTGTACTATATAGCTAAAATCCTACTATAAGTGAATAGATGCCTATGCATCCTTCTGAGTCTGTGTTACCTCACTCAGGATGAGCTTTCCTAGTTCCATCCATTTGGCTGCAAATTGCATAATTTCATTGTTCCTGATAGCTGAATAATATTCCATTGTGTAGATGTACCACAGTTTTTTAACCCATTCTTTGGTTGAGGGACATCTGGATTGTTTCCAGTCTAGCTATTACAAATAAGGCTGCTATAAACATAGATGAGGAAACTTCCTTATAATTCCATGAAGAGGCATTTGGGTGTATACCCAGAAGTGGTATGGCTGGGTCCTGAGGCAAAGCTATTCCAAGTTTTCTAAGATATCGCCAGACTGACCTCCATAGTGGTTGCACAAGCCTGCATTCCCACCAGCAATGGAGTAGAGTACCCCTTTCTCCACACCCTTGCCAACATGTGCTGTCATTTGAGTTTTTGATCCTAGCCATTCTGACAGGTGTGAGATGGAATCTCAGTGTCGTCTTGAGTTGCATTTCTCTGATGATTAAGGATGTTGAGCATTTCTTCAAGTGCCTCTCAGCCATTAGGGATTCCTCCTTTGTGAATTCTCTATTTAGCTCTGTCCCCCATTTTTTGATTGGATTATTTGGTTTCTTGGCATTTAATTTCTTGAGTTCTTTGTAGATTTTGGATATTAGCCCTCTGTCAGATATGGGGTTGGTGAAGATTTTCTCCCAGTCTGTAGGCTGCCGTTTTGTTCGAATGACAGTGTCCTTTGCCTTACAGAAGCTTTTCAGTTTCATGAGGTCCCATTTATTGATTGTTGATCTCAAGTCCTGAGCTGTTGGTGTTCTGTTCAGGAAGTTGTCACCTGTGCCAATTAGTTCGAGGGTTTCTCCCACTTCATCTTCTAGTAGATTTAGTGTGACCTGCCTTATGTTAAGGTCTTTGATCCACTTGGACTTAAGTTTTGTACAAGGTGATAAGTATGGGTCTAGCTTCATTCTGTTACAAATGGACATCCAGTTGGACCAGCACCATTTGTTGAAGATGCTGTCCTTCTTCCATTGTGCCGTTTTGGCTTCTTTGTCAAAAATTAGGTGGCCATAAGTGTGTGGGTCTATTTCTGGATCTTCAATTCGATTCCATTGATCTACTGGTCTGTTTCTATACCAATACCATGCTGTTTTTTACAACTATTGCTCTGTATTTTAACAAATAGTTAAGAAATAATTTTATATTCACTTATATGGTGACGTAATGAAAGTAGCAATCAACAGAAATAGAAAACTATGGAAACACAAGGAAATCAAAACAATCCACTTTTGAGCAATCAAAGGATTGTTGAAGAAATGTGGGTAGAGTATTACAGAGTCTCTAGATTGACATGAAAATGAAAACAGTTTGTCAGAACCTGGAGGGTACAGATAAGGCAGTTTATAGCAATAGTGTCTACATTAGAAATCATAGAAGTCAAGTAAATAATGATTCATTCAAAAGCCTTAGAAACAGGAACTTAGCATAACCATCCTATGAAAAACTCCACCTAGCAGAGAGTCACAGACCCTGCTGCTTGTTAGTGAAATACCTTACCCTAGATAGGGTGCCATGTCAAGACCCAGTACAAGATGAAGCTCTTAGCCCTCATGTGACTGATGAACTGAAGGGGTTTGATGCATAAGGACTCCCCTCATCTGAGGAGAAGTAGAGGATAGAGACAAGGAAGAAGGAGGAAGGAATCTGGAGGGGAGAAGGAAGGGGACTTTGATCAAGATGTAACTTGAAAAAATAAATTAATAATAAAAAAGAAAAAAAAGCCTTAGAAAAATGAGAATAAGCCAAATCCATAATTAGTAGGAAGAAATAAATAAAAAACCTCAGAGATAATATTTAAAGTGATAAAGTGATGTATTTTTGTGTCAAGTTGATAAAGGGCAGAGTTATGACTGTTCATCTCAATTGTTAATTTGATGAGATTTAGAAAAACCTGGAAGATAGCTGCTAAGCATGCATGTTTCTCAACAAAGAAAATCCCAGACATCAGAAAAATCACTGAATATTTTATGAGGCTTTCCAAGAAATAACCCCAATGCTTCTCAAACTATTCTATAAAACAAAAAGAGAAGCAATGCTTCCAGATTCATTCAACCAGGCCATATACCAAAACTGGATACAAATGCAATGAGGAGTGAATAGTGTTGATTAATATCCTGGACAAGCCTAGACCCAAATACAGTCAACAAAAGGCTTGCAAACTGCACTCAAGAGCACATTTGGAAGATCATACCCCTTGGCCAACTTTGTTTTATTCGATGGATGCAAAAATAGTTCAACTTATGCAAACCAATAAATATAATGAGGACACAAACGGATTCAAGAAGAAGTCACATGTCCTCTTCAATAGAGGGACAAAATGATTTGGCAAAATTCAAAATCTCTTCATGATAAAAGCTCCCTAATATTAAGAATATAAATATAGTAATAAAGCTGTATACATTCAGCAAATAAGTAGACATTATAATTTTAAAGAGAGAAAACAAAAATATTTCCCTACAAAATTAGAAATGAGATAAAGGTGGGTACTAGTATGACTTTTATCCAGTAAAATAATTGACATTTTAGTAAGAACAAAGAAGCAAGAAAATGATCAGAAAGGAATATGAATATGAAGGAAGAAGTTAATTCATATTTGTTTGCATATCATTTGATTATAATTTTAGAATACTCTGAAGACTCCACCAAAAGACTTTGAATTCTGTTGTACAAATTCTGTAAAAGGTCATGATTCAAATTTAACATACATAAATCAGTAACATATTTGTATATCAGTAACAAACCTACTGAGAAAGAGATTAGGGAAATTATCTCACTTGTGTGTATGTGTGTCTTGTGTATGTGCCTTTAAGATGTCATTGAGAGACCCATTTCTTTATATTCTAGACAGAAAACTAAGTAACAATTAATTCATAAAAGAATAGCACCAGAATGTATAAAATACCTAGAAATAAAGCTTAATGAAGTTGCTTAAAGATTTTTATGATGAAAATCACAGAAATGGAAAAAAGTCCTAAAAAAATACAACTGACCCTGAATATATGCAGCAATCATAAATGGAAAGAACAATGCTAGAGTTACTCAGTGCTTGATATATAAGTAGACTCTAAAGGGCAAGTAACACAGCATAGTGGTACTGGCATATAAACAGATATGCAGATCAATTGGATCAAATAGAAGTCGAGAAGTAAATACATGAAGCTATAGCCCACCTGGTCCTCAATAAAGGTATCAAAAACAAACATTAGAGAAATGTTTATTTTTAACATTTAAATTTAACATTTAGCCTCTTTAACAAATGATACTGGAATCACCAGGCATGGTGAGTACATACCTGTAATCCCAGAACTTGAGAGACAGAAGCAGAGGCAGAGGCAGAAAGATTACAAATTCAGTGCCATCCTGGCCTACATAGAGTTCCATTCTAGCTTGGGTTACATAGTAAGATCCACTCTCAATCAATCAATCAATCAATCAATCAGTCAATCAATAGTATATATATATATATATATGTATATATATATATATAGTTAATTAGTTAGTTAGTTAGTTAGTTAGTTAGATAAACAGATAGATAAAATGGTGTTGGAAAGCTTGGTGGCCACATATAGACTCTAGAGCCTTTATCTTATCCTGTATCAAAGGAACTCGGTTAACAAATGAGTAAGATATTAGTAGTGTATGGACTAAACGCTTCAGGTTTCACTTCATACAACAAAAGGCTGGGCATCAAAAGCCCAAGATTCACAGCCCCTTGGGAAGTAGATTTCACTGTTTAGAATATTAAAGTGAGGGCTAACAATCTTCTGCCATTGAAGTTGTGGAAAGCAAATTAGTTACTTTGGTTTAATACAACACAAATACATTATAAATTGCCTTAGGACCCAAGAGGAATATCCTGGTTTATTTAGTTAAGAAGTCTCAGCATGGGTAAGCCAGGTAATCATACAGTGTCTGCAGGAACAACAACTGCTCCAAACACAGCTTGTTTCTCTCTTTTGGCTTCATTCTTAGGCTGGCTGTCTCCAAGAGGAAGCAATGTGGCCTCCAGAAGTTCCAGGATCATATTCTGTCTGATTAGCAACCCTAGAGAAATGAGAGTTGTTATTTTGCAAACATTCCAGAAATATTCTTAGGATTAGCTCTGTTTCATTTGGCACAAGCCACACAAACACCCTGAGACTGTCCCTGTGGCTTAGAGATGAGATGCTTTTAGTGACTACCTCTGTGACCAATGAAAAGTCACATCTATGACTTAGATCAAAATTGGAGTCAACCTCATTGGAAGATGTAAAATGATATTGCATCTGATAGAGTTCTGCAGAATGAAGTAGGGGAGTAGTAAACAAAAGACAAGAGAAACAATGTTGGAAAGATGAAATTCACCAAATTCCTGTGATTGATGATGTCCTATAAGGGATGTTTAAGGCTTTTGCAACTGGCAAAAGAGGTTGGACTGCCTGATTTGTAAGAACTTGTCTGACCCTCAGCATCCTTTGAATAAGCAGAGCTTGATTCATACAGTAGAAAGATACTGGCATACTAAACAGCTTGAGGTGAGTACAAAATGATCTGCTTGTGATAACACAGAACAGGAGATAAACGTAGCTAGAACATGATCTGCAATCAGAATGAGCTTGAGTTGCAGAACTGGCCCAGCAGGAATTCCCAGCCTGGAGGGGTTTTTGAGAAAACACTGACCCCTTTAACAAAACTCCAGAACAATTATAACCAAACACCTAGAGGCCACATGATACTCATTGATGACAAGGAATCCCTCACTCTGAAGCTGTCTATCATTTGCTTCTTCAAACATTGATGCTTGAGTGGGGGGTTATGGATGTTTTATTCAAATAATCTCTGGTTCCCAAGCTTTGAGCATCTTGCTGTCTTCCCATGACTCTAAGTGTTAAACAAGTGAAAGTGTTTTGATATATTGTCTTTCTCAGGTTAATCCTTGCACTTTAATATGACTCTTTGATACAACACACACTACCTGAATCTAAACTGGAATTTATAGCTTTGTCACAAGAAGAAAATGGAAAATGGGTACGCTCCCCTCCCCCATTACCAACAGTCATTTCTTTTCACACAGTACCTAGAAAGTCTCCTTCAAGCAAGAAGTTAGGGGCTGTTCTCAGAAGATGGTGATGAGAAAAAAGGGAGATGCTGGCCTAACTTGGTTCCAGGGAGAGTCAGTGCCTTGCCAGAGGTAAGGAGAGTGGGCAATTGCAACAAAGAATTTAATGAACTGATCAGAACATTTATATGTGGTATTATTGAGCTCAGATGATCAAGCAAAGTGAGTTCGTGGAGTGAGTGGAATTCTTTATTTCCCAAAGGAATACAGCTTGCCAAGATGGAGACTGCAAGTTGTTGACATTTTTTTAAATTTATTTTATTTGAGTTCTTGTCCCTCTACCTCTCTTCCAACCCTCATTACTTCTACCCCCCCCCCAACACTAGGTAGTAGAGAAAGAAGTTTAGAGGGGAAAGGGATATAGGTCTCATTAGACTACTTCTTGCCAAATAGGGAACCTTGGGTTCTTTGGGATCATTCCAATCTTGGTAGTCAGGATATCCAGCAGTAGCCCAAAGCAGTGATAGCAAATGCAGCAGCAGGGAGAGCAGCAACCACCCCAGGCCCTCTTGGGATTCTGGCATTTATGCCCTCTCATGAGATCTCAGAATTAAAACTATCTTCAGCCTGCCAAACCATGTCCCTGCTAAAGCACAGGACAATCATAGTTAATGGCTGTGAACAAACTGAAACAGCCCCATATCCCACAGTTAGGATTAAAGCAAAAACATATTCATATAACATAACTGGGGTTTTTAAAGAAACAAAAATCCTCACTACCGTAAGTGCTGTTTAAAAAACTCATTAATTGAGGATGTTTATTGATAAGCATTACCATGAAATTTCAGTTGGTTTTGGATGATAAATATTATTTATGTCTAAGAATTGTGTGTGAGTCTAAAAGTCTATGTGAGTCCATATGTCTGTGGTAGGTTTGTATGTGTGTGTATGTTAGTGTCATCTTCAGAGAAGGAAGGGTGAGTAAAAGTAGACCTCTGAGATCTACAGGCGGAGCACCATCAGCCAAGGCAGCTTGCTTCATTCTGCACTGAACAGTAAATGTTGGTATTGAGGCAGTAAGATATTGTGACATCAGGCTAAGAGAGTGCAATGTTCTGCTTCCTCGGCTGAAACTTTAGTTATTAAAGATTTGTGTTGGGCACGCCCATTGCCAACAAAGGCAATGCTTTCTACTCTTGCCTAGAATGACTGTGGCTTTGGTTTCTTTTATAACCATCTCATTTGTGATACATTATTTTCACTACATAAAATGTGATGTCTCCCTTTTGAGCATATGCTATTAGGTGAAGAGAGCACATTCTATTTGATATAATTATTAAAATATTAAAATACCTAGTGTTATTTGAATGTTTACCATGTGGAAAATACTGTTCTTTATTTTAGTGTTTATTATTCATAATACTCTACATTAACTTCTCCAGAAAATGTGTCATTACTATTACCAATCCTGTTTTGTAGATGAGGGAACTAGGAACAAAGTGTTTTGATATCACCTGAAGCCCTCACACCTAGCAAATGACAAAGGTCAGGTGTGAATTCAAGTGGCATGGCAGCTCAAAACTAATCACCCCACTATAAACACATGCGATTGGCAGCCATTGTGATGCTCACAGTGAACACCTCTCCCCACAACTAAATCTCACAACCTCTTCCTCTTGTAGGCGTGTTGGTCCTGCACTTGTTAAGGAACAGAATGAAGGAAAAAAATTATGAAGCATTGTTTCTGAGGTTGGGTTATACGAAGACTGGCTTCCATCATGTCCTTCCTGTCTCTCTGTCTCCACCTCACTCTAATGAAAAACAAAGACAAACAAACAAACAAAACAAAACAAAAAACAAAACAGATGTCTTGTCTTTCGGTACACTGCACAGCAGAGATGCACATGAGGCATGCTGAGCAACTGAGGCCTCGGCCTAACAGCCCGTGTGGCTCTGAATCTGAGCAGCACCTGATCATGTGTACTAGAAATGAAATTGACTGACATGCCCAAAGTCCCACCTGAGGTCTTCTCTGCAACCACAAGAGAGGTGCTGGGAAAGAGGCACACAGCTGAACCACATCAGAATTCTTAGTCCACTGGAACGGGTGTGGGGGGGGAGGTTTTAATTTTGCTAAATTGCCATTTTCATGAAAGTATAATATATGCTTTGAGCACATCCATCCCACACCCCTGCCTTCTCCTTCCTCACCCAGTCCCTTCTGACTAATCCTTTCTTTGTCAATTTTGCTTCTGCTTTCAAAGCATGGGTATAAATATAGTTTTATGTATCTAGAAAGTTTAGGTTCCACGTGTGAGGGGAAACATGGGGTATGTATCTTTCTTAGGGTGATGGTTGGTTGCAACAAATTAGAATCACCCAAAAAGGGGGTTTTACCTGATTGGCTTAATCAGTGTGGGAAGACACATCCCAAGTATAGGTGGCATTTTCTGGTAGCATCACTGATAGAAGACGGCATGGGTAGAGGGAGATTACTCACCTTTTGTTCCCTTGATCTTGCCTGCCTTGTCTCCCTCTTGCTTTGGATTGGGTTATGCCCTTCCTCAGTCTTTGTTTATGATGACATCCCAGAGAGTGATTACACCTGATTCCAGTAGGGCAGTTTGTTCCCCTTTGGGAGTTTTTGCAAGGCAGCTGTAAAGTGTTGAGCTCTCTCTGGGTGGAACTACCTTCCCATTGGATACACTGCTTCTCCCGGCTTTTCAGCTTTTCTGTCCAACCAGTTCCTAAAGTCAGGAGACTGTCAAGGTCTTCTGTATGGACTAGTGAGAAAATACAAAATTTTCTTTTTTTGTTTCTTGGGTGACTATCAATCAAGGTTTAAACCTGCAAGCCCAAGAACAGGTAGTGATGGGATTTTCTATAATATTTAGCAGGCTTTCAAGGAGTCTAACTATCTGGTATTGAAAGCACCTCAACTGAGCATTTAAAAAAAAAAAGTGTTTATGCTCTTGGTCTCTGAAAAATGCTGTGGGCATGCTCTCCTAGCAGTGGCATCCTGCATTCCCACAGGAACTCCCCAGATGGCAGAAATTGAGGGCACGTGAATAGGGGTCAGACTTCCAAAGAACGCAGTAAGTAAGCATATTGGGATGCAGCAAAATGATTTTCATTCCTTAAAGGGCTGAGAAATGCTTTGTGCTTGAGATGATTAATATTGCCAACTTGACAGGCCTCAGTGACAAATCTCTTGGGTGTCTATGGGGGTTTTTAGATTAGGCACTTGAGGTTAGAAGGTCTATTCAGAATGGAGTAGCATCATTCTATAGGCATACTCATGGCTTGAATGGGAAGGAGAAAGTGAGCTGAGCATCCACATTCACTGCTTTCTGATTGCTGATGGTAGATGCATTGTTCCTGTTGCCTGACCGCTTCATTCTCGTACTGCCAAGGTGCGTTCACCACTATGCACTGCATCCTCTCAAACCTTTAAGCAGAAAGAAAACCTTTCTCCTGTAATTTGCTTATTGTTAGATATTTTTCATAACAAGAAGAAAAGCAATTTATACATACTTTTAGTGATATATTATATGTTTTTATAAAAAAATACATTATTTTTTTACAGAAAGACAAAAGGAGATTATAGGTTAAAGCTTGCAGAAATTGATGGGTCATAGAACACTTGTCCTCAAACCAGGATGACTTTGAGATCTGATACCTGAGGGTTATCATAAGGAAATGTAGTGGTTTTTAAAGGAATTTTTATTATTTAATTTATCTATTATTTTATTTATTTATATGTATAAATGCTTTGCCTATATGTATGCATGTGTACTATGTGCATTTCTGGTGTCCATGGATACCACAAGAGGACATTTGATCTCCTAGAACTGGAGTTCCAGATGATTGCAAGCTGCCATGTGGGTGTTGAGAACTGAACATGGGTGCTCTGTAGGAGCAAAAAGTGTTCTTCACCACTGAGCTATCTTGCTAGCCTTGTGATTTTAAGTTCTAAACCTGTAGCAAAAATATAGTTAAAAATCAAACAACCTCTAAGTGTGGAAAATCAGTGTCCGTTATTCTGTTATATATATTAAACTATTATAATTGTCTTAGTGTTCACCTTTCCTCATTGCAAGGAGATGCATGAATGGTATCTTTATGAATACTTTCTGTCCTTCTGGGCTGAAATAAAGAGCTCTGAGTCCATTCAAATTTCAGCACCTGCTTTGTTTCTTCATAGCTGTTTGCATTTGACATGTTTTGAATGTAAATTCATATGCTGCTTCTTAGGATTTAAGTCATCTTTTAGTCATCATATTTGAGTTGATTTCTCACAAAGTGTTCATGCTGACATGTGTACTATGATTTCTGTCTGAAAATATCTACTCTTGAATTTGTTGATGTAAAGGAAAATTAGTGGTTTCCATATTTAAGATAACTACTTGTCTATCTAAACTGACCAGAACAATTTTCAAAAACAAAAAGTGAAGATTTTCATACTTTTATATTGGGTTGTTTACCAAGTGTCATATTACATATGGTCAAATGCTAAATCAATAATTCCTTTGTTATTTAAAATACTTCACATTATGTTATGACCACAATTTCATATGGATGTGATCTAATACAGAGCTAGCTGGGTTCATAGCAGTGTCATGGCCTAGCTGAATATCTTGCTTCCTAATTCTGGTTCCTCTGCCGATCTCACATTGGCAAATGACCCTGCTAATGTCACAGCAATCCATCAAAGAGCTAGTGGTTCCTTTTCCATTATCCTTTCTGCCCAGCCCTCCAGATTTCCCACCTCTGTATATAATTGATCTCAGACACTGCTGTGCTCCACTCTAGGTTGTGTGCCTATGGTACTCTGCACTGTGAAAGAGCCAGAGGAATCTCTTTAAAACTTACAAATCTGATTCAGATACTTTCCAGTTTAATTTCTTTTAATAGCTTTCCACAACTTTATTCCTACATGTTCTTGCATTGTGGACTACTATTTTGATTCAAATGACATTTTCTCTTATTAATAAGAACTTGGCTCAAATAATGAAAATATCAATAAAATTGTGAGGAAAACATATGATGAACTTTCATCAACCACTACCAGTACATGATTACCAGTATGTGACTAATCTTGTTTGTGGTTTTTCCATTCTTCTCATCCAGAACCACTTGCTGGTTCTGTTGAAGGCAGATTTCAGGATCCCCTCCCCCCCTCGGGGATACTAACCCTAATTCTTGTACTTCATTTACAGTCTGTACTCAGGGGTTTACACTCTTTAACTTGGGAAATGTGCTTTTGGAGTCCAAGAGAGCAAATTATTAGGTTTCTGATTTCAAGGTGGGTTTTTACCCACATTCCCATTACTTAGCTTCGAAAGATCAAATTTATGTTGATGAAGAATTGGGAAGGCTATAGCATAATATAAAGGTAGTTGGTTATCCTATCCCAGGTGTCAAAAATGATAAAAAGCCAGTTAGAAAGGAGACAACGGAGTGTAGATGTCTAGACATACATAAAATCCCAATAAAGAGGCAAGTTCTGGGGGTCAAGACAGATTAGAAAATGAACTTTTGGGGTATATGCAGCCTAAGAAGAGAGGGTGTCTAAGTCATCATGTACATTCAAATTTTAGGAATTATTTCATGACATCCAGGTGTCTGAGTAATGGTGCAGGAGTGAGTGGCTGGTTTGTCAAATCATAAATAAAATGTTTTTGGGGAGACTTAGTACTGGAGAGAAAGCTGGAGGTTCTGGAGGACAAGAAGAGAGTCTTCGAAAGAGTGTAGAGAAGCAGACATCTTCAAGGGTGATAGCAAGTGAGAGTCAGTGGCTAATGTCCTCTCACTCTTGACCCTGTAACATTTTGAATCAACCCAAAGAAAGAGAAGAAAGGAAACAATACAGTAAGATGTCTTGCATTCATTGCTTTGCTACCAGGTACAAAAGCAGACTGCTAGAAATTTCATTTATTTGCTGTGCTGGCTAGTTTTATGTCAACTTGCCACAAGCTGGAGTCACGTGAGAGAAAGGAACCTCAACTGAGAAATTGTCTCTATAAGATTAGATTGTAGACAAGCCTGTAGGGCATTTTCTTAATTAGAAATTGACATGGGAGGGCCCAGCCTACTGTGGGTGGTTCTATTCCTGGGTTAGTGGTCTTGGGTTCTAAAAGAAAGCAGGTTAAGCAAGCTATGGAAAGCCAGTAAGGAATACTCCTTCATGGTCTCTGCATCAGCTACTGCCTTCACTTTCTCACCCCGCTTGAGGTTCTTGGCTTCCCTCAATGGACTGTGATTCAGGAAGTAAGCCGAATAGACTCTTTCCTCCATAAGTTGCTTTTGTTCGTGGAATTTCATCTGAGCAATAGAAACCCAGCTAAGACATTTGTAACAAAACAAAACAACAAAACCACACTTCTTTCTTTCTCCTTAGTTTAAGCTCACTCCATAGGGGTAAAAAACAGTATCTCAGATTTTCTCTTTCTAGTATTCTTTTCTGTAATGCCACACTTCTGCTCAAGATGACTGTTTTTATGTAGAATACAGTCTGGTGGGCACTACTGGGAGTTTTTCACAGACATGGATCTATTGGTAGCTCAAAAGGAGAAAAAAAAGTTTTGATGGTGGTGGTGGCAGTGGTAGGTTTTGTTTTGTTTTGTTGTCTCATAGCTTATCCCAGAACACTACGGTGACTATAAGAGAACTTTGCACTGTTATCTTCCTACTGATGACTATGGTTTTAGCATAGAGTAACCTGAATTTTCTGGCTTCAGTTTCATGAGTACATTGGACTTAGCATCAGCCAGTCTTTCTATGCTAAGGGAAAATGAGAGCAATGTTCCCCAAAGGCATGAAGAACCTAAACAGGCTGAAATAATCCTATGAGTTACCTACAAGTACCAAAGAAGGAACTCACTACACAAATATTTAATAAATGCTTGTTTAAATGAGTGAAAGAAAAAGGTTATCATAAATAGAAAGACCAAAGCCAATGTCTGCATGGTGGTTTCCACCTACAATACTGGCACTCTGTAATTTGAGGAAGATGGACCATAAAATTGAGGCCAGTGTTAGCTATGTGGTGAGACCTTGCCTGAGAAACAAAACAAAACAAAATCTAAGAGCAGGAGTGATTGAAACAATACTGCAATGTCTGTATGTTGATTCCACAATTTCTTCACTACTTTCTTAACTGAGCAAGAATTTGGAAATGAGCACTCTAACCTGATAGCAGCTATTTATTAAGATGGCTCTGTAGTTTGAGTAAAGTGGCACATCCTCCTGAAGTCCCATGTACTAAAGGTTTCATCTTCATGATGATTATTTTAGGATGTTTTGTGGATTATTAAGGGGGTGGGGCTTGTGGGAAATCCTTAATACTGTAGGTTGCTTGGCAAAGTGGTTTGGGGGAACTTGTCTCTCTCTGTATTTTTTCCCCTTCCTAGCTCAAGAGATCAAACATGTTGCTCTACCCTTCTTCATTCTGTTAATGCCATCACAAAGAACTAAAGCAACAATTTGTTCTATATTAAAGTAGAGTCTCCAAAATTAGAAGTCAAAAGTCCCTAGTCTTCTTCTATTTATCAGTTAATCATCTCCAGTATTTTATCATAGTAATGAAAATCTGACTATCACAGATAATAAGTAGATGGATAGTTATGGCACATTATATGCAGGATTTATGAATTTTAATGGTGCCTCTATCCAGTTTTTAAGAATTAAAGTCTCATAAAAAAATCTAATGAGTTCATCAGTAGCAAGAATGGAAAAAGTTAGGAGATATTTGTACTTTGAATAAGCAATCTAGTCAGTTCTAAGTGGTGGGTGAATTTATTAGGGTTCACATATCCTGAAACCCTTTTCATTTTATATAAAATTTCTGACATATGTTTAGATAGTCATATATATTTAAGTGCCCACTAAGTCTGTGGATATTGCTATTTGTATTCCCCAAGACAGATTATCATATGCATGAATACATTAGTCATGTTTACACAGTTGATCAGTCGCATGCAAGAATATCAACAAATACTTGCTGCATGAACAAATAAATGAAGCATGAGTGATGGTTTTGGTGAACATGAGCAGTAGACACACCCACTTTTGAGTATATAATGTTATTTTTAAGGTTTGATTTCATGCTTTACATAGGTTAATATTCCATATTCAAATTACCTTGCATTGTATATTTCTCTTTTCCTAGCCATTACCATGCATGTTGATAACAACAGCCAACATATATTGCATTTTACTGTGTTCCAGACAGTTCACTTAGTCAGTGTAACAAGTCTGGGATGTACTATCATTCTACACAATTGGATCAGGGAAGAGCTCTTTGCTTGCAGAGTGCCAGACTTACCCCTGGCAGTAGGATTTCTCAGTGTGTATATTAGCTAAGAAGTGTATAGGTCTTTTCTTAGGGGATGCTTAATCTCTGTTTTATCTTTTAGAGTATAAATTCCATGATACTGCTTTATACACTCCACCTTAACATAAGCTTTGCTTGTATATTTGTGTGTGTTGAATGAAGCAAAGGATTAATTAGTTAATTTCTTTAGTACACCATGATAGATACTGTGATAGGTATCAGGGTATACAGAGTATTCCTTTTGTGTATGGATATGTGTGTGTGTGTGTGTGTGTGTGTGTGTTTGTACATGTAACCAAACACATGTGTGAGAGCGCACATGCTTGTATGCATGGCAAGTGTATGCATATGCATGTGGAGCTCTAAGTTGTTGAGGATTCTCTTCCATCACTCTTCTACCTTAGTCCTTGAGGCTAAGTCTCTCAATCGAACCCAGAGCTCAACAATATGGCTAGTATCACTCCTCAACTTACTCTGGTGATCAAGCAAGACTTGGAATTACAGGCTGGCCAGCATGATCATTTGACATTTATGTGGTTCCTGGGGAACTAAACTTCACACTGTGAGGTAAGAAGAGACTTTAACCACTGAGCCATCCACCCAGCCTGTGAGTTTCTAAGTTCTTTAAGACATGTCAGCTCCTGACAGCACCCCCTATTCTACTCCAAGTAGAAGATGAGCATCGAAGAATCTCCAGTGGGAGATGATTGAATTGGTGGTAAGCCATTCTCTTGGCAAGAAAAACCACTTGCTTCAACTGTAGACAGACTTCTGTCCAAAAAGGACAAAACTTGGAAGCAGATAAGTCGACAGCCTAGCTCTGCCAAGACAGGGTAGGTAAGTCCTTCATAATTCCTGCTCTACAACCAATGTCTGTCAGAGAAATGGGGCCAAATGTCTGAAGATTGATGCTGTAATGTATGGAGAGAAAATGGGAACTGTCCAGGCAGCCACTGGTATGTCATTTTTTAGTTTTGGAAGCTGCAGGCCCTGCACTTCCTATATAATCAGATATATTTATCCCTCTCAGGTCTCTGAGGTGGTTGAAGAACAGATAGCTAGAGTCTCATAGTTAAATTTTGAGTTGTTTAGGAATCAAGAGGGTGTTCTGGATCTAAGAAGATATTTTTAAAATTATGAGGCAAGTTAGTATGAAAGCTGAGTTAGATATAGAACTTTAAACTCATGGAGATGGTTAGATAGTAGAATGTTAAAGTCAGGTGCCAAATACATATGGACTGGACATTGGGAATGTATGCTAAGCCATATAACTCTTATAATTGTGTCGTATTTATTTTTGTTGTATTGTATTGTATTTATAGTTATAAGAAAAAGAAACATTTTTTGGACTGAAAGGGAGAGCTGTTGGGGGGAAAAAGAAATACCTTTATCTAAAAAAAAATGAAGAAGAGAAGAGGATGGGGGGGTTGATGGGGAGGAGGGTGGAAGGGTGGGACTGGAGGGGCGAGTAGGGAGGGGATTGTGATTGAGATGTAACTTGAAGAAATAAAAAATAAATTATTAAAAAAAAAGAAAGTCTCAACAGAGACTCACTGCTCTGAGAAGTGCCTGGGAAGACATCTGAAAGACCTTATGAGACCACAGATGTCAGCCCAAACTACTATACCCAGCAAAACTTTTAATCACCATGGATGGAGAAAACAAGATATTCCACAACAAAACCAAATTTAAACAGTACCTATCTACAAACCCAGCCCTACAGAAAGTGCTAAAAAGAAAATTCCAAACCAAGGAGGCTAACTACACACAGGAAAACACAGGAAATAATAATCTCAAAACCAAAAGAAAATAAATATACACTCATACACTCTACCACCACTAACATTAAAATAACAGGAATTTATTGGTCACTAATATCTCTCAACATCAATGGACTCAATTCCACAATAAAAAGACTCAAACTAATGGAATGAATTCAAAAACATGATTCAACATTCTGCTGCATACAAGAAACACACCTCAGCCACAAAGATAGACATTATCTCAAGGTGAAGGACTGGAAAAAGGTATTTAAAGCAAACAGATACAAGAAGCAAGCAGGAGTAGCCATTCTTGTATCCAATAAAATACACTTTCAACTAAAATTAATCAAAATAGATAGGGAAGGACACTTCACACTTATTAAAGGAAAAATGTACCAAAATGACATCTCATCTCAATTCTGAATATCTATACCCCAAATGCTAGGGCACCATCATTTGTAAAAGAAACATTACTAAAGCTTAAAATACACATTGACCCCCACACATTAATAGTGGGAGACTCAACACTCCAGTCTCAACCATGGATAGATCAATGAGACAGCATCAAACTAAGATGTCATGAGTCAAATGAATCTAACATATCTACAGAACATTTCATTCAAACACAAAAGAATATACCTCCTTTGCTGCCCCTCATGGAACCTTCTCTAAAACTGACCATATACTTGATCACAAAGAAAACCTCAACAGATACAAGAAAATTGAAATAATCCCTTGTGTCTTATGTATCTTATCAGATCACCATGGATTAAAACTGGATTTCTACAAAAACAGAAACAACAGAATGCCTACAAACTCATGGAAATTGAACATCTCTCTACTCAATGACCACTGGGTCAAGGGAGAAATAAAGAAAAAAATTAAAAACTTTCTAAAATTCAATGAAAATGAAGACACAACAAACCCAAATTTATGGGACACAGTGAAAGCAATGCTGAGAAGAATGTTCATAGCATTAAGTTCCTTCATGAAGAAATTGGAGCAATCTCATACTAGCAACTTAAAAACACAGTTTTTAACAAAAAGAACAAAAAGAAGCCAACACACCCAAGAGGAGTGGATATCAGGAAATACTCAAACTCAGGGCTGAAATCAATATATTAGAAAGAAAGAAAACAATAGAAGGAATCGAGGAAATCAAGAGCTGGTTCTTTGAGAAAATCAACAAGACAGATAAACCCGGAACCATTCTAACCAAAAGACAGAGAGACAGTATCCAAATGAACAATAACAGAAATGCAAAAGGAGATATAACAACAGACACTGAGGAAATCCAAAGAATCATAAAGACTTACTTCAAAAGCCTATGCTCCACACAATTGAAAAATCTAAGTGAAATGGATGATTTTATTTATAGATTCCACGTATCAAAGTTAAACAAGGAGCAGATAAACAAGTTAAACAGTCCGATAACCTCTAAGGAAATAGAAGCAATTATCAAAAATCTCCCAACCAAAAAAAGTCCTGGTTTTAGTGTAAAATTCTACCAGACATTCAAAAAAGAACTCATGCCAATACTCCTTAAAGTATTCCACAAAATAGGAACAGAAGGAACTTGTCCAAGCTCATTCTATGAAGCTACAATCACCTTGACTCCTAAACCACATAAAGACTCAACAAAGAAAGAGAATTTCAAACCAATCTCCCTCATGATCTTTGATGAAAAAATACTCAATAAAATACTGGCAAATCAAATCCAAGTATCATACACCATGATCAACTAGACTTCATACCAGGGATTCAGAGATGGTTCAACATACAAAATTCTATCAATATAATCCACCATATAAACAAACTTAAAGAAAAAAACACATGATCATCTTACTAGATGCTTTGATAAAATACAACACCCATTCATGATAAAAGTCCTGAAGAGATCAGATATACAAGGCCCATAACTAAACATATTAAAGGCAATATACAGCAACCCGATAGCCAACATCAAATTAAATGGAGACAAATGTAAATCAATCCCACTAAAATCAGGGACAAGACAAGGCCTCTCTCCTTATATCTCTTCAGTATAGGACTTGAAGTTCTAGCAAGAGCAATAGGACAACTGAAGGAGATCAAGGGGATACAAATTGGAAAGGAAGAAAACAAAATATCCAATTTGCAGATGATATGTTAGTATAGTGACCCCAAAACTCTACTAGAGAATTCCTACAGTTGATAAACACCTTCAGCAAAGTGGCAGGGTACAAAATTAACTGAAAAAAATCAGTAGCCCTCCTTTACACAAATGATAAACATGGCAAGAAAGAAATTAAAGAAATAACTTCACAATAGTCACAAACAGTATAAAATATCTTGGTGTAACACTGACCAAGCAAATTAAAGACCTGTTTGATAAGAACTTCAAGTCTCTGAAGAAAAAAAAATGAAGAAGATATGAGAATATGGAAAGATATTCCATGCTCATGGATTGGTCAGATTAACATAGTAAAAATGGCCCTCTTACAAAAGGCAACTTATAGATTCAATGCAATTCTCATCAAAATTCCTATACAATTCTTCAAAGACCTTGAAAGAACAATTTCCATCTTTATATGGAAAAATGAAAACCCAGGATAGCAAAAATAGTCCTGTACAATAAAAGAACCTCTGGAGGTATCACCATCTCTGACTTCAATCTGTATTACAAAGCAACAGTAAAAAAAAAAAAAAAAACAAAAACAAAAAAAAAAACCTCATGGTTTTGGCATAAAGACAGACAGGTTGGCCAATGGAATTGAATGGAAGACCCAGAAACAAAGCCAAACACCTATGGACACTTGATTTTTGACAAAGATGCCAAACCCCATACAATGGATAAAAAAAAGAAAGCATCTTCAACAAATTGTGCTAGTATAACTAGATGTCAACATGTAGAAGACTGTAAATAGATCCATATTTATCACCCTGCACAAAAATCATGTCCAAGTGGATCAAAGACCTCAACCAAAAAAAAAAAAAAATGGTTACATTAAATCTAATGGAAGAGAAAGTGGGGAAAAGCTTTGAACTCATTGACACAGGAGACAACTTCCTGAACAGAACATCAATAGCTCAGGTTCTAAGACCAACAATCAATAAATGAGACCTTATGAAAACGAAAAGCTTCTATAAGGTTGAAGACATTAGGACAAAGCAGCAACCTACAGAATGGGGAAAGAACTTTACTAACCCCATATCTGACAGAGGGCTAATATCCAAAATTTATAAAGAACTCAAGAAATTAAGTACCAAGAAACCAATATAAATTGGGGTTCAGAGCTAAACTGAGAATTCACTACAGAGGAATATCTAATGGCTGAGAAGCACTTAAAGAAATACTCAACATCCTTAGTCGTAAGGGAAATGCAAATCAAAACAACTATGAGATTCCATCTTACACCTGTCAGAATGGCTAAGATCAAATCTCAAATGATAGCACATGCTAGCAGGGATGTGGAGAAAGGGGAGTTGCTGGTGGGAGTGTAAACTTGTACAACCAGTTTGGAAATCAATTTGATGCTTCCTAATAAAATTGGGAATAGTTTTACCTCAAGACCCAGCTATACCACTGCTGGGTATATACCTCAAATATGTGTCACAAAATCACAAGGACATTTCCTCAACTATGTTCATAGCAGCTTTATTCATAATAGCCAGAAACTGGAAACAACCCAATGTTCCTCAACCGAAGAATGGATAAAGAAATTGTGGCACATCTACACAATGGAATACTACTCTGCTATTAGAAACATGGATATCATGACATTTTCAGGCAAATATCTGGAACCAGAAAAGATCATCCTGAGTGAGCTAATGCAGACCCAAAAAGACACGTTATTTACTCATTCATAAGAAGACCTTAGCCAATAAGTACAGGATAACGATGCTGTAGTCCACATACCCAAAGAAACTAAGTAACAAGGAAGCCTCAAGGGATGAGTCCTGGACCCCTCTAAGTACAGGGGATAAGGCAGACATTGAAAGTGAATGGACAAAGTGATCTGGACAGAAACCCAACATAACTGCTGTTCTAGAAGCTTTATCCAGCAGATAATGAAAACACATGCAGAGATCTACACCCAAATATTATGCAAAATCAGGGTGCCTTGAGGAAAAGTTAGGGGAAGGTTGGAGGAAACTGGAGGGATTAAGGACATCACAAGAATACTCAAATAGCCAATTAACTCAGATACAAGGGGGCTCACAGAGACTGAACCACCAAACAAAGAACTTCCATGAACTGGTCCTAGGTCCACTACAGGTATGAAGCTGATGTGGTGCTTGGTCCTCAAGTGGTTCCCCAAACAATTGGAATAGAATCTATCTTGTACTTAGATGCTGTTCCCTCCCTCTGGAACTCATTTTCCTAGCAGAGATGCCTTATCTTGCCTCAGTGGAAGAGGAGGCACTTAGTTTTGATGTGATTTGAATTTGATGTGCCAGGATGGGTTGACATTGGGTATGCGTGTGGGGGATTGGGGAAGTGGGTAGGAGGGTGGAACTGGGAGGACAGGAGGGAGGGCTGTAATTGGAATGCAAAATAAACAAATAAATAAATAATTTAAAAATGTGTATAAGGAAAAAAAAAAACAATGTACTTATTTAAGTGATTGTGAGGCTGGGTGGCCTACCCCTAATCATGCATGAGGGCAGGGCTTCAGTTCAGCCTGTCTCACAGCATTCCAGCCTCTGTCTCAATATATCTTTTTTTTCTAGTTTTCAATCTCCTGCTTTCCATGAATCTGTGGTCTTAGGCTGTCTTTCAGAACTAGAACAGGAAATTTGATTTATAACCCTTAGAATGTATGGTTAGTCACTCTCTAATGACATGATCTTTTGTTTTGTCCCTTAATGACAAAGGCTAAGCTAAGAATAAGTTAGGGAAATATAGACCATGAGATATATTTATAGAGATATTCAAGGATTTTAGAATGTAGCTACCTACTTACTTTGCCATCGTAGGAAAAGGCTGAGTAATGTATTGCTTTTGTTCCACCCTAAAAGAGAAGCACATACTGACTGTAGACAATTTGGAATTTTTTATTTTAAGTATGAACTAGATGATAAAACTTGGAAAATCTGTCTCTTTGTATTTGTCCTTTGTGATGAAATTAAGTCCTAGCTCAACATCTGGTTTTATAAACATCCTTTATTGGAAAAAAGGTGTAATTAGATCTGTCTCCTGGCAGCATATACCAAAATAGAAGCTAAAGATAATATGGACTTAATGAGGAAAGCATACATTTTTCTTCCAAACAACTGTCTGAAGAAAGAAAAAGTCAGGTTCATTATTTGAAATTCTTAAAATTGTAACTACACCCACATGTGGATGGAAGGACCTTTGTGGTTTAGGCTTTGGGTTTCTTCAACTTGTAAAGTGAGTCACACAGTAGGGAATTATAGCTAATCTTAATATAGGATACATATTCATGCATATACATCTCAATATTTGCCATTCATATAAGTGTATATTTTATATATACATAGGTATACTTTTCACATATCTCACATATGGCCAAGATATATGGCATACACCAAGACATCTGATGGCAACAGTGTTGTCATTTGAAGCACCCCACTCCATATGCTTTGTTTTATCATAAGGTCCAAAATTAAAATTTTATTATGAAATGTAATTATGTAATTATGATATATAAGCTTACATATATTTTTTACAAGGAAAAAAATTAACTTTCTAAAATCAATCATAAACTTGTCTCCTGAGAGGTGAGGGAAAATTTGGTTATGAACTTTACAAAGCCATTTTATTAGTTACCTTTCTATTACTGTGAAGAGATACATGACCATGGCAACTCTTTCAGGAGAATAGCTTAATTGGGAGCTTGCTTATAGTTTCAGAGGCTTAATCCATTATAATCAGGGCAGGAAGTATGGTGGCAGGCATGGTGCTGGAGAAGTGGTTGAGAGCTACATCCTGATTCTCAGGCAGAAAGAGAGACACTGGGCTTGTCTTGGGCTTTTGAAACCTTATAGCCCACCCCCAGTAAATGTACTTCCATCTACAAGGCCACATACCTAATCCTTTTAATTCTTTCAAATAGTGTCACTCACTAGGGACTAAGCATTCAAATATATGTGGGGCATTCTTATTCAAACCATCACAGCCATAGTCAATAATTACATGATATGTTTGGTCATTTGTAATATTTAATCTCTATGGCCATTCTGTCATGTAATTCCCTACTGTCTCTATACATGGGGACACTTTTAGTTTTATAGTCTTCATCAGAGTTCAGAGCTTTTAATATAGGTAATAAACATATTAAAGTTAAAACTTTTTTTCTTCTACCCATGGAATTTCATGGATATTCACATTGTAGGTAAAAATTTCACTTGAATGTTATTTGACATTACAGGGAGCAGAGAGTAAAGAGGGGAGAACTGGTGAGAATCAGGGTCACACGTAGAAAGACAAGTTGTAGCCGATGCAGAAAGAGATCCACATTCTGAGGTCAGGATCAGAGACTCTCTCATGTTAAAGACTGTCAGTTGTCATCCTTTCAGGATTTCCATGTTTGGGAATTGGCATGCTGTGTAAAACTTTCTTGGCATCCTCAAATTAATACAGAGATTCCCCTACTCTGTGGTGATGTGAGCAATGTTAAAACTTTGAGTCACTTGGTGAGAAGGTTCTCAGCTCATCAAGCAAGGCGATAGCCTCCTTCCCTAGTTCCAGCTCTCATGCTGTACACTAGATCTGTCTATAGATACATTAAAGCTGCATTTTAAAATTTTTGCATCCTTCTTTTTTGTGAAAATTTCATTGTTCAAAATGGCCTGTAAAAATGATGTTGAAATGCTGTCTTGTATACATACACAAGAGAGTTGTCATGTGCACTGCCAAGAAAGTAGTGATAGAAAAGCTTCGGTCAGGCAGGAGTTCTGGCAGATTGTTAGTGTCGTTAGTTGTTAGTCAGTGCTGCTTGTTGACTATTAGTTCCATGTTAATAAATCAACCATATGTGTTAAATGGCTTTGAAAAGAAAACAAGGCTGTGTATTGCTCAACTAAAAAAAATGATACAACCTGAGTCTAGCAGAGGTGTAATATAGTATTCTTAGAAGGAATGGCTCAGAATTTACTAATTCAGTGTTTATATAGCATCTATATAGGAAAATCACTATCATTGTTTGTAAAGATTGCTTCTACCTTTTTCTCAAAATGCAATGGGAAGTCATGAAGACATTTGGCATAGAGGACTACACAATTTGATGGTGTGGAGTAAGTCACACCTACCTGCATGCTATAATCAGAATTTGAAGGAGACACTGTTCCCTAAAGTCCTGTTGAGCAGATCATTTCAGTATTCAGTGGTTCCCATATCTTCCCAAGTTGTAGGTTGCATATATGCTCCTCCAGCCCTGTCCCTCCATAAAGTCTTGGCAGTGTGTAGGTGCAGAAGGTGCTGTTGTAACTGTCTGCAGTTCATGAACTTGTCTTACTCAGTGCTACATAGATTATCTTTTCGGTATGCAAGCACCCAAGTTTCCCAAATGGGCCCTGCCTGCTGTCAGTGTTAACAGATCTGTGTGGGAGGTGTGGAGAAAGGCTCTAAGAGAAAACTAGATGTAGATATTTCTGTGCTCAAGTGCCCTCGCAGTGAGAGGCAGAACTTGGATTAAGAAGCAAATGGTGCAGTCATAAGTGGGAATTACAAAGCAAACAACAGTGCCCCCAGACTGGTATATTTCAGATATTTAGGCATTCAGTAGGGTTCAAATTCCAAATTTATATCTAGATGTGGGAGCCTCTGCAAATGCCATGGCCAGAAGTATCGATCCACTTGAGGAAAGAAGGAAATTCGGCTCAACACAACTCAGAAGCTGGTGTTCATTTGTCCTTCTGGAGTCTGACACTGGGTACTTTAGGCATGTTTAGGTACAGCAAAATCTGGGAAAAGGTTTCCTGGTGTAGCATAATCCTGTATCCCTAGGAGGCATAATTACATCAAAACTCTTCTAAAAGTATATGTCATTGGTTCTATGAAGTTGCATTATAAAGATAGGCTACATGTTTTATCTTAAGGGCTTGGGGGAGGGGCATCTGACGTAATTGCCATCATACAGGTCACCTAGCCTATTAGCTCTCTCTGGTCCTCCTTGTGGGACCTGGGGAGGCAGGTATGGCTTGGCCCTTCAGACATCACAGGGGTCAGGTAGGGTATTAACCACCTCCATTTCCAGCCTTCTGGGCAAAAAAAAGAGGTTAAGCATCTCTTCTGCTGAAGGGACCACCCTGCATGTTTAACATTCCTGCATTCCTTAGAACTTATCAGTGAGCACAAGGACCTTTCTGCTCCCAACATTGAGACTTCTGAATTATTATAGAGATTTATGTCTAGTGGAAGTGATATAAATACATTATTATATCTCTTATATATAAATACAATGTATTATATAAATACATTATTTAGCCACTTGCTAGCTCAATTTATGATTAACAGGAGTTTTGGAGACAAGGTCTTTAGCTTAGGCTGGCCATGAATTCCCTATGTAGCCATGGATAACATTGAACCTCTGTTTCTCCTGCCTCCATGTCTTGAGTGCTGGAGTTATATGTATGCACCTTTACTCCCAGTTTATATGGTGCTGGAGCTCAAACTCTGGACATTGTTCATGGTAGGCATGTACTTTACCAACTGAGCCACAGCCCAACCCAATAATTAATTTTTAGAAATATTTTATTGGATCCTGCCTCTGTCCTTTTATCCTGACCCTATAAATGCTATTGTCCAACATACAAGTGTACACATGCATACATACACATACCTACTTAACTAAGTAGTTGCTGCATCTGCGTCCTTATTTCACTGAAAAAAAAAATACCTTGAGCGTGTTCCCATTCTGAAGCAGGCAAACATAGTTTTAAATACTGAATATTTAAGAGTGGACTTAAAAGATACAACTAACCATGAAGTATGTAGTCTAGTGCTGGTCCCTTTGATTTTGGATGCATGCTAGAATTTTCTGGTTCCTATCTTTTGATGCTTTGCTTACTTTAATTAGCATAATGACTCTTAGTCCCAGTCATACTCTTAAAGATGACATTTTTAATTCTTTCTTTTAATGGCTGAACAAGTATTTCAATATGTATGTGCCCCACATTTTCTTTTCTCCTATGCCAATGGGCACTTATGATGTCACCATTTCTTCCTAATGTGGCTATTAGTGCAAATGACATGTGAGTGCAGGTGAATCTGATTTACATAGTTCATTTCTTTGGGCTATATATTCATTAGTAGGATTGCTAGATTATAATATCATGTCATTTCGAATCTGTGGGGATTCTAGGATATTTCCCACACCTTTCCTAAATATCAACCTTACTGAGACTTTGCCCATATTCCCAGAAGCACTTGCTATCCTTAGGAATTATTCACAATGGGAAGGCCTGATGTTTCATTATAGTTTTGATTTACATTACAAATAAAAGTTACGAATGTTTAAGAATTTGTATGTTCTTCTTGGCTTTTGATCTCAGCTTCCATAATAGATGTTTTATATGTATTGATAAACATTTACCCTCTCCACTAGCTCCTTGATGGTACGTTCTGCTGGATGTATGTCTCTTAGAAAACTCATATAAGCACAGTCATACGGTCTTCTTCATCTTATAACTGGCTAACTAATCTGAGTGTCCTTTAGAGTCAAAAGTGTTATCACAGTAGGAGATTTTTTTTTACTCTTTTCTAAGTTGAAAAATATTCCATTCTTTGGCTATACCAAATTCACTCATTCATCTGGGAATGAACCAAAGTGAACTATTAGCCACAGTTTTAGTCACAGGTTCTCTTTAGTTCCCATAATGCAATTCTGAACTATTTATTGTGATTTCACTACTTAGATGAGAAAAACGATGCACATCTTAGTTCCTGCTATCCACCATCATTTCATATTACTTTTGGCTTCAATTGTTTGGTTTTGGTGTAGCTCCTTGTTTCAAACCAATGAGATTTTCCTTGGGAATTATAAGTGAGAGTAATGGTGGGAATGGAAGTTAAAGATCTATTTCAAGGATGCATGACTCTTTGTGAGGGGAGATCCTAGCCAATATAAACTGTGAAAGGATTTGATGTGCATTGTAAGTCCCCATTACTTTATTTTAGTTGTTTCAAGGATCCTCCCAGGCCCTTGGTCTCCCTGTGGGATGACTGTATGAACTGCATCATGTTCCTGTTTCATATCAGCTAGCTCAGTGAACAAAATTGTTGTTAACATGTAGTTCACTGGCTTTATTCTCTAGGTAGGACGGTATGCCACTCAGATAGCAGCACTGAATGAATTTATCACAAACCTTACATCTGTGCCTGCCTCATTACCTTGGCCATCTCTCAATTTGTGTTCTTCAAACACTTATCTAAACATTAAACATGGAATGCTGTCGGTTGACGCCTATTCCTTTCGTGGAGCTGAAGTTTCACAAGGGTGGCTGGCAATACTCATGAGAGGTTGGTCTCCCATAATACCAGCATACCAATAAATATTTCAGTCCTTACTAAATCCAGGATCTTTTTGAGAACTTGATAAATCTTTTTATATCATAAGCTTGGGCTCTATATATGTTCAAGAACATATATGAAGTATTTCTGAATAGAGTTCGCTGTTTCGTTTGTTTTGATTTTTTTGGATGAAAATTTCTCAGCATATAAATTCCAGAATAAACACCAATTGACACTATGTTAATGCTTGTTTATCAGAGCTATTGTGTATGACATAGTCAGCCTAGTTTTCAGCTTGAAGAATGTGTTAATGTTTTTCTTGTTGGCAAGTAGTATTTTATTCTGCATTTCACTATTCATATTTGTTTAGATAAACAAGAAGACAAGGAAGAGATGAACAAAGCTGAAGGACAACATATGTTTAGGAGTTCAAGTGACCTCTGTAGTCATTGTATCTTTTGAATCTACATCAAAAATTAGAGGCACACAGAATGTTCCTTTAGAACTGTCAAAGCTTGGCATTAACAGATAACACTATAAATATTATTCTAGTGTCAACATATTGCCTTTGGTTTTACTGACTTTATCATTTTCTATTCTCTTCCACTCAGTGAATTACAATTTGATTTATATTTGAAGAATTACCAGTACTTTGTTATTAACCTTTTAAGGCTGTGATCCTGAAGGAGGCATCTACTCAAACCTCATGCTCAGTGCAAGGAAATAAAGCATGGATTCTCTCTCTCTTTATTCTGCTCAGCCTCAGCACAGTAGGAAACCCTGTGTTACCAGCAGGTGGCAGCAGAAATCAATGATCTAAACAATATGGTGAAGATACCCAGGAATTCCTACCACAAGGCTGTGAAGGCAGAGCCTCTATTTCACTGCCTTGTGCATTTTGATCCACGAGAGTTGAAGAAAGGATGCCTTAGGGGATCAGAGTTTTTAAAAATGTTTCTTCCAAAGTCACAAAGCCCATGTATTCTTTGTTTCTCTCTATTCCCCCTGATTTCAAAATTGTAGCAGAATATTTGTTGATGAAGCAATACAAGTACCAAATTTATTACTGTGGGAGAGTGAGAAATAATGGAAACTGAGTTGTGTTTATCCTTTGCATTGGCTTCGCTGCCTTGGTGCTCATCTGTCTCGAAAATCTTTAGCAAGCCTTCTAGCAGAAGCTGTTTAAGATGCCTCTTCTTCTTTCGGTGGGATGAAAGCTTGAACTTCCTCAGAAGATCACGTGGAATGTAAAAAAAAAAAAAGACAGTGAGAGAGCTTAGGAGCTGTAGAGACAATTAATCTCCCTGCCCTGCAGGTAGGAGTTGTATAGGTCGTGGGGATAGCGGGGGGGGGGGGGGGGTTGCAGTCCCCCCCCCATGGTATCAGTGGAGGGCAGTCTGAGACTAAAGACTTCGATGTTTGGAGGATGTCAAAGCACAGAAGCAATTGAAGGGACCATTCCATAAACTTTGTTCTGTGTGAGAGAACATCATCTGATGTTCTGAACCCTTGGATTAGAAGTAAAAAAAGAAAATCTGGTCTTGGGAATTCCTTGTAACAGACTCTCAGTCTTAGATCTATTTAGATAGCAGAAGGTAACAGGAGGTGTTTTAGACCTACCAGTTCACATTTCTGGTACAAATTCTTTCCTTTACACAGTCTTACAGTTTCATTCTGCAGAAACGACCTGTCCCACAAAAGGTAGAATTTCAACCTTGACATAGAAAAGTCCTTTCTTGATTTGAAGAGGAATCTATTCTTCCTGTTCTCAATTATGTGCTAAGATGTCTCCTCTGAACAGGCTGTTGAGAGCCTGTGGGCACTTGCCTTTTTTGCTAAGTTCCTCATGACAGTGTACTATACACCACATCAACTTGGTGAACACATTGTATATAATGAAACTCTTCTCATTTACAACCTCAGCTCACAAGTTACGAAAGTCAATATATAAGGATTATAGTTTTCAGTAAAAGACTTTTAAAAACTAAATTAAAATCAACTTTCTAAACTCAAAATCACAACTACCTTCAAGTTTTTTTGTAATTATTATTTTATATTTTATTATTTAAGACAATTTTTGGGAGGGGGACAAGGTTTCTCTGTGTATCATTGGCTGTCCTGGACTTACTTTGTAGACCAGGTTGGCCTTGTTCTCACAAAGATCTGCCTGCCTCTGCCTACTGAGTGCTGGGATTAAAGGTGTGTGTCACCACACCCAGTCATTATAGACAGCTGTGAACTGCCATGTGGTGCTGGGATTTGAACTCAGGTCCTTTGGAAGAATAGCCAGAGTTCTTAATTGCTGAGCCATCTCTCCAGCCCCCATTTAAGACAATCAGTATAAATATATTTTGATTATATTCATTCTCTTCCCCAAGTCCTTCTAGATCCTCTCCCCTTCTCTACTCATCTAACTTTCTCAAACAAAGCAAACAAAAACTCATTACAACTACAAACCACCCAACCCCCAAACACAAACAAACAACAAACAAACACAACACCAAAACTGAGAACAAAACTAAATGAAATACCAAATAGAAGCACACACAAAAACCATAAAGGCTAGTATATTGGTCAGGTACTCCTCCTCAACATGGGGCCTATTCTGGAGTGGTTGATATACCCAGCATCACTCCACTGAATCAAACTGAGTTTTGTTTTCTCCCAGTAGGTGTAAATGACAGTTCAGTTGTTAATCTTGACCCTAGTGACTAGGTTTTCATTCATTCATTCATTCATTCATTCATTCATTCGCTTTTTAAAAATAAAGTATAATGAGATAAAAGCAAAAACTATCACATCAAAGTTGGACAGAACAAACCAACAGAAGGAAAAGAGCCCAAGACAAGCCACAAGAATCAGTGATTCATGTGTTCACATACTCAGGAGTCATAAACACTAAGCTGGAAGCCATAATATATATACAGAGGACATGGTGCAGAACCACATAGGCCCTGCATATACTAATTGAGTCTCCATGAGTTCATGTGAGCTTTGCTCATGTTGATTTGCAGGACCTTGTTTTTGTGGTGTTCTTCTTTCCCTCTGGTTCTTACAATCTTTCTGCCTCCTCTTCTATGGTGTTTAATGAGTTGTGTGGAGAGATTTGAGGAAGAATCCCATTTACGGTTGAGTATTCCAGGGTCTCTCTCTATAGCTCTGCACATTATCCGGCTGTGGGTCTCTGTATTTGTTTCCATCTGCTGCAGAAGGAAGCTTCTATTTTGGGAGCCAAACAAGACACTGAACTATGAGTATAGCAGAATAAGAGTCATTTTACCGCTACTTTTTGTTTCCTTTAAAATAGTATTATTTGGTTTTACCCTAGATCCCTGGGGTATCTAGTCCCTGGTTCTTGAACACTTAAGCATTGCTGGGTAACCTATAGTCTTGTCCACATTCTTGTTCCATCTCATGGAGTGCACCCTTAGGTTAAATCAGTTTTTGGTTAGGTACTCCCACAAGGTTTGTGCCTCATTGCCCTAGCATATCTTGCACACAGTACACCATTGTAGAGCAAAGAGCTTGTGAATGGGTTGATGTTTACCATTTTTGTTTTGGTAGTGTGCAAAGTAACTTTCCATACCAAAGGTACTAGAGCGTAGGAGTAAATGCTCTGTGCAGGCACCAGCTTGACATCTCCATTTTCAATGAGTGGTATAAGTGTTGACTTCAGCAATCAGGCTTTGCTGTCAGTTTTTAGAGAGTAACCTATAGTCTTGTCCACAGCCTGTTGTTTGGAGATTCCCATGAAGTCAACAATTCAATTAGATGTAACCCAATCCCAGTACTGGAAGCGTTGTTTGGTGACAAGAGATGACCACTTGGGGCTCTGTCTCTCCCATTACTTGGCAATTTCATTTAGATCACCTTCATACTACTGTATTAGGTTTCCCATATTACCCTTAGATGGCCCTTAATTTTAGCTGTCTCTTCCTGTATTCCCTTGTACAATGTCCTCTCCTCTTCCATTCCCAACTTGATGCTCCTGTTCCAGCCACCCACCTATTGGTATTTATCTATTTTATTTCCTTTTTCTAATGAGATCTGTTTCCTATAGTCTCATTTACCCTCTGTGGTCCTAAAGATTATAGCGTTATTATCATTGACTTAACAGATAATATCCACATATGAGGAAACATATACCATATTTGTCTTACTGGACCAAAATAAAGGTAGCGATAAAATGACTCCTAATGATATTCTGCTATATTCATAGATCAGTCATTAGACAAGCTTGGTCTTGCAGCAGATAAGACCACTACAGATACTATACTCAGAATGTTATTTCTATTTCCATCCATTTGCCTGCATATTTCATGATATCATTCTTTAAAACTCCTGAGTACTATTCCATTGTTTCCAATTTCTTTATTCAATTTTATGAATAGAGCAGCATGACATGACTTTGTGATAGGATGAAGCATTTTGGGGGTACATGTCCAAAAGTGGTAGAGGTCGATCTTGAGGTAGATTGATTCCCAACTTTCTGAGGAATCACCTTATTGATTTCTACAGTGCCTGTAAATGTTTGAACTCCCACAAGCAATGTATGAGTGTTCTTCTTACTCCACATCCTCTTCAGCAGGAGCTACCAGTTGTCTTGTTGATCTTATCATTCTGACAAGTGTGAGATGAAATTTCAAAGTAGTTTTGATTTGCATTTCTCTGATGGCTAAGGTTGTTGGATGTTTTTTTAAGTGTTTCCAAGTCATTTGAGTTTTCCCTATTGAGAGTTTTCTGTTTAGATCAGCACACCATTTTTAACTGAGTTATTTGTTTTCTTGATATTTAGTTTCTTAGTTCTTTATATATTTGGGATATTAACCCTCTATTGGATGTGTAGTTGATAAAAGTATTTCCCATTCTGTAGACTGTCATTTGGACAAATGACAGTGTCCTCTGTTTTACAGAAACTTCTCATTTTTATGAAGTCCTCATTTATGAATTATTCATCATAGTGTCTGTGATAATGGTGCTCTGTCCAAAAATAATATTTTCCTAAAACAATGAGTTAGTATACTCCCTTTTCTCTTATGTCAGGTTCAGTGTATCTGGTTTTATGTTGAGGTCTTTGATCCAGTTGAACTTGTGTTGTGCAAAATTATAAGTATGAATCTACTTATATTCTTCTATATTCAGACAAGTTTGACCAGAATCATTTGTTGAAGATAATGTCTTTTTCCAATTTACTTCTAGCTTCTTCATAAAAAATTAGGCATCTATATGTATGGGGATTTATGTCTGTGTCTTCAATGTGATTCCATTGATCAAAATGACCATTTTTGTGCCAATACCATATTGTTTTTATTATTATGACTTTGTAGTACAACTTAAAATTGGGGATGATGATACCTCCAAAAGTTCTTTTATTTTATTCAAGATTGTGTTTTGTTTTTTTTTTAGCTGAGTTTTTTGTCTTTCTGTATGAAGATGAAAATTTAAGTATGTTAAGCCATCCCTGCATCTGTGGGATAAAGCCTATTTGATCATGTTGATCATTTTGATGTGTTCTTGGATTTGGTTTGCAAGTATTTTATTAATACTTTTTGCATTTGTTTTGATAAGGAAAATTGATCTGTCATTCACTTTCTTTGTTGGGTCTTTATATGATTTGGGTATCAGGGTAACCTTAACCTTATAAAATAAATTGGGCAATTGGGTTTGGCATTATCATGTCTTTGAAAGCCTGGTAGAATTTTGGGCTAAACTGATCTGGCCTTTGGTTTTGTTTGTCTGCTTGTTTTTGTTGTTTTGATTTGTTTTGTTTTTGGTTGGGAGACTTTGAATGACTTCTTTTATTTTACAATAGTTTGCTAGAGTAGATAAGTTTAAATTGATTATCTGATCTTGATTTAACTTTGGTAAATGGTACCTATTAAGAAAATTATCCATTTCTTTTAGATTTTCCAATTTGGTGGAGTATAAGTCTTTAAAGTGTGTCTTGTGACTCTCTGGATTTCCTCAGTATATGGTGTTATGTCCTTTTCATTTCTAATTTTGTTAGTTTGGATCCTTTTAGCTAATTTCAATAACAGTTTGTCAATCTTGTAGTTTTTCTCAAACACTTTTGCTTCAATGATTTTTTTAATTTTTATTGTTTTTGTTGTTGACTCTATTTTTTTAAATATATATTTATTACTTCAGATTACATCTCCATCATAGTGTCCTCTTTCCACCCCTACCAGTCCCATCCTCCCACCCTCTACTGCCTGTCCTTTCCATCCCACTCCTCTAGAGTGAAGTATCCCTACATAACAGTCCCCTGTCCCAGTTCAGCAGTCATATGAGAGCCAAGAGCCTCCTCATACATTGGGGGCCTACAATGCAGCACCACTAGGGCAAAGTGTCTCTGAGAGAAAACAAAGTCTATGTTCATGTTCCCTTTGGTGCATTGGTTGTAGTATAGTTATCCTGTACTATATGGCTAAAATCTGATTATAAGTAAATAGATACCATATGCATCCTTCTGAGTCTGGGTTAGCTCACTCAGGATGAAGTTCACTACTTCCATCCATTTGGCTGCAAATTGCATGATTTCCTTGTTTCTTATGGCTGAGTAGTATTCCAGATGTACCACAGTTTTTTTTTATCCATTCCTCAGTTGAGGGACATATGGGTTGATTCCAGTTTCTAGATATTACAAATAAGGCTGCTATGAACATAGATGAGGCTATGTCCTTGTGATTTGGTGAGGAATCATTTGGATGTATACCCAGAAGTATGGCTGGGTCTTGAGGTAGAGCTATTTCAAGTTTTCTAAGATATCACCAGATTGATTTCCATAGTGGTTTTACAAGCTTACATACACTCCCACCAGCAATAGAGGAGTGTTCCCCTTTCTCCACAACCTCGCCAGCATGTGCTGTCATTTGAGCTTTTGATCTTAGCCATTCTGACAGGTGTGATATGGAAACTCAGAGTCCTCTTGAGTTGCATTTCTCTGATGATTAAGGATGCTGAGCATTTCTTCAAGTGTCTCCCAGCCATGAGGAATTCCTCCATTGTGAATTCTCTTTTTAGCTCCATTCCCCATTTTTTTGATTGGATATTTTGTTTCTTGGCATTTAATTTCTTGAGTTCTTTGTGAATTTTGGATATTAGCCCTCTGTCAGATGTGGGGTTGGTGATCATTTTTTCTCAATCTGTAGGTTGCCATTTTGTTCGAATGACAGAGTCTTTTGCCTTACAGAAGCTTTTCAGTTTCATGAGGTCCCATTTATTGATTGTTGGTCTTAGATCCTGAGCTGTTGGTGTTCTGTTCAGGAAGTTTTCACCTGTGCCGATGAGTTCAAGGGTTTTTCCCACTTTTTCTTCTAGTAGATTTAGTGTGACCAGCCTTATGTTAAGGTCCTTGATCCACTTGGAATTAAGTTTTGTACAAGGTGATAAGTACGGGTCTAATTTCATCCTTTTACATGTCGACATCAAGTTGGACCAGCACCATTTGTTGAAGATGCTGTACTTTTTTCCATTGTATGGTTTTGGCTTCTTTGTCAAAATTTAAGTGACCATAGGTGGGTAGGTTCATTTATGGGTCTTCAATTCGATTCCATTGATCCACTGGTCTGTTTCTATACCAGTACAATGCTGTTTTTATTACTATTTCTCTGTAGTATAACTTGAAATGTGGGATGGTGATACCTGCAGATATATATATTTTTTTATTGTACAGGATTGATTTAGCTATTCTGGGTTTTTGTTATTCCATATGAAGTTGAGAATTGCTTTTTCCAGGTCTATAAAGAATTGTGGTGGTATTTTTTATAGGAATTGCATTGAATCTGTATATTACTTTTGGCAGGATGCCCATTTTAATTATGTCAATCCTACCTATCCATGAGCATAGGAGATCTTTCCATCTTCTGATGACCTCTTCAATTTCTTTCTTCAAGGACTTGAAGTTCTTGTCATACAAGTCTTTCACTTGCATGGTTGAATTTACCCCAGGTATTTTATATTGTTTGTGGCTATTGTGAAGGGAGTTGTTTCCCTTATTTCTTTCTCAGCCCATTTATTTTTTTGTATAAAGAAGGGCTTCTGATTTTTTTAAAATTATTTTTGTATCTATCCACCTTGCTGAAGGTTTTTATCAGCTTTAAGAGTTTTCTGGTGGAATTTTGGGGGTCACTTACTATTATATCGTCTGCAAATAGGGATAATTTGACTCTTCATTTCCAATTTGTATCCCCTTGATCTTATTTAGCTGTCTTACTGCTCTAGCAAGAACTTCAAGTACTATGTTGAAGAGATACAGTAAAAGAGGAGATCCCTGTCTTGTCCCTAAGTTTAGAGGAAATGCTTCATGTTTCTCCCCATTTATTTTGATGTTCACTACTGGCTTGCTGTGTATCACCTTTATTATTTCTAGGTATGGTCCTTGTGTGCCCATTCTCTCCAGGACTTTTAACATGAAGTGGTGTTGGATTTGTCAAATGCTTTTTCAGCATCTAGCAAGATGATCATGTGTTGTTTTTTTTTTCTTTCAACTTCTTTATATGGTGAATTACAATGATGGATTTTCATATGTTGAACCATCCCTGCATTCCTGGGACGAAGCCTACTTGATCATGGTGTATGATACTTTTGATGTGTTCTTGGATTCAGTTTTCCAGTATTTTATTAAGTATTTTTACATCTATGTTCATCAGGGAGATTGGTCTGAAGTTCTCTTTCTTTGTTGGATCCTTGTGTGGTTTAGGAATCAGGGTGACTCTGGCCTCATAGAATGAGTTTGGCAGTGTTCCTTCTGATTCTGTTTTGTGGAAGAGTTTGAAGAGTATTGGTATTAGCTCTTCTTTGAAGGTCTGGTAGAATTCTGTGCTGAAACCATGTGGCCCTGGGCTTTTTTTTTTTTTTTTTTTTGGTTGGGAGATTTTTGATGACTGTTTCTATTTCCTTAGGGGTTATAGAGCTTTGTAATCTGTTAACCTGATCTTGATTTAACTTTGGAAAGTAGAATCTATCAAGAAAATTATCTATTTTGCTTAGGCTTTCAAATTTGGTGGAGTATAGATTTTTTTAAAGAAGGAGCTAAAGATTCTCTGGATTTCCTCAATGTCTATTATTATTTCTCCCTTTTCATTTCTAATTTTGTTGATTTGAGGTTTTTTCTTCTGCCTTTTAGTTAATTTGGCTAAGGGTTTGTCTATTTTGTTCATTTTCTCAAAGAAATAATTCTTGGTTTCGTTGATTCTTTGTATCGTTCTGTTTGTTTCTAAGTTGTTGATTTCAGCCCAAAGTTTGATGATTTCCTGCCTTCTGCTCCTCTTGGGAGTGGTTGCTTCTTTCTTTCTTTTTTTTTCTAGTTCTTCCAGTTCAACTGTTAATTTGCTAATATAAGCTGTCACAATTTTCTTTTTGAAGGCACTTAGTGCTATGAACTTTCCTCTAGGATTGCTTTCAATGTGTCCCATAGGTTTGGGTATGTTGAGCCTTCATTTTTGTTGGATTTTAAGAAGTCTTTGATTTCCTTCTTCATTTCTCCCCTGACCCAGTAATCATCTAGTAAAGAGTTGTTCAGTTTCCTTGACTATGTAGGCTTTCTGTTACTTCTGTTGTTGTTGAAGTCCAGCTTTATTCCATGGTGGTCTGACAAGATACAAGGGGTTATTTCAATTTTCTTGTATCTATTGAAGCTTGCTTTGTGTCTGAGTATATGGTCGATTTTGGAGAAGGTTCCATGTGGTGCTGAGAAGAAGGTGTAATCTTTTCTGTTTGGGTGAAAAGATCTGTAGATATCTGTTAGGTCAATTTGGTTCATAACCTCTGTTAGACTCATTATTTATCTGTTTTGTTTTTGTCTTGATGACCTGTTCATTGTTGTGAGTGGGGTGTTGAAGTCTCCCACTACTAATGTGTGGGGATTGATGTGTGGTTTAAGCTTTAGAAAAGTTTCTTTTACAAATGTAGGTGCCCTTATATTTGGGGTATAGATATTCAATATTGAGATGTCCTCTGGATGAATATATCCTTTAAGGAGTAGTTAGTGCCCTTCTCTATCTTTTTTGATTAACTTCAGTTGAAAGTCTACTTTATTTGATGTTAAGATGGCTACTCCAGCTTGCTTCCTGGGTCCATTTGTTTGGAAAATCTTTTCCCAGCCCATTACTCTGAGGTAGCATCTATCTTTGTTATTGAGATGCATTTCTTGTATGCAGCAAAATGGTGGGTCTTGTTTATGGATCCATTCTGTAAGCCTGTGTCTTTTTGTGGGGATTTGAGTCCATTGATGTTGATGGATATTCATGACCAAAGGTTATTACTTCCTTTCATTTTGGTGTAGGTGGTGGTGGTGTGTTTCTTTTGGTTTAGCTGCAATGGAGTTTTTCGTTTCCTTTGTTTTGTTGGGTGTAGTTATCTTCTCTGGATTGGAGTTTTCCTTCTAAAATCTTCTGTAGGGCTGGATTTGTGGGTAGATAGTGCTTAAATTTGATTTTGTCATGGAATATCTTGTTTTCTCCATCTATGTTGATAGAGGGTTTTTCTGGGTATAGTAGTCTGGCTAGGCACCTCTGGTCTCTCAGGGCTTGTAGGAAATCTGCCCAGGCCCTTCTGGCTTTTGAAGTTTCTGAGGAGACGTCAGGTGTAATTCTGATGGGTCTGCCATTATATGTTACTTGACCTTTTTCTCTTACAGCTTTTAATATTCTTTCTTTGTTCTGTACAATTGGAGTTTCATTTATGTGCCGAGAGGAATTTCTTTTCTGGTCTAATCTGATTGGTGTTCCATATGCCTCTTGGAATTTTATAGGCATCTCTTTCTTTAGTTTTGGGAAGTTTTCTTCTATGATTTTGTTGAAAATGTTTTCTGGATCTTTGAAATGGGAGTCTTCTCTTTCCTCTATGCCTATAATTCTTAGGTTCCATCTTTTCATTGAGTCCTTGATTTCTTGGATGTTATAGGTGAGAACTTTTTTAGATTTCTCATTTTCTTTGATTGTTGTACTGATTTCTTCAATTGAAACTTCCATGCTTGAGATCCTGTCTTCCATCCATCTTTTGTATCCTGTTTTTGATACTCATATCTGTAGTTCCTGTTTTCTTCCCTTGATTCTCCACCTCCAGGATTAACTCTGCCGTGTTTTCTTTATTGCTTCTACTTCCAATTTCGAGTCTTGAACCATTTTATTTGTTTTATACTTTTCTTGTTCCAATTTGCTTTTCTTTGTCTGCAAATCTTTCAAATCTTTCATTGCCTTATCTCTCTCCTGTTCATGTTGGGCTGCATTGGCTTGGAGGTCTCTAATGGTATTCTCCAATGCTTTTATTTGTAAAATTGAAGATTCTTTGTATGCTTTCAGTGATTTCATTTCTTCTTGTAAGGACTCCATCATTTTCCTAAGTATAGATTTGTCATCATTTTCATGTGTTTCAGCTGTGGTGGGTTGTTCAGGGCATGCTGTGTTAATGTCGCTGAATTTCGTTGGAGTCATATTTCCCTGATTTTTGTCAGTTTTGTTCTTTCGCTGACCTTTAGCCATCTGGTTGCCCTAAGCTGATTGTTCCTGATGTCTTCTAGGTCGTTTCAGTGGCACTGCTGGTCCTCTTTAGGGTGTTGTGGTGACCGACCATATGAATATTGGGTGCTCAGGTTGCCGGGAGGTACCTCTATCTGGCAGTTGGGGCTGTCTCCCAAGACCCTGCAGTAATCTGACATGTGGGAGCCTGTACAGGTGCAGGAAGAGCAGCCCTCTGCCCTGTTTGAGCGCAATGTTCTTCCAAGTGATTGTATATCCAGTAGAAGGACCTTTATGTCCAACACCTTTCTGGGTAGGCCCAGATATGCTTGTACCTCCCTGCCAGCCACTACGTGGCCTTTGCCAGCTTCTGTGGCAAGGTCCGCACTGGCCTTTGGTCTGGGTCCTGGGCCTGTGTCCCTCCTCAGTGGCCTCTGCTCTGTACCCTGGACCTCTCCTCCTCACCACTAACCTCTGCTTTGGGCCCTGAGCCTGTGTCCTGTGCCACTGACCTCTGCTTTGGGCCTGAGCCTGTCCACTCGCTGGGTTTTTGAGCCACTTCTGGGGCTCGCTCCTTGGCTTGGGTTCTGCACCATGCCGCACTGTATCCCATTGCCTTGGGTCCCCACTGAGCTCCTCCTCGCATCTCTGGGTTCTGCATTGAGTTGGGTCCCTACCCTGCCGAGCTGCTCCTCCTAGGGTATCTGCAGTGTAGGTGAGAGGCAGGAAACAGCTGGTGTTGCCTGGAGGGGGAAGAGAGGACAGCAGCAGGAAACAGCGTGAGGGAGAACAGATGATTCTATTTTATTGATTTCAGCCCTGAGTTATGCCTTGCCATCTATTCCTTTTGGGTGTGATTTTTTTCTTATTGTTCTAGAGCTTTCAGGTGTGCTGATAAGTTGGTGGCATTATATATCTTCTTTTTTAATTTTTATTTAAGCACTTAGTGCTATGAACTTGCCTCATAGAATAGTTTCATTAACAGTTTTCATTGTTTGACTATGTTCTGCATTCATTTTCATTGAATTCTAGACAGTCTTTTTTTTTTTCTTTCTTTCTTTATTTTTGTCTTGTTAATATCCAGCTTCATTCTGTGGTTGTCTGACAGGATGCAGGTCTTATTTAAATTTTCTTCCATCTGTTGAGACTTGCTTTGTGTCTGAGTATGTGATCATTTTTTTTTTCAGAAAGTTCTATGAGGTTCAAAGAAAAAGGTATATTCTTTTGATTTGGATGAAATGTTCTGCATATATCTTTTTGGCCCATTTGGTTTATAACTTCAGTTAGTTACAGAATTTCTTTGTTTAATTTTTGTCTGGATGTACTGTCTTTCATGAGAATGGGATATTGAAGTCTTCCACTATCAGTTTGTGAGGGTCAATATGCAATTTAAACTGTTTCTTTTACAAAGGTGGGTACCGTTGTGTTTGGGGAATTAATGTTAAGAATTGAAATGTCTTTTTAAAAAAATGTTTATTCACTACTTCAAGCCACATCTCCATCACAGTGACCCTCACCCCTCCCAGTCCCACCCTCCTTCCCTCCCATCCTACTCCTCCAGAGTGGGGTGTCCCCATACATCAGTCCCCCACCCCAGTTCAGCAGTCACACGAGGGCCAAGAGCCTCCTCATATACTGGGGGCCGACATGGCAGCACCACTAGGGCAAAGTGTCTCATCAACAAAGTCTATGATACTGTTCCTTTTGGTGTGTTGGTTATACAATAGATATCCTGTACTATATGGCTAAAATCCAATTATAAGTGAGTAGATGCCATGTGCATCTTTCTGAGTCTGGGTTAGTTCACTGAGGATGAGTTTTTCTAGTTCCATCCATTTGGCTGTAATTTGCATGATTTCGCTGTTTCTGATGGCTGAGTAGTATTCCATTGTGTAGATGTACCACAGTTTTTTAATCCATTCATCAGTTGAGGGACACCTGGGTTGTTTCCAATTTCTAGCTATTACAAATAAGGCTGCTATGAACAAAGATGAAGAAATGTCTTTTTGGTGGGCTTTTCCTTTGATGAGTATATAGTGTTTTCCCTATTTCTTCTGATTACTTTTCATTTAAATTCTATTTTGTGAGATATTAAAATGGCTATGCCAGCTTGATTCTTAGGTCTATTTTCTGGGAATATCTTTTCCAAGCCTTTACACTGATGTAATATCTATCTCTGATGATAAGGTGAATTTCTTAGATGAAGCAGAAGGATGGATGCAGTTTTCATATCCATTCCATTAGTGTCTGTTTATTGGAGAATTGAGACTGTTGATGTCGATAGAGGTCAATGATTATTGATTGTTGATTTCTGTTATTTTGTTGTTGTCTGTGTGGGTGTGATTCCCTTCTTTTGACTTTGCTGGTATGGAATTATTTACTTGGGTGCAGTTAGTCTTCTAGGTGCCCTCTAGTTTTTATTTTGATTTCATAATCAATTAATTTTGGGTGTATGGGGGGTATAGGAACTCTCTCTCTCTCTCTGTGTGTATGTGTGTATGTATGTATGTAATGGATGCATATTGGTATGAAGATGCTGTGCCTCTGTATGAATATGTGAAAATCATAGGAGGATGTTATTGAGTGCTTTCTTTGGTTTCTTTTCACTTTATTTCCTTGATACTTAATGTCTCAAGAAACTTGAAACTTGTTCGTCCAACTAGCCTGGTGGGTCAGTGAGCTCCTGGACCTGCTTATATCCTTGCCTTCTCCCCTGTGCTGGTGCAACAGGCCCTGTGCAGTCCTGGCTGACTTTCATGTAGGTGCTACTGTTCTGAACTCAGGTCCTCTTGTACCTGCAGCAGTTTTACCCACTGAGCCATCTCTCTAGTCCTCTCACCTGACTAAGATTCTTTGAAATGTTACAAACCAGATTTTCAGCTTCCAATAATTAAAAAAAAAAAGCTCCATAGATCTGTATTGGTTGCTCTCCATGTAAATAAACTGAAGTTGAAGATGATAAAGGATGTGGAACGAAACTACAAGTTCAAACACTGCAATTCTCCCACAGCCTGGTATTAGTGAATCATTTTTTTCCAATACACTGAATTCCTTGTGTGTGGTCATCCCAAAGTGCAACACTTGTAATCATCAATGGAAATCCCCTTAGCAAAGATAACAGACTAAAAACTCAAGATGGTGTCAGAAATGTTTAAACACAAATGAATCATTTCTGTTATACAGAAATACAAACAGTAAAGGTCACACAAAACTTCTATAAACCGTAAACAAAAAAAAATATGTATTGGAAATTTTTTCTCAAAAGTCCAGTTTGGCCTTTGCTCTGAGCAGCAGTTTGCAATTTGGCCAGTAGAGGGCATCCACAGAGCAGATCTGGGATATCAGGGACTCCAGGCTCTTGGAGGAAGCTTTTACAAGTATACAACTCTATGCATCCATTATGCCTCTTTTGGGTTCTGGATTCACATTCCTATTACATCAATCTTTTCCTTACGACGTGTTTACTTCCTTTTAATTGTTCAGGATCTGTTTTTTGTTTTGCTGTTGTTATTAGTAGGATCATCTAAAATTTAATGTAGCTTGACGTGTTTTTAAAAAACACTCCAGAAAAAAAACCAAAGAGTTACGATTCTCTCTGTATCTTTGAAAAGTCAGAATATAGCCTAGACGTATCGAATGAAGGCCATCTCCGTTGAAAGCACAAATAGCAGAAGCCCAATAAAGAAAAAAACAATAAGTAAACCTAGTATTTAGAATTAATCAGGAAAGCCAAACTCTTGGTTTTAATTTCCCAGTGACTCAACTATTAAATCCCTCCTGAGACACAGCAGGACACAAATGCCCCCCGGGGAGGAGGAGAATTTCTGGTACTTTTAGAGAAAAATTGTACATAAATAGCTATTTTGGCAGCCCCATGGCCTCAAGTAATTCTTAGTTCGCATCCATCTACACCCAGAACACAGCGAATCATGTGAGTATCAGAATCTAGAACAAATGAAGATGCAGTGGAGCTTAGCTTTTAAAAAAAAAGGGTGAAGTTTCAAAATAGTATTTTCAAGATTGTGTGTGTGTGTGTGTGTGTGTGTGTGTGTGTGTGTGTGTGTGTGTTGTTTTTGCATACTGGTTGGCATGGAAATCAAACAAAGCAGCATTAATGTTCAGTCCAGCAAAGATCTCACTGCCATTGCACACCAGCCCTTATGACCGGTGCTGTTGTGAATTTGTGGCAGATGTGTCCTATGCCTACAGAATATGATGTTCTGAACCCCTTTCTGCACCACTGGACCTTGTCCTTGAAGGGTGTGGCTGCTGCAGAAGAGCAGCACCAGGTTTACCAAACCCTTGTGGAAAATGCAAGTCTAGAAGGCTCTCTTCCAGTGGAGCACAGCACTGAGTTTTAACAGGCCTTTCAAGTGTTTCTGCTGGGCATTGAGTTTTGACAGCCTTGTCATCTGATGCCCCAGATGGCGGTAAAGGTATGCAGTTTTGTATGGTGACCTTGGTGAAATACCTGGGTGGAGGTGCTTCCCTGTGGTGGAGCAGCAAGGAGGGAGTAGAACTCATCTGCTTCTCCACCCATCCATCTAAGGAGAGGTCAATGCCCATATATTAATACCATCTGACCTAGCTCTCTGTATAACATCCATCAATGTATTCCATTCCTTGTTTCTTTTCATTTGATCCTGAAGCAAGGCACAGCAGAGCAATCATATTTAAAAGAGCTCCTGAAAACCTTCTACCATGGATTGACGTAGTGCTAGAGATAAGACTGACAGAATCTCACACTGTCTTAGAGTCTGTCTTCCTCTGGTGGTGGTGTAAGGAGTTGGGTTTTTTTTTTTTTTTGCCCTGCAGTTGTCCCATATTTGTTTCTCTTGACTTTAGAAGTTGCCACATGATCCTTATAACAAAAATTGACAGTTAATAATGAGGAACACAAAACAAACAAGCTGTTCACACATGGCTCACATGGTTCTTGTTTTTGAAAACATGTTTTAGAGCTGGTGATGTGGCTTAGAAGTAGGGGGCTTGTTAGTAAGGACAAGGCCATCTGCTCAGTTCTTAGTATTAAAGGGAAAATACATTTCACATACTGATTTTTGAACTATACATAATTTTAAATGTTATATTATGTAACATATATTATATACATATAATTGATTATTCCATGTTTTAAGAATTTTTGTTTGGAGTTGGAAATTAAAATCCTTGCCCACCCTTCTTTGCCTATCTCTTTCTTCCTAAATGAAATTCCTTTTCTTGTCTGCCTCAGTTGCCAGAAACCATTCTTTCCCTGATAACTCATAGACCTAACCATCTGGGTTCTTACCTGACAACTTTTTCAGGCTTCCTAATTATCTGCACTGTCTACAGCCATACCACTCCAAACATACCTGATCTCATTTTAATTATCTGCATACTCTTTTTATCACATACGTTGTGAACCTCCAGTGTCTTACTTTCATCCACCCTAGCTTCACTGGGTAATCGTTAAGGGAACCTACTTGAAATGTGCTGCTGAATCATAGAATCAACACATGTTGATAATATCATCTATTTCTTATACAGCTCTTAACATCTGAATTTCTGCCCATTCAAAAAATGACTCAAATTTGCATTGTAAAACAGCATTGGTTTAACCCTCAAATCTGTCATTTTTAAAAAAGTGTCTTAGAGCCACTCAGTAGTCACAGCCCTCAGAGGCTGAAGCAGGAGAATCTCAAGTTGAGGATCAATCTGGATTACATAGTGAATTCAAAGCTAAGGATACATGATGAGACACTGTCTCAAAATATGAACAAATGAAGTCTGTAGGCACATAAAGTAAATTCCTAGTTGACTGGAGTAGGGGAAGTTGAAGGGAAGTGAGTATGCGTGTTTGGTTTAGGGGTAAGGGAATACTGAAAATATAAAATTGTGAATATATTGAAATTATTGAATTATAATTTTAAATGAGGAAATTGCAGGGTATACGGAACACCTCTCAATACAGCTGTAATGTAACGTGACCCATAAAAGCTAGTAGAAGGGTAAGTTTGTTCCAATATTTTGACTTCAGTGTTGGTAGGTCTGTCTCCATAGCTATGAAAATTTACATAACAAAAGAGAAAGTTGGAAATGCTGAAAATCTTTATGAAAAACTCATAATCATTTTTCCTCGAGCTTTCCTTTTATTTAGACTTATAAAGAAAGCCAAATCACACTCTAACTCTGCATAAATTTTATTTCTAAATTCAAACCATTTTCCCATCCAGGGATGGAAGCATCCTCAGCTTGATCAGTCTGGAGACGAGGAAAGCTTAGCTGCATATTTTAAACTCTGCTAAGAAATGGAATAGTAGAGTGTTCTATTAACCCCTACCATGGCCTTGTCTAGTATTAATGATGCTTAGAAGGTGTTGCTAATTATCTTTGTTTTATGACTGAGGTGACTGAACTGTGGACATTAAGCAAACCTTCATTTTGTACACAGGAACAAACCCTCTCTAATCCACAGCATCACCTCCTAAACAGCAGGTTTTGCTTCCACTGGCTAAATCTTTATTCATAAGAATAAACATTCTCCATGGCCTAGACATGTTCTTTTTTATACAGGAGAAGGAAACCGCTGATGTGTCTTCCATGGTGGAAAAGAAGGGATGATGGTGTAATACAAGAGTAGAAGGGATTCAGTCCATAGCTACCTAGAGGCCCGCTTAACCTGAGCTTTGCTCTTTGCAGCAAACCTAGAGGCAGATGCTCTACCTGCAAAACCTCCGGTGATGTAACAGCAGCAATTGGTGTCAAAGTATTGTCACTGTCTAGAGATCCTGGCAACATTAAATTTGGTGAATAAACACAAGGCTCATATTGTGTCAATCACACAGGTACATTTTTATTTACATATGATGCTTTCTTGGCAGAAATTCAAACTGCTTTGCAAATATCTCCTTACTCGTAGTCCAGCTGTGGATGCTTGACAATTCTATGGAATTTGCAAAGTCCAAACAAGAAATCATCTGTATGTTTGTGTTTTCTCGGGGATGGATGATATTAATAGCGCTAGATGCTACAGTTTTCATTACTCGGATAATTAATTCCACAACCTTGGCTAAGTATTCCCTGGATGTCTAATGTGATTTAGGCACTTGTCATAGAGCCTTCCCTGAGTGAGACAGCTCTGATTTATCCTGAAGTTTGCCTTTTAGGAGAAGTAGAGGAAGAGAGACAATAAACAAGGGAAAGTAAAGAAGCATAGTACGGAAAACCTGGTGATGAGTGATAATAGGTTAGCTGAAAGGATTTGGCTTAGAAAGGATTAAAGCAAACCCTCTGGGTTTATTTTGCTGATTCCAAAAGACAACTTGCCATTATAATCTATTTATCTTGCTACAAATGTCAGTCAGATTGTCATAGAACATCTCCACTAGACTTTTTTTTTTTTGCCTTGTTTTTAAAGACAGATTCCAGTTATGTAGCTCAGACTTGTCTCAAAAGTACTATGGAGACTAGTATGATCTCAAACTCAGGTCCTTCTGTCTCTGCTTCAAAACTCTAGGATCACAGGGATGTGCCACACACAGCGGCTCACAGTTCTTCATGATCAGGCAGTGTTACAAGAACAGAAATCAGTGTTTGTGTCATGCACAGACTGAAGCCTGAGGTGTGCACTACAATACAATGTCTTAGGAGAAGGGACTCCAGTCTTCTCAACACAGAGCTTGCTCAGCAGCTTCAACCACATCCAAACAGAGCCAGCCAGGTAACAAAGGCTTGATTCAATAATACACTCATCTTGTCTTGCCAAATAAAATGTGTTTCCCCCTCATTTTGTTGTTGCTGTTTTTGTTTTTTGACTAATCACTTGTTTGTCTTTTAATCTTAAAACTACAGGTAAAACCAGGAGGGGAATAATTTGATCTTCTTAGGTGGACGTACTTCTGAGAAACAAAGGAGGAATGGTAGCAAATGAATGTGGAAGATGAGTTTATTTCAGTGCCTGAGGCCTCAATGGGAGGTTTTTGGTTAACTTCAGTTGACTTGTATGTGGTTTGATGGTTTTCTATAGTCACCTTTCGGTAGGAATTGTATTAAGAGGAAATAAATGTGATTTGCTTCTGATTGTGGGAGTAGCCAACCAATGTGTAATTTGACTTAAGGCCCACCCCATGAGAAAGAAGCCATAACTGACACTGCTTGAGTAACTAAGAACCAGAGACTAGATAGCCCTGAGACTGAAAGTAAAACAAAACACTACTGGTTTAACAACAAAAATGTATCAGTGAAATGACTCCTAGATCAGTGCCTTATCCAGTCACCACCAGAGAGGCGTCAGAAGCAGAGACCCACAGTCAGACATGATATGGAAAGAGAGTCTAAATGAGATGTCTCCATCAAACCCCTCCCCTCAGAGCTCAGGAAATTTCAAGGAAGAGGAGGAAGAAAGATTTTGAGAGTCAGAGAGGATGGAGGATACTGAGAGAACAAGCCCCACCAAATCAATGAAGCAAGGCACATATGAGCTTACAGAGACTAATGCAGCAAGCACATGGCCTAAATCAGTCTGTACCAGGTCCTCTGTGTATATATTATACCTTTTAAATTAGTATTCTTATGAGATTCCTGACTATGAGAATGAGTGGATCTTTGACTCTTGTGCCTGCTCTTGGGACTCTCCTCCTCCTGTTAGGTTGCTATGTCCAACTTCAATATGATAGTTTTTGCTTCATCTTATTACATTTTATTTTGTCATGTCTGACTATTATCCCTTAGAAACCTGTTCTTTTCTAATGAGAGACAGAAACAGAGTGGATGCAGAGAGGAAGAGAGATGGAGGGACTGGGAGGAATAGAGGAAGGAGAAACTATAATCAGGATGTGTTATATGAGAAAAGAATCTATGTTTCAACAAAATGAAATAAAGAGAGAATTAGACAAAATATAATGTCATGCCATAATGATTAAAAGAAAGAGAGAGGGAGAAAAAGAAAAACATGAAGTTGGTTGGGGAGGAAGGATCTAGAAGTGGTTGTAGAGGGGAAATAATATGATAAAAATATATTATAATAAAAAGTGAAATAAAATAAATTTAAAGAAAATAAAAGATTTGGTTCTCAGAGGTAAGTGTTGGCCACACAGCTCTTTGTACCTGCTATGTTGCCGCTCCTCAGTTATGGTACACAGGAGAACAGGGAGTCTTTGGAAAGAAAGCTTTCAAGTAAGTTTTTAGAAACACCATCTGCTTCCTCAGAATGAGGAATTTATCATGTCAGTCTATTTTCACTGTAGAGGAAGGTGTGACATCTTTATTTTTGGTGCTATTTTCATTCTTCTGTATCTTGTTTTTAAACAACATGTTTTTTCAAAGTGCTCAGTTTACGACTGGGGAGATACAGTTCATGTGTAAATATCAGAGTTTGGATCTACAGAACCCTGTTTAAAAAAAAAAAAAGCAGAACAGTCTCAGGTCAGGCCACAACTTTAAGAATAGTTCACTGACAGACTCCAACATATATTTTTTCATGCTTTTTCTGGCTTTGTTTTATTTTACTTTATCTTTGTTTGTTTATGCTTTTATTTGTTTGTTTTGGTTTGGTTTTTTGTCCTTTTGTTTTTTGTTTGCTTGTGGTTGTTGTTTGATAAAGAAAAATAACATGGAGTTGGGTGGATAGCAAGGTGGGGAGAATCTGGGAGGAGAAGGAGGTGGGGAAAGGGCATGATCAAAATATATTACATGAGAAATAAATTTAATGTCAATAAACAAAAATTAGGGTAGGCATGGAAGCTGCCTGTTATACTAATAGGGGCAGAAGCCAAAACATGGGCCCTGCAATAGCCTGGCCAGATAGAGTAGCTGGAATTGCTGAGCTCTTGGTTTAGTGAGAACCTTGGTCTTAAAATGGAGACCAAATGAGGAAGATATCGGAAGTCAACTTTGGGTTTCCAAGTGAGGATGCACCCACTAACATGTACACACATGAACTTATATATGTACACATGTACACCACACACAAATATACCTGAAAAACCAAAACTAAGCTCGGAGAAAATATATCTGAAAAATGTAATTAAATCAATTGCAAAAATATTCAAACCCCACTGAAGTAATTGCACCAGTTTCAAATGATTAATTTCATGAGATGGTATATTCAAATCACAAGGCAGAACTACACAGAACTGCCATTCTGTGTTTCAGAAATTGCAGATTATCAATAAGCTTATGGTTTAAGTTAAGCAAATAAATCAGGTTTTTAAAACGCTTATAAAGATAGACCCTTTTGAAGTTGACCATTAGAGAAAAATAAATGAGAATCTTCTCTGTTGATGTGTTTAGAGTAAATACCAAAACAGACTTCACTCTATGGCAGAATAGATAGAAAAGGAGACAGTATATTCTCCAGTGATCCACAGAGAAAAATGTGAATAGGTGACTCATTTATTTATACTAGATTGCTCATTTCTGATTATCTTGCCATATGTGTAAGAAGGCAGCACTATTTGTGGGGAATAAATGAGTCCTATATACCAGCAGTTCTCAATCTTTGGATCAAAACCCCTTTGGGGTCAAGGGACTTTTTCACAGGAATAATTGCCGAAGACTACAGGAAAACACAGACATTTACATTATGATTCATAACAGTAGTAAAATTACAGTTATGAGGTAGCAACAAAAATAATTTTATGGTTGAGAGTCATCACCATGAGGAACTGTATTAAAAGGTTACAGATTTAGGAAGGTTGAGAACCATACCCATATGTTCTATCTCAAGCAAGTGCTATTTTTTAAAATTTATGCACTAATTGCAACTTACTTGTATTTTCTCTCTATAAAATGTTATCTAATAGTATGTGAGATAGAGATTATGATGACTCAGGTAAAACTACCTCGATGAACTGAAGATAAAATCTGGTGGGAAAATACATTTGGAAGTGTTGATGAATTGGTACTGAATTTGATAAAGAAGCTGGGATAAAGTCCTAATGAAGATGAGGTCACTGGGCCAAGATCTCTAGGTACTTTATTTCTATCTCTGCTCTGCAGGACTAGACTTTCACTACACTAGTATTTGGTGCATATTTAATTGTGTTAACACTAAAAAGGATGTTTAGATCATATAAGATACAAGATAGTGCTCAAAATAATATGTAATATATGGAACAGGTAAAATGAACAGGAAAAAATGTATTATTTGAACAAAGACATCATCTTCTCTAGTAAATTACATAAAAACCATTTGATCTGAGTATTGTCAGCTTATTTAATTCCTAAAGCATTATTGATATCTTAAGATTTCTGGACTAACAAATATCTATGTTAAACCTCAAAGCCCATACACTGTGGAAAAGTTTGAACCATGTTAGTGGTTTACTCAGTATGTTGTCATAGTGACAACATACGTGACATAAATAACATAAAAGAAAATTTTGTTTTGGCTTGGAGTTTCCAAGCTTATGGCTATGATCTTCTAGCACTGTTTCTAGTCCTATGATAATAAAAAGAAGCATCATGATCAAAGGGGCATGAGGAGACTGTCAGAGGACTTGAAGGAAGCAGAGGAAGACAGAAAGAGGGAAGGGCCAAGGATAGGAAATACCCTTCAAAGGCACCTCCCTAGCAACTCACATCCTCCCATCAGGTTCCAGCCTTTACAGTTTCTATTTCCTCCTAACAGCCCACTCAACTATGACATCATCACTTAATTAACTCAAAGCATTTATAATCCAGTCACTTTACCAAAGGTCCACTTCCGAGTGGTACATTGTGTGCTGCTGTCAACACCAGATCCTCTGGGGTTTCGTTTCATATGCAAAATGGAGAAGTTGGTGTTTTATGATTCTTATTTCTGTCATAGAACACCAAGAAAGTACTTCTTACTTTGGTTACAGTTGCTTTTCAGTTCGGCCTATTATTGGCATAGCATATGCGAAGTTAATCATTTTTGGCAATTCTTTGTGGAGCCAAGTACTCCTAGATTTTGTTCATTCTCTCTTTTCTTTAACATAATTTTAACTGTGAATGGAAATGTACCAAATGATATGTAGGTGCTGCCTTTAATTAATCATGCTTACACCCAGTATCTGGAAAGTATAATAGAACATCTGCTTTGTATAGAGTCACCTAGGGATTATTAAAATATGCTATTTTATGTCTTTTTATAGTGTAAGTATCAGGTACTAGGCCTACTTAAATGTAGATGACTTGAAGATAATTTAGCAAAACAATCTCTAGCACAGTACATTAAAAGAAAAAAAATCCAGATCTATGAATAAGTCTTATTTTTTTTCTAATTTGTCTTGAAAAGAATATAAAGGGTACAAGGTGGTATTAGGTGGTTGGAGAGTGTTAGATTAAAGTTGGCATTCATGGAGCAAGTAGGATATAGCACATATTTTCAAAACATATTAAGTGAAGGTGGAAGATATATTTTTTCATAGTTAAACATTCTCTAATTCATTGAATTATATTTCAGACCTTTATCTTCAAAGTGAATTTAACAGCATACAGCTTTAAAATCTGTTATTTTATCATCTGCACTATAGAAATATGCATTTCTGGCTTGCTATCTTCTCCCTCTAGCTTAAAGTGAAGTTCTAGTATACCATCATAAAGTATTTTTTCTTAATTTTATTTTTATAAATTATCAGTGACTGAGAAGATAAATATGACTGCCTTTCCTCCCAAATCACTGTATTTACTAGAAACATTTATTTTACAGCTCACATAAATATTTGTATATATTAAAGATCTTAAATATGAATATTGCAAAAAGTAGTTAATATATGATGATATTTTATCATCATAATATAATATTTATATAATATATAATGAAATTTTAAGGCATACAATTACTAAAATATTTCCCATATGATCTTTTTGAGTTGTGAAGAGTAGATGGCAGAATTGTATTTTAATAAAAATGAAAATAACTTAATTAGTAATGAGCACATAGCAATATCTGAGTACTTCTGGAATTGTTTGATTTTCAAATAGCAAATATTAAGGAGCTAGTTATGATTTTTATTGAAAATAGATTCTTCATTTATACAATACATCACAGACCAGTTTTCCCTTCTTCCACTTCTCTCAGTTCCCACCTCACTTTCCCTCTACCCTATGTTCACTTCCTTTCCATTTTTCTTCAGAATAAAACAGGCCTCCAAGAGACAACAAACAAACATGACAAAAAAATGCAATAAGACACAGAGGCTGGACAAAGCAACTGAATAGGAGGAAAAGAGTCCCAAGAGCAGGCAAAAGGATCGGAGACACACCTTCTCCCATATTAGGAATTCTACAAAAACAGCAAGCCAACAACATATACACAGAGGACCTGGTACAGACCAATGTAGACTCCTTGCTTGCTGCTCTAGTCTTTGTGAGCCCATATGAGTCTTGCTTAGTTGATTCAGTTGGCTATATTCTCTCTAGTGTCCTCCATCACCTCTAACTCCTATAAACTTTCTTCCTACTCCTCTTCCACCAGGATCCCCAAGTTCCTAGGAGAGAGAACAGATAGAGACCTACAATTTAGACTCTCTTTATATAGTGCCTGGCTGTGGGTGTCTGTATCTGCTCCTATTTTTTTTGCCAGAGGAAGCCTTTCTGATGATGAATGGGCAAGGAACCAATATATAAGTAGAGCAGAATATCATTAGGAATCATTCCATTGATTTTTTTGTTTTTGTCAGTTGTGTTTGATTCTACCCTAGGTCTTTGGGTTATTCAGTCTCTGGTTTCTGGTCATCCGGGTAGTATAAGGTATGGGTCCCATCCCCTGGCATGGGACTCAATTAAACCAAGTTAAACCAGACATTGGTAGGCAACTCCCACAAATTCTGTATCACCATTAGTTCATTCTACTTCAGAGGTAGAGACTACTTTTCTGACTTTACTTAGCTGTTTGACAATCATGGATTATTCACATAAAGCTTATTAGTACTAAATGGCTAGAACAGACATATACAGAAGAGATTAGGGATATCAGGCTCTGTAGGAAGATAATTCAGAATACAGAGGTTGCAAAAGACTTTGACACATACCAACCACTCTCATAATGTAAATGGCAGCTGTTTGCCAGTCTCTTACACTGTGTCCTGGACTCTGTTAAGTGCTGGTTTGCTAAGTGCTTGTCTCAGGTTGTGGTCCTCTGGGTACAGCTATTATCCTTACTACAAAGGTAAATAATGTGAGGCTTAGTGAGGTTAAGCAGCTTATTCAAGGTAACATAATAAATAGGTTAAATGAAGCTTTTACTTCCTTCTCTATTAATTTCCTTGAATATCAGTTCATCTTATCTTTTAAAACATTTAATATGATAAATGTTGGAGAAAAAGCATAACAAAGTTGTTCTTTCCTGGGAATAAGGAGTAGATAGAATATATATATATATATATATATATGTGTGTGTGTGTGTGTGTGTGTGTGTGTGTGTGTGTGTGTGTGTGTTTAATTAGACACATCTGGCTTCATTCTACACTCCTCCACCTTGTGAAAAGAGCAACATACTACATTTCTTAATGTTGTATGTTGCATGAAAATAAGTAGAGATGTCTTGATAGTAAAGTGAAAGGCATTATATTTGTTATAATTATGCTGCATAGCATATATTTACTTCACTTCCCACTACAGCTTAATCAAATTTGTGTGTGTGTGTGTGTCTGTGTACATATATGATGTGGGGAGGGGCCAAAGGCATGCCATGGCACTTATGTGAGGGCAGAGAAAATCTTGTGTAGCTGTCTTTGTCCTTCCATTTTTATGTGTGTTCTTGTAAATCAAATTGAGGTCAGCAGGCCTACAAGTTGTGTAATTCAACTTTTTGTTAACTTGGCACAAACTAGGGTCATCTGGGAAGAGGGAATCTCAACTGAAAAAAAAATACCTCCATCAGATTGGCCTGTTGGCATAATTTTGAAGCATTTTCTTGAATAATTATTGATATGAGAGGGCCCATCCCACTGTGGGTGGTACCATCTGTGGGCACGTAGTACTGGGTTGTATGTATAAAAAAGCAGGCAAAGTCTTGGGAACAAGTCAGTAAGCAGTTGTTCCTTGGCTTCTGCTTCTGTTTGTACCTCCAGGTTCTTGCTTTAAGTTCTTTTTTGACCTCTCAGTGATGGACCATGATGTGATCTATGATGTATAAGACAAGCAAACCCTTTCCTTTTGATAAATGGCTTTGGTCTGTATTTTACCATCACCAACAGAGAAACAAACTAGAATGCTGGGCAATCACCTTTACTTGCTGAGCTATCTCTCCAGCCCACTCCGGCTTCTTTCAGTTGGGCCTTGAAGCTGATATTATAGACAAAAGAATTCAGTTTGAAGAAAGCCATGGCCATAATCTTTCCTGAAAAAAGATATTGAAAAATTGGAAGCAGAGCGAGAAGTGAGGATGTTGAGGTTGCTGTTTTTTATAGAATCATATTCACTTGTTCTCTTGCTAGGCAGTCCTCCAATGTCCCAGGCACCTCCCAGTAGGCTTCATCTCTTCAGTGTTCCATGATCTCCCAGTGTTACTGTCCTGAGGACTAAGAGGCTTCCAATACTTGGATGTTTAGGGGAACATTTAAACCAAACCATATGCAAATTACAATACCAGCCCAACTTTATCTTTTCCTTCCCGTACCTTCCCATATACCTGAGCCAAATCCAAGTTCTTTTCAATTCTGAGAATAAGCCACATTGTTTTTATTTTAGACTACACTGATCTGTCTGCCTGACAGCCTTTCTTGCATGCAAAGATACAATTGAAAACATACAGTTCGCTCGGCTAAAATGTTGTACAAGATACCTGTTGGGATGGAAATACATTCAAAAATCATCACTTTGCCACTAGCCTTTTTTTTTTAATTGTATCAGCAACCTTGGCATTGTGCAAAACAAGTTTTCAATTTTCTTATGTCTTTCAACATTTTCCAATTATTTTCAAATTCTTGTGTTTCCTATTTTTTAATTGAAAATTGTGTTTTGAATGAAATATAAAATAGAAAATACATTTTGACTCTTTGTGAAGTTTTGGCAAAATGTTCAGCCAATATACTTTTTAAAAAAATACTATAAACTTGAGATATGCTATGTATTGTTCTAGAAATGCCCTGTCCACACCTTTTCCCTCTTTTCAATTGTCCTCTAAGTCTATGCTTAAAAATCAGTATTTCTAGGAGCCAGTGGAGTGGCTAAGTGTGTAAAGGGGCTTCCAGACAGCCAGGCCTGACTATCTCAGATCAATCACCAAGACCCAGATGATGCAAAGAGGAAACTATCTCCAAGTAGTCTTTGGATCTCTCCCCCACCCCTCCCTCACAAATAAATACAATTAAGTTTAAAAATTCAGTGTTCTTGAGATGCTTCTCTTGATATTAGGTTAAATTTAGCTTTGTGCTTACATTTTTGTAGATGGTCCTTTTCTTCAGGGCACTAATCACAGAATACAGTGATATATTTGAATGGCACATGCAGTATAGTATCTATAGATACAAGCAATGGAGGCCAAACGTTTGGGTTCAAATCCCAGCTCTGTTATTAAGAGGTTGTATGACCTTCAAACTCAACATTTTTCTTCTTCAGCTTTTTTTTTTCTGAGTTGAAAAGGCTAAAATTAATAATGACCTCACCCTACTAGTGTGAAGATCATACGAAAGAATGTATGTGTACACTTTCCAGAGAGCCCTGGCCCATGGGAACAATCCAATTTCTATCTAGTTCATATGTATTTTTAATTACTTAAAGTTTACCTTTCTCTTTGTACATAAGCTCTGTGTAGGGAGGGCTGATGTCTCTCAACTGGATTGGGACCCTCTGTGAACTACTGCACTCTGACAGATAGTAATCTGTTTGAGTGAATGAATGAAGTAATACCACAGCAACAGAAAATAGCCTAATGTATTTAGCTGCAAAACCACATTTGGTATTTATTTTCTGACCCTAAAATTAGTACTTTGAGTTGCCTGTTGTTGTATTTAAAGGAACTCTAGAAAACTATGAAGAGAAAGTTCCTTGGAGATTTTCGATTAATTGAAAATGGAAAGAATGTGATCAGTCAGCTCCATACATAACACAGTTAGAAAAGTCACTCCGCATTGAATTTCAACTTTCTTTGATTCCACCCAGAGGTTTCTGATACAAATATCCTGTTGGATTGGTTTACCCTTTACAATACCTATGTCAAACTCTTCCTGTAGAGGATTTAGGATTTTATGTTTCTGATTTCTGAGAGAAGAGTACATTGACACAAGTCCTCAGTCATTGAAATGGTGGCTGCTACATGGAATTGGTGTTCCAAACTTGCACATTGTCACATTGTGTTTATCCCTGAGGGGCCTGTGTGTTTCAACACTGTTAACTGAGCTCAATTCATCTGCCAGTTAAGTCTTTATTCTTTCATAGTAAGAAAGTCAAGGGCGTTTTACACTTGAGAGAACACAGAGTGTCAATTCTTAAATTTTATATATATATAAAACATATATATGCATATTTTTAAAGTTCCCATAAAACAGTGCAAGTGACTTTTTTCTGATCCCTCCCTCATTTTTCCATTCTATCTTCATGGAAACAATGAAGCCTAATATTATTGTCCAGAACCACAAACCAGTTCTTAATGAATACTCAGCTTATATTTTATTCTATTTTTCTTATAAGTAGTTATTTTCACATTAAGTTAAGATTTATTATTCTTTAAAATGTATATCATTTTAAAAAATAAGCCATGTGGAATATGAAGCAATATCATTTTGATAATTGACATTGCATCATGGGCTGAATCTTAGGCCAAATCTGATCCATGCAAGTGGCAGCTATGGTCAGCCAACACTTGGTCTAGTTTGAATTTCATACCCAGCCAGCCTAAATCTGACAGACTTAATTTCATTAATTCAAGCAAGCTTGCTCTGTCTTCCACATGTGTCAGAAATTACCATGGTTCACTGAGATAACTGAAGGGAAGTTAGCTTAATAAACCTTCGTGAAGCATAGAGATGAAGTGTCGTGCTGACAGGGACCGATACGTTAATTGTCACCCATTTGTTGTGATAAAGACATCTAATCAAATTGTTTTTCCCTCTCTTTGCAAGTTCTTATTGTTTACACAACAGGCCATAGAGAATAGGCAGCACTCCTTTGTATTCAATAGAATAACTAAGTGCACAGATGGTTTGCATTATCTGAGTGAGTATGTCACATATGGCAAAGTCCTTGTGAAGTGCATAATGATCAGCTATCCCGTTGGTTTTCATTTGACAAGTCTTTACTTGCCTTTGCTAGGTATTGTCTTAGCTCAAGCTGCCATAAAAACATACCAAAATGGGGTGATGTGAACAACAAAAAATTATTGTCTCATAGTTCTGGAGGCTAGGAGTTCAAGGTGCCAATAAGCGTTGGTTTCCTGGGGCTTCTTTCCTTAGCATGCAGAACACACACTTTTAGAGATGACTTCTCACAGTATGGCCCTGTGCATGGGTGAGCCTGGGATCTCTTTGTGTGCCTAAATTTCCATTTTTTTTTTGTAATGACGATGAACCAGGCTGAAGTAAAGCACACCCACCCTAAGAGGCTCATTTTGAACTATTCACCTCTTCTACTACCTTATCTCCAGGTGCAGCCATATTCTAAAGTCCTGACAGTTAGAATGGATATGGGCCAAGAGGCAAAACTAAGCCAAAATCACTCAGAGATTTTCATTTCCTAGTATTTATATTTAAAATTTTTACTAACAAATACTACAAGGCAACATAGCTTTTCCAAACATGATCACTGACACACTCATCTTAAGCTGTTAAAGCAGTTTTATCTTGAAATCGCTGTTTATTCCTCATTATGTATTTGAAGTCAGATTAAAGATGGCACTGAGAAAGCAGTTTCCTGCCAGCATAATGAATGGAACTAAGATATATCAATCTGGATATCTCCTAATACGTTTGTCCCCAGGCAGTCTGCAAAGATTTAAGGAGTCATGCTTACTTACGTACTTATATCTAAAGACAATGCCAGGCATAAAGTAGTCATAAGTAATAACATCATTTATTGAATGAATGGTTAATGGTTTTTATAGAAGTATGTTATTGGATATCATAAAACAAGGGCAGAATCCTCTTCAAAAGTAGCCCGTAAACTATTACAAACATGCTCTACTCTACAGACTATTGGAGGGATTTTTCTTTTTATTGTTTTGAGACAGTCTTGCTGCATAGTAAGACTCTGGCTATAGGTTAGCTTTGAATAAGTAATGCTTGTTTTTATGAATTTTATGATTTTTTGTAGTATAATTACATCATTTGCCCCCTCTCTTTCCTCCATGCAAATCATCTGTTATACCCTTCCTTGTTCCCTTTCAAAAGCATGGCCTCTTTTTTCATTAATTGTTGCTACACGTATATGTAGATGTGAACATACATATATATTCTTTTTCCTTTTTTAAATTAATTTATTTTTTTCAAGTTACATCTTGATCAAAGTCCCCTCCCTCCTCCCTCCAGGTTCCACCCCTTTCCCATCTCTGTCCTCTTCTCCTCAGAGGAGGAGACATACCCCTTCCCCATATATCAATCCCCTCAGTTCATCAGTCACATGAGGACTAAGAGCTTCCTCTTGTACTGGGTCCTGATATGGCAGCCCAGCTAGGGGCAACAGGATCCATGATTCGTTGTTGGGTGGAGTTTTTCAAAGTATAGTTATGCTAGGTTCCTGTCTGTTTGGGTTTGTGAGTTTTAGAATGTTTGTCCTGTGCTATATGGTTAATATGACATATAAGTGAGTACATACCATGTGTATCTTTCTGGGACTGGGTTAGCTCACTCAGGATAAACTTTTCTAGTTCCACCCATTTGGTGGCAAATTGTATGATTTCCTTGTTTCTGATAGCTGAGTAGCATTTCATTGTGTAAATGTACTACAGTTTTTTGTTTGTTTTTTTAAGTCCATTCTTCTGTTGAAGGACATCTGGGTTGTTTCCAGTTTCTGGCTATTATGAATAAAGCTGCTATGAACATTGTTGAGTTGATGTCCTTGTGGTTTGGTGAAGAATCTTTTTAATATATGCCCAGGAGTGGTATGGCTGGGTTTTGAGGTAGAGCTATTCCCAGTTTTCTAAGATATCACCATAGTGATTTCCTGCTCTGTGTATATAATATTCTTCTCAAGTACGTTTTCAGTGCTGACCAATTGGAAGACCTCTTAGTATGGTCTTCCCGGAATAAGACTATTTACCCCACTCTCAGTATATTTTAGTTGACTATATGACCTGGTGATACTCTTGCCTCAGCCTCCCCTAAGCATCCTTCTATTCTGTAATTACAGCCTTATCTATTCTTTGACAGTTTCGTGAAAATATATAATGAATTTTGATTGTTTTCATCCTTCCAGTCTCCCCTCCAATCCCCCCCCCATACTGCCAAAACTCTTCATTTTCAACAGTGGAAGGTGTTTGTTTGTTTGTTTAAAGCTTATCCATGTATTCACGTGTGAAAGAAGTTGAAAGTTGTCCATATAGAAATGGAATCACCGATGTCAAATGTAACCAAAACAAACAAACCAGCTAAATCCAGACAGTATGTTATAGAGGACAAATGGTTGTTCCTGATTGTCAAGGGTGATGCCAATGTCACCAGCTTCCACAGAGACTGAAATTACCTTATAGAGAAAAGACAGAGAAAAGCACTTCTAATAGAAAAGGTACTTCTATAAGGTCATCTCTATTCAACAACTCTCATTCAACGTGGGATGTGTATTTCCATAGCAATGTTATCCTCTACTAAATTCCATTAGTGATTGAAGAATGAGCCTTTAAAATTTCATACATGGATGTATCTGTGTGTGCAGTGTTTCTATATTTGTAGGGGAACAGGTGTGAGTTTGGTTCCATGTGCGTGCATGTGTGCCTATTAAGTAGAGATTTTGTGGCTGACAATGGGTGTCTTCCTTGGATGTTCTCTACTTTATTTATTGAGCCAGCCTCTCTATCTGAACACTGAACCCAGAACTTTCCGTTTCTGCTGATCTAGTTCTGTGGCTTGCTACAAGGATTTCCTATTTCTGTCTCTGATGCCATTATAGCCATCTGGCTTTTAGGTTTACTTGGTGATCCAAATTCAGGTCCACATCATTGTGCAGCAAGTACTTTACCTGATTAGCCACCATCTAGCCTGACTCTCATTTTTAAAAAATTTAAGCTGACAGCCATTTAAGTTATATCAACTTATGTGAACTTTAAAGTTACAGAAATTAAAATTTTGATTTTGATCAATTTTATTTAATCTTGGTAAATTATGCCTTTAACATTCTCATTACTACTGTGTAGTTTTGTTGTTTGTTTGATTGATTTAGTAGAAATTAGTATTCTAGGTTGTTGGAGAGACACACAGACATAAGTATAGGTGGCAATTTGGTCATCTAGGAGAATTCTAAAATAACAGAGTTACCCTTTGGCAATGACCTTTATGGAACAGTAGTGGTCTTGGTGAGATTATGGAGGTGTAAAGACTGGACAATGAACGATCCCTACTCCTTATGTTCATGTAGGCACTGCCTTCCCACTGTGTTCTCATAAGGGCTCTCACCCTTCTCATGTTCATAGCATGGACACTGCCTTCTCATGTGGTCTTCACATGGACACTGGCACTGCCTACTCCTCATATCCTTACAGGGACATTGCCTATTTCCCTCCTCACTTAGAGACTGCCTTCCCACTGTGTTCTCATATAGGTTTTACTCTGTGAATACTCATGGGTTTTTCTCTTCTCTGGATTTTCTTGTCATATAAGGACACTTATCAGATGAGGAAATGACTTGCCCACATGTCTTCATTTTAACTTAAACTTCTCCTTAATTATCTTACCTTGAAAAGCAGCTCCATGCTGAGGTAATAGGAGTTACCACTGCAAATTGAAATTTAGGGTGTGCACACATTCAGTCCATAACAATCCAATAAACCTGCTTGGGGTCCTGTTTACAAACCATCTGGTCTTTCTAAATTGATTTTCACATACATTTTCTTTAGAGCTAAACTTGGTTAGTCCAATGTATTTGAAAACACATATTAAATATTCCTATTCTCACTTCCAATTTATCATGCCTTCACCTAGAATCACTTAATGATTTCCTATGTTACTTGGGTTTTCTTTTCACTGTGAGAAAAATATCTGACGGAAACAACTTACACAGAAGAGGTTTATTTTTGGCTGAAAAATTTGGGTCCAGTCAATCCTGGTAGGCTAGGCATGGCAGCTAGGGTGGCTAAAACAATTCTCTCATGGAAGTAGAATGTCACAACATGATTTGCTCATGTCATGGTGGATCAGGAAATGCACAGCTCAGACCAGATCCAAAATGGATTTAACCTTCAATGCTAATCCATATGGCCTGTGTCTACTAGGTAGGCACTTTGCCTCCAGGGTGCTACAACTTTCCAAAAGAGCATCAGCATCTGGGCTCAGTGTTCAAATGCATGAGCTATGGGACATATTTTAGATTCAAATCATAGTACATTTTATTTTATTTTATTTTTATTATTCTCATAGAATACATCACAACCACAGTCACCTTTCCTTCCACCCCTCCAGTAATACCCTCACCTCCCCTCTCCCCAGATCCACTGTTCCTCTGTTTCCCTTCAGAAAAGAGAAGTTCTCCCAGAAACATACACTGAACACAGCATAACAAGATGTAGTAAGACTAAGCATAAACCTTCATATCAAAGCTGGATGAGGCAACCCAGTTAGAGGAAAAGTGCCCCAAGAGTAGACAAAAGAGTCAGAGACATCCCTACCTCTACTGTTAGGAATTCCACAAAACTCTAAGCTAAACAACAATAACATATTTGCAAAGGACACAACACAGTTTCATGAAAGCTCCATGATTTCTGGTTCAGTCTATGTGAGCCCTACTTAGTTGATTCTGTGGTTTGTGTTCTCCTGGTGTCCTTGGCCCTTCTGGTTCCTACAATCCTTTCTGCAGGATTCCCTGAGCTCTGCCTAATGTTTGTCTGTGGGTCTCTGCATCTGTTCTAATCAGCTGCTAGAAGAAACTTCTCTGATGACAATTGGGCTAGGCACCAATCTATGAGTATAGCAGAATATCATTAGGAACCACAGAATGTCATTAGGAATCATTTTGCTGACTTTTTTTTTTTCAGTAATGTTTGCTTCTATCCTAGGTCCCTGGGAAATTCAGCTTCCTATTCCAGCCATCCAGGCATGGGCTTCCTCTTGTGGTAGTGGACCTCAAGTTAGACTACTTAATGATGGCCACTCCCACATGTTCTGAGATACCAGTGCCTCAGCATATCTTATAGGAAGGAGAAATTGTGGGTTGAAGTTTTTGTTGCTGGGTTGGTGTCCCACTTTCACTGCTGAAAACCTTTCCTTGTTACAGATGGCTGCTTCAAGCTCTGTAAACCATGCTCATAGATACCAGGAAATTTCCAATGTACTATCAAACCACAGACATCACTCATAAACTCCTCCTCCTCTCATGTTCTCCTTTTTGGGATGTCCTGACTATCCGGTGACTAGATGTCTCGTAAGACAGACTTGCATCATAATCTACCAACTCATTCCTTCATCCCTTTCTTCTGTATCATCGCTGTGGATGACTCTGCTCAGAATCCAACACAAATCTCTTCTCCATCCGTTATCATTTCATTGCTTTGATCAGACCCTTTTCTTAACCTTTTCCTAATTGCTATAAAAGTCCCTGTTTGAATTTCAACTTGTCCTTGCCTTCCTTAGTGCATTCATTTCTTGTTTTAAACTTTTTCAGTGGCTTGAATTGCCAAGAGTCAGCCCTACTAAGAAGCTCACAAGGCATGTATTTACCCTTCTAATTCTCTCTGCATGCTGATCTGAAAACAACATCTACTCCATCTACATCATGATCCTTGACTATGTCACTCAAGTTCTTTCTTTACAGCTCATCAATATCTGCTATTGCTAAAGTGACTATTTTTCCCCTAGCTTTTTGTGTCCCAGTCACGCTGCCTGGTGAACTCCTTGGTAGTTCTGTGTGTGTGGTGTGTGTGTGTGTGTGTATGTGTGTGTGTGTGTGTGTGTTCCTACATGTAGAGGCCAAACTTTAATATCAGATATCTTCCTTAATCACTCTCTGCCTTATTTTTGAGGCAGGATCTCTCAGTGAACCTAGAGCTAACTGTTTTGGATGGGCTAATTGGACAGTGAACTCCAGGAATCTGCCTGTCTCCACATTCCCAGTGTTGGAATTACTGACACTAGCTGCCACATTTTCTTTTTAAATGTGAGTTCCAAGGATTCAAACTCAGGCCCTCATACTTGTGGGACAAGTACTTTATTGACTGAACCACTTCTCTAGCATTCCTTAGTTCACGTTTTAATAGACTCATATTCACATATTGTATAGGGCAAAGGATCAGAAAATAGACTCTTATTGCGTGCTCAAGTATGATTTAGTTAAGAAAAAGAGCTTATTCTTAAGAAAGGCCTAATAGCACTATTTAAGTGCCTCCTACTCCCAGTATTTTAAAATTTACTATTGGAAAGGTTCCCAAACATCATTATACTATCATTATAAACACATCAGTTAAGAAGATATGCAATGTTTGCTATTAGGATGTTTTTGGCATCAGTACTATTTTTACATTTATTTAAAAAATATTCAGTATATATCATCCATTCTTTTTTTCTTTTAAATGAAAACTACACTTTTAAGTCTTTGGGTCTTTATTAATTTCTTTTTGTTAGAAATCTTACCTTTTTCTTTACATAAGCAAGCATGAAGTTAATAATTTAAACATCAAGGAAATAGGACATAATAAACATTAGATATGTATTTTTCAGAAGATATCACATAATATTTACCTTTTAAATATTGATGTCAGAGTCTATAAACCACATTAAAGAGAATAGTTTCAGGTTATTTCTGATGCGATGGAATATCAAATCACCAAGGAAAATCAACTGAATCCTTCTGTTGGTAGTTGATTTTAAATCTCAGAATATTATTCCTGTCCATACTAAGGGTTCGTATTACAGATCATAAATCAAATTTTCTCTAATCCTTTAAGTGTCAAACAATTCTTTGAGAATAAGCCAAGTACTTTTCTTTTTTATATAATGGGATATGAGTTCAGATAAACATTGACGAACATAGGTAGGAAAGAATTTTTCATTAAAGGAATACAAAAGAGTTTAACATGTAACATTTTCATAAATTCACTTAGACTCAGAATGTAGAAACAGCCAAAGAACAAGGCATAAAACATTTTTCATAAGCAATAACAAACATTGTGCAAAAAAATCCCTCTAAGGCATGCCCTTTGCCCACATAATAAAACTGTAGCATTAAAAATAGTACAAGAATAAGGAACCACTTATAAGCATGAATGCAATTTTCTTTACATAGGAAAGGCAGTTCTCACTTTGTATATTCACTGTGGTTCTCAGGGAGCCTTGCTTAAAAAGAAGCATCACTTACATCCAGATGATAGTGTTGCCTTTTTTCAAAAGCAATTTTATCTTTAAATTTAAAATAATGTCCTTAGAAGACCTATCTGTGCTTGGAAGTTTGAATTAAAATCTAAGGTCAACCTTTCATCTCATTAAATACCTGCTCACTCTCAGATAAATTTGCATGTTGGTTTGCAAATGTGAAAGCCTTTATACATCTTGGTTTCTGATTTAGCAGTTATGTTTGATCGCATATTTTGGAAGAAAGAGAGTAACTTCAGACCATTATTAAAGTTCTATTACATGCTTCACTGTTAGAAACTGAGTTGTTAAAAATATTTACAGCTTTGATTTTATCTTATATAATAATTCACCATTATGAAACACAACAAATAGACTGAGAAAGCTTTGGAACTTTTTAACTTCCCAGACTAAGAATAAAAAGGAGCCAGGGTAGTGATGAAATATACAATTCAATGAAATGATCCATATGAATGTTTTGAACCAAGGTTCTCCCAGGGAGGTAAATAAAAGGGGGGGGGGGATATATTCACCTACTTTGTCTATATACTTGTGAGGTGTTTTTCCAATATTTCCAAGTCACAGACTGTTAAAATTATAACAAAGTCAACTTGCCATTGGATTTTAGGAAATGTTTGTTTTATATGGAGAAATTGTTGTATGGTGTCATACAACATAGAGTTGTCAAAGGTGACGGAAATGTCTATGCAATACTTATCTCAAGGGTCTCTTATGGAGGGATAGTAAGGGCACATGGAACTAAATTGAAGGAAATTCAATAAGAGAAAAGGAAACAAAGGAAAAATTACAAACACTCCATAATACCTGTGGCAAGGAATATCATAAAACAATTGTACTTTGAGAATGTCCCATGCTCTAAATTCTTAAAACTTAAAATTGCCTTGATAGAATTCTCTCCTCACTAATTTCTCACTTTGTTATCAGAGAGAAGTTTTTTTCTTAATTGAATTAAAATAGAATTATATGACTTTGCCATTCCTTTTTCTTATTCCAGCCACTCCAAATGCCTTCCTTTAACCCTCTTTCACCGTACCCTCTAGTCTAAAGTTGGTTGCATCTTTTTCTTGGATTATTAGTGTTTCACACCCACTGCCACACCCCCCCACACACACACAGAGAGAGAGAGAGAGCCATGAAAACTAGATCATAGTTCTAGGGGATCCTAGACCATGAAAAGACCATGGGATCTAAGAGAGAGGCTTTCAGGTCAGATCCACCTTGAATCATCTAAATCCTGTTTTCTAAGTATATGATGTGTTCAACAATAGGGGCCAACCCTCAATCACGGAGAGACAATGCTACATTGGTAGTCTATATTGTTTTGGGACCACCCTGACCAACCATTAGAAATGAAGTTGTGCAGGTACTAGGGTTTTTGTTAGTCTGTTGTTCTGGTGAGGAACATTCTAAGCTCATGTGGCTTAATTTATATACAAACACAGTTTAGTATACACTTAAAGGTACTGCATATAGTTTTAGGTAAATATAAAATACAAAATAATATGATTCCTTGATGCTTTATCAAACAATTGACAACTGGGATCACATAAAACTGAGAAATTTCTGTACAGCTAAGGAAACAATCGAGTGAGTGAAGAAAATCCCCACAGGATTATACGAGATGATCTTTGTCAGCCGTACATCTGACAGAGGATTAATATTCTTAATATACAAAGAATTTGAAAAACAGAATAAAGAAAACAAATGACCAGGGTCTAAACAGATATTCTCTATAAAAGAGATAAAAGTAGCTAAGAGAAAATTCAAAAACAATCAATCATCCTTAGCAAATAGGGAAATGAAAATTAAAAGAGTTTTGAGATCTCATCTCACCTCAGTTCAACAAAACATCTGAAAACAAGTGCTGGAGAAAGTAGAACCCTATCCACTGTTGGTGAGGATGTAATTGGTGTAGCTAACTCCATAAATTACTATGTTAAATCCTCAAAGAATGAAATATGTCTACCTAATAATACAGACACACCATTCCTTGGCATATGCCCAAAGGACTTGACATCCTTCCCCACAGACACTTGCTCAGCACTGTTCATTGCCTCCTACTCGCAACAGCCAGAAAATGGAAGCAACCAAGACCCACTTAATGGAAATTTGATGCTATTCACAATGGAATACTATTTAGTCATAAGGAAAAGGGAAATAACGAAATTTGCAGATAAATGGGTGGACCTAGAAAAGATATAGTGAGTGAAGTAAGCCAGACACAGAAAGACAAAACACCACATGTTTCCTCTTGTCTATTTCTAGCTCTGAAATCTCAGGCATGGGTACAGAGTGTGTATCAACCACAGAAACCAAGAAGGTATAAAGGGACCATAGGTAGGCAAGGGATCTTGGGAGGGGGAAAAACAGGATGTAGATGATATGAAGGGAGAAACAGAGTAGTGGGGAGGGAATTTCAAACGGGAAGTCAATACAAAAGGAGAAATTAGGGATGAGGGACAAATGACTCCTGAAGGGGCTGATAGGTTAATATAAGTTAGATTTAGTGAATATATAGGTTTCTGATACAGTCTTTTAATTCGGGGCATGAAGATCAACTGCTGTGAGCAATTAGCTTATCAGCTTATGGATGAAGTCAGGTGAAATGAGGGGAGTCTCTTTGGACTGAAAAACAAGGTTGAAGCCAGGTGAAAGAAGGAAAGACTTTATGACCTGGCATTGCTTTCAACTGCTAAGTGGGCAGAGCCCAAATTAAGCTGAAGCAGGTGGAACAAGGAGTGATCCTATTTAAGGACAAGTGGATGACGCCAGAGAGGCGCGTGCGTGCTAAGGGCCCCCGATATGAGAGAGCTCCGAGAGTCCTGCTGGAAAAGTTCTGGTAGACCAATGGCCAGATCTCCCTGAGGCAGAAGGAAGCTGGTGAGCAGAGAAAGCCTCGTCAAGACAGCAAAAGGCCAAGGACTAAACCCTGTGGCTCAGCTTTTGCCTAGAGGGGTTTGACCTGTCCGAACAGTGGCCTGAACGGAACTGTGGCCAGCTTTAAAGACTGAGGCAGAACGGCAGAGTTGCTGATACGAAGGAAGTAAGGTGGCCTACAGACGCTGAGGTCTCCCAGAGAGAAGAAAGCCTCAAGCCTTATTTAAAGTGAGACTTCGATAGCCAATTTACCCTGACGAACCTGCGTCTGAGCTATTCCAGAAAAAGGACTGCTAAGTGCGTTAAAGAGTCTACCCCCGAGACTGGTTTCCTGACGACTGAGGACCTGCCCCAGAGACTGTATCATTCTAAAAGGGTATGAAAGTAGTTGTTATGATTATCAATAGGTTTAGTGGATAGGTTAAAGGGGTTGTAGGAATTTATAGGATTAAAAGTTAAGAAATTGTTGGTGTTTGTTATAAGTGAATTTAGTAATAAATAAGTGTTAAATAATAATTTAAAAGTTCGGTTCAGACTCCAATGTGTTAAATAAAGTCAAGGAATTATATAGTTTTATATTTACCTAAAATTATTTCCTTTTTCCTCTTATTATGGCAAGTGAGAAGCACTTTGGGCATTTTGTTCTCTAGTTTTATTTTTGCCTTCCACAGAAGGTGAATGCTGTGGTGAAAGTACAAGATGGCATATGATTGGCATGAAAAGCTCATTGAACAGCACACACATGATGTAATGGACACACACACACACACACACACACACATACACAGAGAGAGAGAGAGAGAGAGAGAGAGAGAGAGAGAGAGAGAGAGCTAACCTCATTCTTGTTTGCTCATTATTACCATATGAAGAAATGGAGCTTTTCTGACAACTCAGTCTACAAAATGACTTGGTTATTTGTATACATTCTCAATAAAATCTTCTCTTCTAGGAGAAGCATCTGTTTGTTGACCACCAAAGTTTTGGAGGTGTATGTTTTGATAAAGTCCCTTTGATGAAGTTTGAAGGGATGGCCTGAGTGAGGACTCTGTGCCATCAGGACTCTCTGAAGAAGACAAGTCTGGAGGTAAAGATGGGCTTGGACTCTGCCTCCCAAAGTCTCTTGTAAAGATGAAAAGGATAGAAAAGAACTAGATCCAAGTCAGAGCAGGACACCATGCTATCTAGGGACACTCACAATTGACCGTTTCAACTAGCTTCAATATAAGATGAATAACAACAAAATTAAATTTAAAATAAAGAAAGCAAGTAAATACTACTTAAAGAATGTAGAATTAAGTGGCAGCCTTTATTTTAAAAAATTATAATATGAGTTTCTCAATTGGTAAGGCTGATTTCTTTGGTTTATGAACTGGGTCCCAGCATCTTAGGTAGTATGATTACAGACAACTAAGTAGGGAATAAAGTTTTTTTTTAAATTTATTTATCACTGCAGGTTACATCTCTATCACAGTGTCCTCGTTCCACCCCTCCCAGGACTGCCCTCCCACCCTCAACCTATCCCTTCCATCACACTCCTCTGGGGTGGAGTATCCCTACATAACAGTCCCCCACCCCAGTTGAGCAGTCATATGAGGGCCAAGAGCCTCCTCTTGCACTGGAGGCCTACAAGACAGCACCACTAGGGCAAAGTGTCTCATTGACAGGAAAAAAAAAAAAGTCTATGTTCATGTTCCCTTCAGTGTATTGGTTGTAGTATAGCTATCCTGTAGTATATGGCTAAAATGTGACTATAAATGAATAGATGCCATGTGCATCCTTCTGAGTCTGGGTTAGGTCACTCAGGATGAGCTTCTCTAGTTCCATCCATTTGGCTGCAAATTGCATGATTTTGTTGTTTCTAATGACTGAGTAGTATTCCATTGTGTAGATAGATGTACCACAGTTTTTTAATCCATTCCTCAGTTGAGGGACATCTGGGATGTTTCCAGTTTCTAGCTATTACAAATAAGGCTGTTGTGAACATAGATGAGGAAACTTCTTTGAGATTTGGTGAGGAATCATTTGGATGTATACCCAGAAGTGGTAAGGCTGGGTCCTAAGGCAGAGCTATTCCAAATTATCTAATATATCACCAGACTGACCTCCAGTGTCAATCCCACCAGCAACAGAGGAGAATTTCCCTTCCTCCACACCCTCTCCAGCATGTGCTGTCATTTGAGCTCTGGATCTTAGCCATTCTGACAGGTGTGAGATGGAATCCCAGAGTCATCTTGAGTTGAATTTCTCTGATGATTAAGGATGCTGAGCATTTCTTCAACTTTCTCTCAGCCATTATGAATTCCTCCTTTGTGAATTCTTTGTTTAGCTCTGTTCCCCATTTTTTGATTGGATGATTTGGTTTCTTGTCATTTAATTCCTTGAGTTCTTTGCAAATTTTGGATATTAGCCCTTTGTCAGATGTGCAGTTGGTGAAGATTTTTCCAATCTGTAGGCTGCCATTTTGTTTGAATGACAGTGTCTTTTGCCTTACAGAAGCTTGGCAGTTTCATGAGGTCCCATTTGTTGATTGTTGGTCTTAGGTCCTGAGCTGTTGGTGTTCTGTTCAGGAAGTTCTCACCTGTGCCAATAAGTTTGAGGGTTTTCCCCACTTTCTCTTCTAGCAGATTTAGTGTGTCCAGCCTTATGTTAAGGTCTTTGATCAACTTGGACTTAAATTTTGTACAAAGTGATAAGTATGGGTCTAATTTCATTTTTTTACATGTTGACATCCAGCTGGACCCGCACCATTTGTTGAAGATTCTGTCCTTTTTCCATTGTACATTGTTGGTTTCTTTGTCAAAAATTAAGTGACCATTGGTGTGTGGGTTCATTTCTGGGTCTTCAGTTCAATTCCATTGATCCACTGGTCTGTTTCTATACCAGTCCCATGCTGTTTTTATTACTATTTCTCTGTAGTACAGTTTCAAATCTGGGATGGTGATACCTCCAGATGTTTTTTTTTTTTTTTAATTGTACAGGATTGATTTAGCTATTCTGGGTTTTTTGTTTTTCCATATGAAGTTAAGAATTGCTTTTTTCAGTTCTATAAAGAATTGTGGTGGTATTTTGATAGGAACTGCATTGAGTCTGTATATTGCTTTTGGTAGGATGGCCATTTTTATTATGTTGATCCTACCTATCCATGAGCATGGGAGGGCTTTCCATCTTCTGATGGCCTCTTCAATTTCTTTTTTCAAGGACTTGAAGTTCTTTTCATACAGATCTTTCACTTGCTTGGTTAGAGTTACCCCAGGTATTTTATATTGTTTTTGGCTATTGTGAAGGGTGTTGTTTCCCTAATTTCTTTCTCAGCCCATTTATTTGTTGTATAAAGATGGCTTCTGATTTTTTTGAATTACTGTTGTATCCAGCCACTTTGCTGTAGGTGTTTATCAGCTGTAAGATTTCTCTGGTGGAATTTTTGGGGTTGTTTATGTATACTATCATATTGTCTGCAAATAGGGATAATTTGACTTCTTCACTTCCAATTTGTATCCCCTTGATCTCCTTTAGCTGTCTTATTGCTCTAGCAAGAACTTCAAGTATTCTGTTGAAGAGATATGGTGAAAGTGGCATCTTTGTCTTGTCCCTGAAATGGAGGAAATGCTTCATGTTTCTGTCCATTTAATTTGATGTTGGCTACTGTCTTGCTGTATATCGCCTTTATTATTCCTACATATGGTCCTTGTATGCCCATTCTCTCCAGGACTTTTAGCATGAAGGGGTGTTGGATTTAGCCAAATGCTTTTTCAGCATCTAGCAAGATGATCATGTGTTTTTTTCTTTCAATTTCTTTATATGGTGAATTACATTGATTGATTTTTGTATGCTGAACCATCCCTGCGTTCCTGGGATGAAGCCTACTTGATCATGGTGTATGATACTTTTGATGTGTTCTTGGATTCAGTTTGCCAGTATTTTATTAAGTATTTTTACATCTATGTTCATCAGAGAGATTGGTCTGAAGTTCTCTTTCTTTGTTTGGTCTTTGTGTGGTTTAGGAATCAGGGTGACTGTGGCCTCATAGAATGAGTTTGACAGTGTTCCTTCTGATTCGGTTTTGTGGAAGAGTTTGAAGAGTATTGGTATTAGCTCTTCTTTCAAGGTCTGGTTTGTGCTGAAACCATGTGGCCCTGGGCTTTTTTTGGTTGGGAGATTTTTTTTTTTTTTTTTTTTTCAGTTTTTCAAGACAGGATTTCTCTGTGTATCCTTGGCTATCCTGGACTCACTTTGCAGACCAGGATGGCCTTGAACTCACAGAGATCCACCTACCTCTGCTTCCCAAGTGATGGGACTAAAGGCGTGAGCCACCACACCCAGCCTGTTTAGGAGATTTTTAATGACTGTTTCTATTTCCTTACGGGTTATAGGGCTGTTTAATCTGTTAACCTGATCTTGATTTAACTTTGGAAGGTGGAATCTATCAAGAAAATTGTCCATTTCCCTTAGGTTTTCAATTTTGGTGGAGTATACATTCTTAAAGAAGGACCTAAAGATTCTCTGGATTTCTCAATGTCTGTTGTTATTTCTCCATTTTCATTTATGATTTTGTGGACTTGGGTTTTTTTCCCTCTGCCTTTTAGTTAATTTGGCTAAGGGTTGGTCTATTTTGTTGATTTTCTCAAAGAACTAATTCTTGGTTTCATTGATTCTTTGTATCATTCTTTTTGTTTTGAAGTTGTTGATTTCAGCCCTAAGTTTGATGATTTCCTGACTTCTGCTCCTCTTGGGAGTGTTTGCTTCTTTTTTGCCATTCTTGCAGTTCAGTTGTTAATTCGCTAATATGAGCTGTCACAGTTTTCTTTTTCAATGCACTCAGTGCTCTGAACTTTCCTCGTAGCACAGCTTTCATTGTGTCCCATAGTTTTGGGTATGTTGTGCCTTCATTTTTGTTAGATTTTAAGAAGTCTTTGATTTTCTTCTTTATTTCTTCCCTGACCCAGTAGTCATCCAGTAAAGAGTTGTTCAGTTTTCATGAGTGTGTAGGCTTTCTGTTATTTCTGTTGTTGTTGAAGTCCAACTTTATTCCATGGTTGTCTGATAAGATTCAAGGGGTTATTTCAATTTTCTTGTATCTGTTGAGGCTTGCTTTGTGTCCAACTATATGGTCGATTTTGAGGAAGGTTCTGTGTAGTGCTGAGAAGAAGGTGTATTCTTTTGTGTTTGGTGAAAAGATTTGTAGATATCTGTTAGGTCCATTTGGTTCATGACCTCTGTTAGACTCATTATTTCTCTGTTTGGTTTCTGTGTTGATTTCCTGTCCATTGTTGCGAGTGGGGTATTGAAGTCTCCCACTACTAATGTGTGGGGATGGATTGTGATTTAAGCTTTAGAAGAGTTTCTTTTACAAATGTAGGTGCCGTTGCATTTGGGGCATAGATATTCAATATTGAGATGTCCTCTTGATGAATATTTCCTTTACTGAGTATGTAATGCCCTTCTCTATCTTTTTTGATTAGCTTCAGTTGAAAGTCTATTTTATTTGATATTAAGATGGCTACTCCAGCTTGCTTCCTGGGTCCATTTGTTTGGAAAACGTTTTCTCAGCCCTTTACTCTGAGGTAGCATCTATCTTTGTTAGTGAGATGCATTTCTTGTATGCAACAAAATTATGGGTCTTGTTTATGGATTCATTCTGTAAGCCTGTGTCTTTTTATTGGGGAGTTGAGTCCATTGATGTTGATGGATATTAATGACTAAAGGTTGTTATTTCCTATTATTTTGGTGTAGGTGGTGGTTGTGTGTTTCTTTTGGTTTAGCTGTAGTGGAGGTTTTTGTTTCCTCTGTTTTGTTGGGTGTAGTTATCCTCTCTGGATAGGAAACTTTCCTTCTAAAATCTTCTGTAGGGCTGCATTTGTGGGTAGATACTGTTTAAATTTGATTTTGTCATGGAATATCTTGTTTTCTCCATCTATGTTGATAGAGGATTTTGCTGGGTATAGAAGTCTGGCTGGGCACCTATGTTCTCTCAGGGCTTGTAGAACGTCTCTGCCCAGGCCCTTCTGGCTTTTAAAGTTTCTGAGGAAAAGTCAGGTGTAATTCTAATGGGTCTGCCACTATATGTTACTTGACCTTTTTCTCTTACAGCTTTTAGTATTCTTTCTTTGTTCTGTACATTTGGAGTTTCAATTATTATGTGACGAGAGGAGTTTCTTTTCTGATCTAATCTGTTAGGTGTTCTGTATGCCATTTGGAATTTTATTGGCATCTCTCTCTTTAGGTTTGGAAAGTTTTCTTTTGTGATTTTGTTGAAGATGTTCCCTGGACTTTAGAGTAAGGAGTCTTCTCTTTCCTCTATGCCTATAATTCTTAGGTTCTGTCTTTTCATTGAGTCCTTGATTTCTTAGATGTTATGGGTGAGAACTATTTTAGATTTCCCATTTTCTTTGGTTGTTGTACTGATTACTTCCATCAAATCTTCCACACCTGTGATCCTGTCTTCCATCTCTTGTATCCTATTTTTGATACTCATGTCAGCAGTTCCTGTTCTCTTCCCTTGATTCTGCATTTCCACTCTTATCTCTGTTTGTGTTTTGTTTATTACCTCAACTTCCATTTTCAAATCTTGAAACATTTTATTCATTTTACATATTTTCTGCTCCAATTTGCTTGTTGCCTTGTCTCTTTCCTGTTCAAGTTGAGCTCTTTGGTTTGGAGATCTCTAATGGTATTCTCTGTTGCTTTTGCTTGTAAAATTGTGGAATCTTTGAATACCTTCAGAGATTTAAATTCTTCTTGAAAGGACTCTGTCACTTTCCAGAATATAGATTTATCATCGGTTTCATGTGTTTCAGCTGTGGTGGAGTGGTCAGGGCTTGCTGTATTAGCAAAGCTGCATTTTGTTGGAGTCATATTTCCCTGACTTTTGTCAAATCTGTTCTTTAGCTGACCTTTAGGCATTTGGTTGTTCTTAGCTGTTTTTTTCTGGTGCCTCCTGTGCTTGGTGCCAAGAAGGGTGCTTTGGTGTAGAAGTAGTATAATAGCTTGATGATCTGTAGCTCTCCACAGGCTTGATGGGGCATTGTGTGGAGGTTTGTTCTCAGTGTGTCTCCCAGAGCTCACCCCTTCCTGTTGTATCCCAGTTAGGGATTCAGGTCAGGTGTTGTGGTGGGATGTGTTCCTGTAGGTTCCTAGGATCCAACTGGTCTTCATATAGATGAAGGTGGAGATTGGCAGGCCACAGACTGTTGACTGTGGCTGTATCTCCCCTGCAGCTTACGTGTTGGACTGTGTTCACGGTCCTCCCAAGCTGCTCTCAGGATCAATGTGTATCTAATAGCCAGAGGCCCTGTGATCTGGTACAACCCATGTCTCCCAGGTAATGAGCAATGACCTGGAATTGTTTCACTGCTCCCGAGTCAGAGCTCTCTGTGTTGTAGTCTGGGTATTCAGTGTGTATTGGCTCTGCTGGTATGCTGCTGGGTTTTCAAGCACATAAGTTTGGGGGTTGAGTCTGCCAGCTGGAGACCTGAAAGGATCTGACGAGGAGAGAGTACAGTTCCCTGGTAGGAGGTGCTCAGTGGTCGTGTCTGGTGAATCCGATCCTTTAGTGTCTGTATTTCCAGTACCGAGTTCTGTTTTGTCCCTGCTGGGTAGGCCAAGATGGGCTTGTGCCTGTCTAGATGGTGCCCAGGGCACCTTTGTGCCTCTCGGCCCTAAGCAGTAAGCCCTTGTAATCTGGGTCACTCAGCAGTCCACCCAGGCCAAGAACTCACTGCTCTAGGAGTGGAACTATATATGCTGAAGATCTGGTTTCCCGCTGGAGGAGCCAGCACTAGCAAAGGGTTCCAATATTAACCCCACAATCCATCCAGGGTTTGGACCCAGTGGAGATCCAAGCAGCCTTCTAACCTGGTCACCGGTCTTTCTGCCCTCTCTGATCTCACTGTTCCTATGTCTGTGCTGGAGCTGTCCTGTGGATACTGGCAATTGGGGCCGCTGTATCCCACTGCTCTGTCTAGCTGCAGTTTTCTTCCCAGTGACTACAAATCTAATAAAGGGCCCTGTAAGTCCAGCAACCCTCTGGGGAAACCCAAATATGCTTGCGTTTGCCAGACTGCTGTTCCACTGTGGTCCTGCTGCTGTCCTGAAGCTCAGAAAGTGCTGTGGCCCACAGCCATAATGGTTCTGTTGAGAATATATCCATTCCTGAGGCTCTGCCAATCTTCCCCTTGGGGTCGGAATGCCTGCGTGGAATCCCGGTCCCTCTCCTCATGATGATTCTCCTGCTTCCAGGAGTCAGCGGCCTCCGTGGCATTTTTTGCTGGTCTGTTTTTCTGAGTGTCCAAGGGAGGAGTGTCTTGCCCAGGGACTTTTAATAGTCTCCGGGTTGCTGGATGAGACCTAGCGGGTTCGTGCCACTCAGATTATTGCTCAGTGTGTTATAACTCTGTGGTGTTATAGCTGTTTTCCCCACGTTCAAAATGCATCCCTGCGGGCTGCTGCCATCTTCGATCCCCGTGAATAAAGTTTTGAAATACTCAAAACTGAGAAAATATATCATCTAAGCAATTCCTTTTGTTTGTTTTTGTTTTCACTTTGTTTTAAGGTAGACTTGTATCCTAGGCTGGCCTCGAACTTTGTTATATAGCCAAGAATTAACTTAAGCTCTTGATCCTTCAGTTTCAGCCTCTCAGTGAAAAATTACATGCATCATTGTGCCAGGTTCTGGCAAGTCTCAACGTCTGAACAAATTAATTTGTTTTCTACTTGAGATTTTTTTGAGGAATGACTAAATGGTTTGAAGATAGAAAATAATGAATTAGAAAAGAAATATAGTTTTCATTTCATTTTTTTTGCAAAATGGTCGTTGGAACTCAGTATTTTCCATAGACACATATTGCACACTGACTGACAATTCATCCAAGGTTCTAGCTTGCCAATAGTGTAGGTAGCACAGAACATGTTCATCATTGTCAACAGTGTTTTGCTGTTGTTGTTGCTGTTGTTTATTTGTTTTAAGATACTGAAATTTAATCTTCAAATTGGAAAATATTAGCCATGATTTAAACATTTAAATAAACATAAAACATTTATATATTTTAAGCTATATATATGAGTATTTCATATTCCTCTGCTTACTGTAACATTTATTAGAGGTTGACAATACAAAATGCTGTGGAATCAGACCAGCTGCTGAAACAAATTGCTGTGTGTTTACTTTAAGGTGAGAAATTAAGAAGTTAAGATATGCTTAGATGTAGTAGTGTGTATGATTTAGATAAGTGATCTTGGTGCTTTGCAATTTGGATTTCCCCATATATTAAAAGACTTGATGTAATTAAGCAGTGGGATTATTAGAATTCTGAAGAACTATATGAAGATGTTCCTATCTGGACAAGTTGGGATGCTATCTAGACAGCTGCAGCTTGTACAGTTGTCTGTTTTGACCAATAGAGATTAATTAAGGAAATTGCTGCCAGGGATGGGAATCTTTGCCCTTTACCATCATATGCATTTTAACTGGGATCTCTTGCAGTACATGTGATTAATCAGTGCATTTCTATTCAGGCTGGGGACAGTTGGGAGGGAGGTTCCCAGTACAGGGAATAATAGTTCTGGAAGGCATACGGAACAGACAAGAGTTTGAGTAGGTCATGCTCTGCTTGCTGTCTACAGATGAGAAAACTATTAATCAATTGATTTTTTTTTGTTGAGCTCAGTTTTATAACTATACTTTCCATAAATCAGAACATGGTCTCTACAATCTCTATCCTTACATACACTCTCAATCATAATGCATAAGCTTTGGTATGAAAATCACGCCTCATTTTTAAGTGTTTTAGCACCATATATGGTATGTATGGCCCTGTGGGTCATCACTCTCTTAATTTACTAAAAGCCTAAGTGTGTTTAATAAATGCTGGACACTCAAATCCAAGGCTAGTCATCCTTGGTTATTTACTTCACTTTTCCTCTGCAGTAGGAGAGGAAGCCAGATTCTCATAGCTCTTTGAACACCTCTCTGCCCAGCCGGGGTTGGGGAGAGTGTGGGGTATGGGGAGAGAATGCTTTTGCCAAAGCAGATTCTGTGCAGCTCTCCCTTCCTCAGGGCTGCCAGTTTTTCTAAGTACAGAATCAGAATGAATACACCATCCCGGAACTTTAAATGTCCGATGTGCCTTGACATATGGAGTAACCTAGGAGTCAGAGGGATAGCTCATAGTCGACTCTGCTTCTTGGGGGATTTATGATATTTTTCAACCACCTTTTGCAGTTCAAAACCATTTGTTGGCATCGGTCTGTATGAGGCCCCTATAGGGAGAAACCTAGAGTGGTCTTCTAGTGGCCCTGGGAATGCAGACATGTATTGAATGAGATATTCTCTGAATTATCAAGGAAAAGAAGAGGTGGCATTAATTTCCAAATGTTAAAGTAGTAATATGGGAACCAGGTAAAATTGGGAGTGATCAAAAGGGATGATATACTCAGAATAGGAAGACAATAAAGGGAGAGGACTTAGAGGCTTAAAACTCATTTCCAGAAGGAGCTGTCTTCTTCCTAGTGATCTTCTGCTGAATTCCTGGATGGAACTCAAATCTTTTACTTGTGAATCTATGGAGAAGTGTGTGGGTTCTAACAAGAGCAACAGACATCACCGAGAACTGAGAACAGCAGCCATGTCTGGATGTTGTCAAGTGTTAGTGTGGATATCAAGGAAAAGATGAAGAGAACACATGGAGAGTAACAGAAATTGTGCTCAAAAAGCTGTGCTAGACAGGTGCCTGGAAGCTGGTGACTTGTCACAATGAATCCATTGTCTAGAAACTAGCAGGAGCTTACCACCACTCCCTCCGAATGATAAAAACACATCCAGAGATTCGACAACACAATTTATCTTTCTGTTTTAGCAAAGAAACTGCTATCATTTTGTTAACACCACTCTGGAGTGCTTGGGCCACCCAGAAGTAACACACTCCAATCTCTTCTTTCTCTGGAGAACTCTCCTAAGATAAGAGTAGACCTATCAATTATCTTCCTGAGAACTGACAACAAATACTTAACTTGCCACACTGAAGTGTCATTGCAATAATTGTTTCATTTTAGTAAATATCTATTACATTTCAAACAATGAAAACTTTTCAATATAATATGTCAGAATTATAGAACACATACTTATTTTCAGATGTTGGAAACTTCTTTTGAGATAAAGTTGAGTTTATTTCTGAATTCTAACCATAGAGGTAATATGGATGAGGTAGGCCCATATTTCTTCACTTTCTCTTTTTACACTTCTATCATACCACAGTCAAAGAGAATTCAAACTTTTCTGTGTGTGCATAACCCACCACAGCACTAAGCTGGCAATTCTATAGCTGGAGAATGTCTTTACCATAATCTTTGGAGCTGAGTTATCTCATTTGAATCCTACTTTAAGTTCTAAACTAAAGCCAATTATTTTGTCATTCATTCATTCATTCGTTGGTTTGTTCATTCATTCTTCCATTCATTGTAAATTGTGGATTAAAGCCAGAGCCTTATTCATGTTAGGCCAATGCTCTACAGCAATCGAGCTGTGTCTTCAGCCCCAAATTATTTCATTTCTACTCATCTTTCAAATTATGTTAATAAAATTACCCACCACACAGGGTTGGTTTGGATAGTAAATGAATTAATTCATAGAAAGCTCTTAGAACATATTGAAACTCTCACATAGTGAACCCTAAACTCTTAGCTCTTAATTTTACATAAGGATATTATTTTACAATTAAGAATAGTAATAAAGTTAAGTTAGTAAAAGGTGAAGGTAATATTCATGAATCTAATTCCAGAACTTTGCTCATTTGAAACCCTTTGCCTTGCAATTTACAACTTGTGCATTTTCTGTAACTATGCAAATGCAAATTCTTATCAATGTTATGCCAAAATATATCTATGCTCAAAACCTTGAAATGTCTTATTTTGATACAGTTTTATCTCCTATGTGGTCTAGACACATCTGAGAAGTCAATTTGAATATCACACTCAAGGAAGTACACTTAAATTTCACCCCTTTTCCCTGGAACATGTAGCTCACATATTTAAAGAACAATCCAGTCCTAATAAAGCGACGCGGATGGAATCTATTTTACTCTATAGCCTCTTGGACTGATAAGCTACAATGCTAATAGATTTAGAAGCATTATTATTAGGAAGGCATAACATTACTCGATTCTCATTTTGTCATTTAATTTGAGTTCTTTGAAATCTTTCAAAGAAGTACATGAGAACTGAAAATATGATACTATAAAAACGTTCCTACTTCTATTACTTATTCCCCATGACCACTCACTAAACCTTTCCAGTGATTATTTCTTAAGGAAATGAAATGCTCTCTATAATCATTGTAACAGTTGGAGTCAGCAAGTGGCACTTCTAATCTCAACAAAACAGTTTGCAACATAGAACACAATTCCAAGAACCATTCATAAGCTCCCAAGAACCCCGGTTACCCTGTCAGACACCTATCTGTAAATTGTCTCCTGCCAAATGATGACTGTGGCCCTGTCACCCTGGCCAGCCCCCTAAGTCTCATTCACACTCCTTTAATTGGCAGGTTCTCACTCTTGGGCACCTCTGTGCTCCTTCTAACATTTTTTAAGGCAGATAACTTTACCCTGTACATTTGGCTCAGAGCCTGCTACTGTGAGATTTTTTCACTCCCCCTGCCAATGATCACACCAGGTCATAGCTTTGACATTTTGCAAAGCACATTCCAGGGCAGAAAGACATGGTAGCTTCAGGGAGTTGGCTAGTCCCTTCATCTGGACAAAGAAGGGATTGGGTTATTGAAGAGAAAGAGGAGTGACAAGGTGTTTTCCTTGGACAGAAAGGAGGAGATTATCTTCCTATCAGCTATGGAGGACTTGGGGAAGCCTAGAGGCTGTGGTGTTTGGCTTCCACTACGATTGTGACTGTGGCAGCTGTCTCAGGAGCCCTGATAATAGCTTTGATGATCTTTGGGTCTGGAAACAGTTTCATGATTGAAGTCATATAAGTTCAGGTAAATTTGAATGCGTTGTAAATATTTATCTGGCAACCTGACATACAGCTGATCCTGAAATTAGAGGGTAAAGCCTTATCTTTCCAAGTATATAATTTTTGAAATACTTTTCTGGATGGGATTTAAGATTATTTATGCATATAACAGAGTTATTGTTTTATGCTAAAGTTCCTCTGGCTGCGAGGCTCTTTTACAAAACAGAGGATATTATCTGGCAACTCTATTCTTCTAAATGTATTGGAGACAGAAATGAAAATCTGCTGAGGGACTGAGCCCCCAATGAAACAAAAACAAACTGATTCAGCCCCAACAATATATTTCCCTTCAAATTTTCAGAGACACTGGTATAGAAGAGCTGAAATCCAATGGGTATTTTATGTGAGAAAAGTGTTAGTGGAGCAACTTTCCATTCCAGTGAATTATAAAGTTGGGTAGCAGCAGGAGAAGTGGGAAACAAGCCAGTTTTTATGAAGTCATCCTGTGTTGCTTTAAAGCCTACTCTGGCCCGAACTCCTTGTACGTACAGCTGCATGTAAGATACCAGGAGTACAGCTGCATTTAAGACACCAGGAGCAAGTCCCTGGCAGGTCCAAAATTCTGTGTGTGACTCCTGTTCCATTAGCAAATGAAACAACATATTTACCAGCAGGAGGTCAGACTGGCAAGAAGACTGCTAAGAATGAAAATGTCCAGACTTGTTTGAACTTGAGAACAGATCTGATTTGATGTCCAGGCTTTGTCCCCATTATTGTGGTCTCTTTGACTATAATAGACATTTAATGACCGTAATACCCCTATGTGCAGGAGATACATCCTAAGTGCCTATCCACCTACAGGAAGATGTATCACCTGTTCAGTGTCTGAAACTGCAGATGGTGGAGAATCCTATGTGTATGATCTTCTTCTTATACACATATACCAATAATATATTTCAATTTATATGTTAGATACAGCATGATCAGTGATAAGTAACAACAAAATAAGTGAAATAGAATAATTAGAGCTATAGTGAGATGGCTCAACGGGTAAGAGTGCTTACTACTGAGACTCATAACCTTGGGACAATGCCCAAATGAACATCACATGATGGAAGGAGAGAACTTACTTCTGCAGTATTTCCTCTAACTTACACACTTGCATGGTGCATGTGCCCACACATCCAAACACAGTCATGTTCCCATGCAAGAGAGTTCCCATACTAGAGATGATGAGATGTAAGGCAGTTTGTATTATCTGATGGAGAAAATGCTGGTGGACTGAAAAGCTGATCTCAAACAGAGATGGAAAATTACAGCCACCTCTTCCTGAGGCAGAAAGAAGGTGGTGAGCAGAGAAGGCCTCAGCAAAGCAGCAGAAGGCCAAGGACTAAACCCTGTGGCACAGCTTTTGCTTAGAGGGGTTCAACCAGTTCAAACAGTGGTCTGAATGGAACTGTGGCAGCCTCACTAAGCCAACTAACTCAGTTTGTATTAGTCATTCAGCTGTTCTGCCTAAGTCCTTGCCTCAACCTTGTCTTTAGTCCAAATGCTGCTATGTCAATTGCCCACAGCCAAGTTGATCTTCATGCCCCGTACTAAGAGACTGTATCAAAAGCCCCTAAATATTCACTAAATCCAATTTATATTAATCTACCTCCCTTACATATCCCCCTTCTTGTAAAATAAAAAAATAAATCTAACACTAACAGTGTATCTACAATTATAATAATTATATATACAATGTAAAGGAATTGTTTTTGTATAATTCAAAAACAAAATAGCTTTAAATTTTTATTAATATACATTAAAGCAAGAGTTAAACAAAATAACCTAAATTTCTAACAATATAGATAGTTGTATTTGCATCTTTTGGCAATCAAAAGACATTAAAGCAGGATACAAACAAAATGATTTTAAATTCTTATCAATAAATAAAATAAATTTAATTTTTTATCAATATATACAAAATAATTTTTTAAGCTTGTATCAATACAAACAAAATAATCTTAAATTTTATATACAAAACAATATTAAATATGTATCAATAAAAACAAAATAGTCTTAAATTTCTGACAATATAAACATCTTTATTTTTAAAGAGAGACAGGAATAGAGAAAGAAAGAAATCTCTAAATCCAACCCATATATATATATATCTTTTCTTTTTTCTTTTCACCCTGACCATACAAATCCACGATGTCCTGAGTGTCTTGGCTAAAGTAGAATATCTCTCCAAGATGACCTCTGAAGCAAAAGTGAGAGTAGAAGTTTCGGGATGTCTATGAGAGTGAGCCAAAGTTCAATTTTTGTTGATGAAATAACTCCTTGTTTCACCTGGCTTCAACTAATCTGGGCTCCTCCCACTTCATACAGCTATTAGCAGCTGAAAACAATGCCTTGTGTTTAGTCCATATGCTGCTATGTCAATTGCCCATAGCCAAGTTGATCTTCAACTTGAAAGTTGTTTGTGTACACAAAAATAAATAACATATTTTAAGATTTAATAATTGTAACAACATACTATAATACAAGTTATTTAATACTTATTAACTGTTTACTTCTAAAATTTTTCATGTGATGGTTTTGAATTATAATTGATCCAGAGGATCTGAAAATGCACAAAGCAACAGTATAGTTAAGGGGAGAACTATTACTTAATTTCTTTCTCACAATTGCAATCGGTTTGGTAGCTGAGACTGCTTCTAATTGACCTCTGGAGATGCCACTAGAAAATATTACCACCAGGCAACTTCCATCCCACTTGAAATAGCTAAAAAGATGTTCCACTGGAAGAAATCCTAAAGCCATGCTATGGATGCCAACTGTGGTGTCTGCAACCAGCATTCATTCATTACCGGTGTAATACATTACAGCATCTAAACGTATCTGGGAAAATTAGGCAGTGGACAATCTCAGCTAAGAGGGAGGGTGCAGAGGTTTTCCTATCTAACCTTCCATGACATAGTTTCAAATGGGATATGCTAGCGAAATGTTTGAGAGACCAAATGTCTTTATTGAAGAAGGCATAACTAGAAATTTAAATCTTATTATTAAGCCATTTTTGGCAAGTTGAAGCATGTTGTACAACAGAGTACCTAAAATAGCATATTTCTATTTAGGGCCCACATGTTATCAAATGGACGTGGTTAGTTCTTCAAACTGAGCGCAACCTTACTTCATATGTGAAATATATTAAAATATGATGAAGGAGTGACATTTGTGTTTAGATTTGTTCTCTCTGTGAGCACTACATATATATAAGTTGATGATGGCTCTCTTTCTAAATAAATCTGGATTTACCCTCAGATTTATTGTTCTATACTGCCTTCCAAAGAATTACTACTAACCAACTCTCATAGACACATATGAATTGGCTTTCACAAGCCTAGGTATAAGTAGTCTCAGAAACCATGATAATGGAACACTATTCTTTTTTTTTTTTTGACTCTTGCCTGGAGGCTATGAATGAGGATGGATCTGGAACTCCATCTAGTCCAGACATTCACAATCTTTACTGAAGAATAGTTTTGGAACTGAATCTTTAGAATTTCAGGATGAAAATGAGTTATATCTGTTCTCCAATTTTAGCCCATCTCCTAAAGGAAATCTTAGGTTTCCTTCCTGTGGTGGGAGGGTTAAAAAAGAATGACTCTTCCCCTAGGTAGAATTATGACATTGTCTCCCCTAAGAGTTAAATCAATTGGGCAGGTTCATGACTTGGCCAAGAGATCACCCCTTAGGAAGGCAGGACCACCTCTAGGATGGTAAATTCACATTAAGTATGCTAAAGAGATAGGTGGAATAATTATCCCCTTACTGTGTGTACTTTACCTTTCCAGAATTCCTGCCCTCCATCACAGTAGCTAGCTTATTGGTCCTTTGTCTTATAACTTTGTAATTCTGCCAACTTTTCTCTACTCAGAAAAACTCAGCTTCCCCCTTTCCCTCATATCTAGTTTAAGCATGTTTCCCTGCAATTCTGGCTTAGGCTTGTCTCCCCTTTTCTTTCAGCTTCCTTATTTTTCACTGAAGCCATCCTTTCTGTCATTTGGCTGCCTAGTCCCATGTGGCTGTCCTCCATGATGGCTTAATTCAAGTGGCATAACTTGCTTTGTTTTATTTTTTTTTTCTTATCTCTTCTCATCTGGACAACTGTGGAGGTTTACAGCTTTCATACCCTGGTGTTAATAAAATTGTCCTTGATATGCACAAAAATGTTACCTCTCTCTCTCTCTCTCTCTCTCTCTCTCTCTCTCTGTGTGT